>JACEFZ010018367.1:0-117500 GCA_014155875.1 Cepaea nemoralis | reverse complement strand
CAACATTCTACCACATGTCAACACGGATTGATTTATAGGTGAAAGTTCTACCACATCTCAACATAGATTGATTTATAGGTGAAAGTTCTACCACATCTCAACATAGATTGATTTATAGGTGAAATTCTATCACCTGTCAATACAGACTGATTTATAGGTGACAATTCTATCACCTGCCGGCGCAGTTTGATTTATGGGTGACAATCTTATCACATGTCAACACACGTGACTTGACGAAATACTGATAATAAATAAACACACCATGAATTGTTTAGCGCTCATAGAAGTGAGAAGAAAGAAGTAGAGACTAGAAGAGGCATTTATCATCATCATGTGCCATGCCAATAAGCGTGGGTGGTCATGTTTCCCCATCCCACACGATCTCCAGATCACCTCTGTGTTCTTGTCTCGACCATACCACTTGGCCAGGCCATCCAGGTGTTTACTTCTCTGCCTTCCCTTTGTTCTTTTCCTCTCAATTTTGCCAGTTGTCACCAAGTTCTCCAATTTATTTCTTCTCGTAATGTGTGCAAACATTTTGACTGTCTAGTCTAATTTCTCTAATCAGTTTATGGTTTTTTATATGTTTCTCGAAGGACTTGGTCACTAGACAACATAAAGAGTGAAAACTATAGTCACCGCTAAAAAGATACCAATTGAAACGAGTAAAGAGGTGTTGAAATGCTACATAAAACACGTAATTTTTCCCCATCCCACACGATCTCCAGATCACCTCTGTGTTCTTGTCTCGACCATACCACTTGGCCAGGCCATCCAGGTGTTTACTTCTCTGCCTTCCCCTTTGTTCTTTTCCTCTCAATTTTGCCAGTTGTCACCAAGTTCTCCAATTTATTTCTTCTCGTAATGTGTGCAAACATTTTGACTGTCTAGTCTAATTTCTCTAATCAGTTTATGGTTTTTTATTTGTTTCTTGAAGGACTTGGTCACTAGACAACATAAAGAGTGAAAACTATAGTCACCGCTAAAAAGATACCAATTGAAACGAGTAAAGAGGTGTTGAAATGCTACATAAAACACGTAATTTTGTATAGATGTTAAGCTTGGACAATGAGCAGACAAGCTGA
This sequence comes from Cepaea nemoralis, assembly GCA_014155875.1. Lineage (NCBI taxonomy): Eukaryota > Metazoa > Mollusca > Gastropoda > Stylommatophora > Helicidae > Cepaea > Cepaea nemoralis. The sequence goes on along the minus strand of JACEFZ010018367.1, from coordinate 116,415 downwards.
AAAACATCTGATGGCTGTGGAAATGTGGTTCCTGAGGAAAATACAAAGAATACCATGGACAAACAGAAAGACCAATGAACAAGTCCTTTAAGATACAAATGAAGATCGTAAACTGATTAGAGACATCAAACGTAGACAGTGACAATGTGTTGGTCATGTTATGAGAAGAAATGAATTGGAGAACTTGGCGACAACTGGCAAGATCGAAGGGAACAGACCAAGGGGAAGACCGAGAAGTAAATACCTGGGTAGCTTGGCCACATGGCATGGTCGAAACAGAACAGAAACACGGAGCTGATCCACGACTCTGGTGATCGAGTGAGATGGCAAAATATGACCACCCACGCTTATCGGCATGGCACATGATGATGATGATGATAATTACCGACCTGGATTCAATGTTTATGTTGTCTAGTGCATCCTTTAGTCTCTACCTCCTTTTTCTTACGTCTATGAGCGCCAGACAATATATATGTGTTTATTTATGAACTGTCTTCGTGGCCTCAAAGTGTTCCCTAATTGACATTTCTTTGAAGAAATACTGGAATGAAATATCAGTCATAAAGTGTACTTAACTTGTTGCGTGACCTTTGAAGAAATACTGGAATGAAATACCAGTCATAAAGTGTACTTAACTTGTTGCGTGACCTTTGAAGAAATACTGGAATGAAATACCAGTCATAAAGTGTACTTAACTTGTTGCGTGACCTTTGAAGAAATACTGGAATGAAATACCAGTCATAAAGTGTACTTAACTTGTTGTGTGACCTTTGCAGGATGTTGCAATTAACCGTGGGTTGATTTGATATGTAAGTTTACGTTCAGTAGTTTGCCATTGCGTTCTGAACGAGACGCCAACTTTTAACCGGTGTATAGAATGAAACAATTTCCCAGATGTCAGTGCACAGGAAGTTTAAGAGCTTAACTTCACTGCCACGCTGCTTTCAGTCTAAATTACTGGAGATTGGTAACTCTGGGACGATATGTGAGCCGCTTCAAGTAGCGTTAGGTGTATTACCAGTTATGGGTAAATAAATGGAATTAGTCAGCTCTACAAGACTACAATCACAAATGGCAAAGTGGACGTTGCGAATAGAAAGCCTTTGCCAGCGCGCGCGCACACACACACACTCTCACACACACACACTCACACACACATACACACACACGCACACGCACACACACACACACACACACACACACACACACACAAACAAAACAAAGGGACACTGATACAACAACGCGGAAAAAAAAAATCTATAAAGTTGAGTTGAGCTGGGTTGAACTAAGAACTGACATCACGGCACTCAGGACATTCCCATATGCGCTTCGTCCCCTCGTTCAACAACCAGTGAAGAGTCATACTAATAATCGTTCCCACTGCTATCTGATTGAAAGTTCTGCTGGTCTTCCCTCTCAGTTTTCAGATTCTTCCAGAACCCCTGCCAATTCCCCGCAATCTCATCCTTTCCACATACGGGTTCTCAGTCTGTCCCCCCCCCCCCCCACCCCCCCCCCCCCCCCCCCCCCCCCCTTTTCCTTCTCCACCTGATCCCACAGGCGCTCGCCAACCTTTCCCTTGTCCACAAGTTATCTACCACCACCTGCAAAGTAACTTTGCTGAGGTTCCAATGTAGTTTTATGCATTAGAATTCAGTCATTTCCAGGACATCGACTATTGTGTTGGTGTTGTTTTGTTTCTTTTTAAATGTAATTATATCAGTGTTTTTTATTCTTGCGAAGGTCTTCTAGCCGAAACGTGCTTTCTGTCACTTTTAATTGTGTTCTTGTATACCTGATAAATTCTGCTTTCCGTTGTTGCTGCTGCTGCTGCTTGTTTACTTACTGTATTTTGTTATCCTTATTACAGAACAACTCATTTCTTTTCTCTAAGGATTAAGAGCAGACAGGGAGAATATAATTATATCACACCAGTGACTAACCCTACTCTTGAAGGGTTTAACTCTTTGAATGCTTTAACTTTTTACTATTTCTTTTCTCTAAGGATTAAGAGCAGACAGGGAGAATATAATTATATCACACCAGTGACTAACCCTACTCTGTTGAAACCAAAATATGTCTTTAAAAAAACTGCAGCTTTGAGCTCTCACACAAGCAGAGAGCTCATAAATTCTTTGCCAGACCTCAATAAAAAGTCACAGAATTACAGATTGACATAAAATCTATCCATCCATCAGGTGCCATGCCGATAAGCATGGGAGGTCATGTTCTGCCATCTCACTCGATCACCAGAGTCGTGGATCAGCTCCGTGTTTCTGTCTCGACCATGTCACGTGGCCAAGCCATCCAGATATTTACTTCTCGGTCTTCCCCTTGGCCTTTTCCCTTCGATCTTGCCAGTTGTCACCAAGTTCTCCAATTCATTTCTTCTCATAACATGCCCAAAAATTTTTTCACTGTCTACGTCTAATGTCTCTAATCAGTGTTCGATCTTCATTTGTTTCTTGAAGGACTTGTTCATTGGTTTTTTTTGTGTTTTTTTTTTGTCTGTCTGTAGTATTCTTTGCATTTTCCTCAGAAACTACATTTCCACAGCCATAAGATATTTTTCAGCTTGACTGTACATTGTCCATGCTTCACATCCACACAAAAGTACAGGTTCTATGTAGCACCTCAACACTCTTTTTCTCGTTTCAATTGATATCGTGTTATTGGCCAGTATGTTTTTCGTGTTGCAAAATTACATAAAATACCGTGTGGCATTATGGGTGGTTACCCTGATAATGTCATGCGCGCGGACGGCCGAGGGTTCGACGCCTGAGTGCGTCATCCGCTAAAGCGAGGAAATAAATATTTATAGTTAGTTGCATATTCTTTACAGAACGTCGCTGTCAATCCCAGTATTTTTTGTGTGTGACTGTTTGTGATCTCTTGGCAAGTTTACGCTCAGTAGTTTGCCATTGCTTTCTGAACGGAAACAACGTCAAATGACGCAAGTTAACAACACCCTAAATATGACTCAGTATATTCAGCCATAAATACCCAACATACCGACACAGCAACTGATTTTCTTCTATAGATCCGACAGTCAAAACTACGAGCAATGAGCGACTCTGACGTCATGTGTGACCGTCCTTGGCCTGTGTACACTCAGAAACCAGCCAGCGAAGGCGACAACGAATTCACCAACAGACTGTTGAGTGACTCGACCCGATCTGACGAGGAAGATGATTACACAGCAGACGACAATGTCTTCTATTCCAATCAAACAAGCTTGCTTTCTGGGCAGCAGGTGCTGAATGGCTTCTCTTGTTCCCAGAACAACACTGCAACTACACGGTCAGTATGACTTCTTCTTCTTCTTCTTCTTCTTCTTCTTCTTCTTCTTCTTCTTCTTCTTCTTCTTCTTCTTCTTCTTCTTCTTCTTCTTCTTCTCTTCCACTTTCAGACGTCAATTTGAATTAATACAAAGAAACAGTCAACTTAATCTTGTTGACATGCACATAAAGTATGTACTCCAATGAAGCGTGGGTAGGCTAAAATACTTTTCTCTCTTTTTGCCTATGTTGGACGCACACAGCAGCAAATGTCTATTTGTTATTTTACGGTTACATTCATTAGTGTCTCCTGTTTTTATTTTTGTTAAACATGTTGTTCTTAAGCCTGTTAATATGAAATAAACACTGTTGTTTCGCATATTTTATTTACATGATATCGCTGTCAACACTAGCATTTTACCGCTGTTGATTTCTTGGCAAGATTACGCTCAGTAGTTTGCCATTGCTTTCCGCGCGACCGGCTCACATACCGCCGTAAGTAACCAATGCGACGCGATCTGCAGCTGCGCTATCCCTACGTGGATAATATGGGGACTATGGAGAAAGTCAATAACACCTTTGCCAGGGAGAGTTTAGTGTGCGTAATTCCTGCGAAAAAGTGAGGAGATACTAGTTTAGTTTTAGTTTAGTTTAGTCGACGGATCAACATCACGGCACACGGGTGTAACCCATAAGTTCTACTCCTAATTCAAGCCTGATTCCGGAGAATCTCAGCTGTGTGCACGTACTCCGTAGCACCGGCGAGGATCCTGAAATACTTTGGGTAGATTTTTAACTCGAAATTTTGCCCGGGCAGCGCCGTTAGGCTAAACTTTTCCGATTTCCAACTACCAAGGGATTTTTTACGTGCGCAACAATACACACGGGCGTCCGATCTCACTACCCAGAGACCAGGGGAAATTGTTTTTTACTTGAAGTCCACTTGAAAAAATCCCGGCCCTCACCGGGTCTTGAGCCCGGGACCTCTAGCACCCGAGGCGGACACTTTACCTCGAGACCACTCAACCCCCTTGAGGAGATATTAAACACACACCTTGCACACGAGAGTCGGGAGAAATTTCTCTACACCAACCTCAGCCAAACAAAGGCAAGGCCAATACAGGGTTTAGACACTTAGATGATTTGAACACCCGCGTTTTGAACTTTAGAGTTACAACTCACATTCTTCTAGAGGATTCACAGCTAACTAACTGTATTGGACTGGGGGGGGGGGGGGGGGGGGATTATTTACATATCTTTTACATGACGTCACAGTCAACCCCATCATTCTTTGGCTTTTTGTGATTTCTTGACAAGCTAACGTTCTTTGTAATTTCTTAGTAATTTGCTACTGCTTTATGAACGACTGACACTCATACCTTTGCGTGAAAACCAACGCAAGGCTGTCTGCTTCCAAATCTCCCACAGCTGTGTGTCGAACGCGGTATGCGGGATTGCGAATTGCATTCGTAACTCCTTCGCAAACGATCCGGCCTTGGACTGAAGGAGAAGATAAATGCAAAATAAAGTCATTATATGAAGAGTTTGTTTTAATTTGCGTGTCCATTGTAGGAAGTTGCCATCAGCCCCAGTTCGTATTTGTTGTTCGTGGTTTACTATAGTGTGTTCCCAAATGTTTGCCCTCATTCACATTCAACTTTTCTTTTTTGTTTTAAGTATCTGTTGCATCGTTAAAAAAATATTTTCCTGCCGTCTTATATTTACTTCCACCCAAGGAATCTGTCTTTGGTAGGTCCAACGGCAACTTAAATAATGAAAGCGGCGAAATGTATTTGATGTTTTGGCGACAATGTATTGAATTCACACTAACAAACTTGTTTTACAGAAATGCACATCGATTCGGATCACCTCTGAACACTTGTGTTCCACTATGTGACGTGCTTCTCATAACAAAATTCCCGTGCACCAAGAAGAAAATTCATTATTGAACACTGATATTTTCATGTCAAGATGTGATACATTTCATAATATTATACATTTCATCCCTGACCCGTAAATTATATACCACATACAAATAAATATTGAGATCTGCTTTACAATATCCTGAACAAAAATGTTTTGGTAGGTGTACATAAATATAAGATTATATACAAAATCTCACCATTTTCCCTCAGTTGGTTACTGGGTTATGGATTTTTATACGGGTTTAAACAATAATGAAAGCATTATAGGCAATTTTACGTTGTCTGCTCTTGGAGATTTGATGCTGAACCGCAGCATCTGCAGCCTACCTTATTCCAGACGTACTGGTCATCCTTTCCTCTGGAGAAAACAAGGCAGTCCGAGAGAAGGATCATGCGGCATGGGCAACACATGTTCTCTGAATCCAAGCGCAGACATTGAGCGATGGAATTCTAGCTCTAGTTCCAATCCACATACTTTCGTCTGTAAAGACGACAAGGTGCCACTTAGCAATCAAATTTACAAAAAGGATAAGAATGCTTTAACTTTTAAAATGAAGGTACGCTGATGTCGATGTAACGGGTCGTTTCCCATACGGGTCAGTTAAAATGAAGGTACGCTGATGTCGATGTAACGGGATCGTTTCCCATACGGGTCAGTTAAAATGAAGGTACGCTGATGTCGATGTAACGGGATCGTTTCCCATACGGGTCAGTTAAAATGAAGGTACGCTGATGTCGATGTAACGGGATCGTTTCCCATACGGGTCAGTTAAAATGAAGGTACGCTGATGTCAATGTAACGGGATCGTTTCCCATTCGGATCAGCTTGGACTTCAGGTTGACTTCTCGTTCAGAAAGCGATGGCAAACTACTGAACGTAAAATTACTTACAAAAACAACAAAGGGTTGGGGTTGATCATCACGTCCTGCAACGGATCTACTATAAAAATAATAACAAATAAAGAGTTTTTATTTTAACTGATTCACTGTCGAAGGATAATACATCGCCAAACATGACCTCCCATTTGGAGAGAAGAATGATATATAGCTATACTAGGGTCATAGTGTTATTTGTTTTGTTTCGTAGTATCTTCCGCAGTGTCAATGCTCAGTGAACTGAAATTTATATGATAATACTTGTTAATTTGCTTGTGTACCATGTTTGGTCTTTTCCTACTTTTTGCTTGGCACTGAATCATTTAAGTCCTATTGATCAGAGTATGAAACTAACTCAATGAATGTACTAATTGGTATTCAATGCTGACGTTTTTCTAAGCTGTACAATTATCCTCTATAAACATTCATTTACTTCCAGATTTAACCCTAGTTCATACAGCACTTCCGCCAGCGAATACTCGCCTGAAATACTGAACGAATGTAACAGCAGAGCAGTTTCAACATTTCAATTTTCCCCCGACAACGGAAACATCCAGATAGACAACGATTGCTTCGACTCCAAAGAAGTAGTCAGTTCTGGAAACAAACCTGGAACTCGTAAACTTGTCCGACGAGTTTTCACAAATACCCGAGAACGCTGGCGACAACAAAATGTCAACGGAGCGTTTTGTGAGCTTCGGAAACTCGTCCCCACGCACCCGCCTGATAAAAAACTCAGTAAAAATGAAATTTTGAGGTTAGCTATTCGGTATATTGACCTCCTTAAGAAAGTTCTAGCTTTTCAACAAACTCAGTACCAAGAACATAATAATCAACGGAATTTAAATACATCTAAGACGGTTCCCGATAACTGCTCTGATGAGGAGAAGATTCTAGAAACAGCCCAGAACAAGAATACAACGAATGAATTGTCAAAACTAATTGAATATTCGGATTTTGACGAACTAGTCACACCAGATGAACATTTGTCGGAAAGTGTAAGATTCAACACAAGCGTACTCGGGACATCACAAAAGCATCAAGAACGTGGACATCTGTCTTCAGTCAGACGTATCTCTGAAACAATAAATAACTCAATGCCGAACGAACACTTTGGTAGCAGCTCAGACTGTGGTTTTACAAACAGATCTCCTCCTGAGACACACAATTTTACCGAAGTAGCTACCAAGACTTCCAGCAAATGGCGACGTTTTGCTTCGTCCTAAAATTGCCGAGTAACAGTCTTCAGAAAGATTACGGTTCCTAGTTTCTTTTTTTCCCTTTGCGATCGCTCGCTTTGAACTCAAACGTAGTCCATACATCTAATTTTTGCGTGCGGGTTAGCTTTCCCTATTACCAGTGTCCCTCGCCATCAGTCGAACCCGTTCCGATGTCAGAGGTACTTGTAAATTACGTTCCCAAGTCATGGACGAGAAGTCAACACTTTAGTCCAACACACCTGTGTAGGAGTTGAACCCGCTACCTTGGCACCAGCACACAGGAAATTTAAGAGTAAGCGCTCTTATCCATTCTGCAACGCTGACCTCCAATGGTTCCTTAGACCTGATGCCTATTTCTAATGCGGTATTTAACTGTCAATAAAACTGTTTATTTGGAGGTTATCATAAAATCAAATGAAAGATACTTTGCAGAGATTTTGAGCAGATTAGGCCAAGCAAACTCTGCTTTTCAGAAACGAAAAAAAAACATAGAAGCCACAAACATTATGTTGCACGCTTAATTGCCTGACATATTTCGCTGCATCTCGTCAGGTGCATACTGCAGAGTGATCTATCATTGGAAGTGAATAAATGAATAACACTACAGCTGAAACAATTGTTTCATGTTGTTAATTGTTTCAGTTGTAGTATTACTCATTTATTTGGGTTCCGGGAAATGTTCTTGGTAGCAAAGGCGACCGGCAGACAACCGTGCTAGAATACTAAGTTTAGTTAGTTGCATATCCTTTACAGAACTTCGCAGACAACATCAACATTTTTTGCTGTTGTGATCTCTTGGCAAGTTTACGTTTAGTAGTTTGCCATTGCTGTTTGAGCGACCGGCACCCATACCATTTCGTAAAGAACCAACGCAAGGCAGTCTGCTGCCAAGTCTCCCGCAGCTGTGTTTCGAACACGGGTAAGCGAGATTACGAACTGCCTCCGCAAATCCATCGCCTTTGAGCCGGCGTAGTTGCATACTGAACAATCCTGCCAGTCTGTCATTGATCCGAAATGACTAATTTGGTAAGCAGGGGCAATAACCACTATGCCCTTCAATCTCCTCATAATGGATAGAGTTGCTAAACGCCCGTCTTGTTATCTGTCCTTGTTCAATATTGCAGACCATAGCGAGACTTGGCAAACTAGAGTTTACTAGAGTATTCAAAGAAACTATAGAAAAAGACTCATAATGGGAAAGCACGCTGGATGGTGTTGATGTTCAACATTGCTTAAACATATAAATGTGTATATACATGTTAGATATAAATATTTTGTGTTGATTATTGCAGTAGTATTGTTTCAATTATATGTTTGTCCTCCTTTTATTCTGCTTATTAGTATTCTTCTCATTATGCTAGAATCCTGGTATTCCAGATTTTTTGGTGTCACCTTTCTTCTGGAGTCAACTAGGCAGGCCGAGAATTAGATTATGCGGCATGGGCAACTCATAGTCTCTACAATTCAGCCCAGGGTTTGTGCCGTGGAGAAGTACAACTTTGTACCTTTTCTTACTGCAATGTATTATAGTTGTTATGCCTTTTTTTGAAGCACAGTATAACAAACTATCGCCTGTCAATACGGCAAGGTACCCGTAGTGATGCTAGAAGCATATTTTTTTGGAACCACCATCGTTGTAACCAAGGTTTATAAAACAGGTTGAACGAGATGGAAACTTTTGTTTTCTTATATCGGATCGGATCCTTTTCTGCTTTTCACTCCAATTATGCCGTGTGTTACGTCAAGAACCGACATTATATCACTCGGACATTCCCATATGTGCTCCAACCTCATCTGCAACAGCCAGCGAAGAGTCCCAATACTAATGGTACCAGTTACCACACCAACAGACCATAAAAACTCCGCCAATTCAAGCTCAGCTGTTTTGTGTGTGTGTGTGTAGATTTGTCCATGATTGCTGGATGTTTTAGGTGAGGTTCCTACTAGATGAAGTAGCTTGTCTCGTATGAGTCTTCCTTGATCGCATCTTACGACATTGATATTTCATTGTCAGTAGTGATACGGAAACGTAGTGGAAACAGATATGGTGGGGCATGGTCGCCTCGCCTACACCTTGTCTTGTGACGTGGCATATATGCTTGTAGTTTTTAAACTTTATCAGCGCTTTGATTACGTACGACATCAGAAGTTGTATTCTCCATACCTTTTTCGTGTTTTTTTTTTTTTTTTGGTTGCTTGTGATTCCTTTGCAAGTTTTACGTTCAGCAGTTTTTCATTTCTTTCTGACCGGCCCACACTTATACCATTGTATGAAAACCAACACAAGACGGTCTGCTTTTCCAAATCGCCCTCAGATGTGTTTCGAACGCGTTTTATGGGATTACAAATTGCGTCTTAACACTTTCACCATAGAGCCCGTGGCTCTTCCACGTAGAGGAAGACTTCAAAACACACAAGACGACAAGTAGGGACATAAATGAATACTATGAGGAAGACATGAAAACACACGAGATGAGAAGTAAGGACAGAAATGAATACTATAGGGAAGGCATGGGTGAAGCTGCACCGGGTAGCTAAGGATAGTGTGGCCGGTGGATAGAATGCCGAGTGCTCTTTCAGGAGATCCCGGATGGAATCCTCGGTAAGGTGTGGGAGTTTTTTTTTTCTGTCGGGGCCAAAAGAAAACCCTAACCTGCGCAGTTTGCGATGTCTGCACTATCCAGGCGGCTTTAATTCCCCAGACTCAAGGCCAACCTGAGCTACACCGCAAAATACTATAGGTAATAAATGCAACGTGATGTAGTCGAGACAAGAACACAGAGCTGATTCACGACTCTGGTGATCGTGTGAGATGGCGAAACATGACTGTCCACGCTTATCGGCATGGCACATGATGGTAATGAGATGACAGTGTCATGTTTGAGGGTCTATGACCTAGTGGAGCATAAATGGTGAGAGAAGACAGAAGAAGGTGGACTGGCATCGAAGTATATTTATTCCTTCGGTGAAGTGTTGTCTATATTTGCATGAATAAAACTAGTGGAACTGCGGTAAAGCTGTGGAAATGCAAGCAGTATAAAATAACACAAAGTAATGCAGCTTTACATAACAGAACTACGAAAAACACGACATTGTGGTGACTGGCCTTCATCAGCTAGCTAATACATACACAAAACACACCATATAACCACTGATTGTTTCGTAATTCGATTCTGTAAAGCTGCATTATTTTGTGTTATTTTATATTGTCTTTATTTGCAGACGACACGTTTGAATTCCGATGTGCGAATAGATACATTTTTTTCTTATTTATACATCTTTTGATTTCTACTTCTGTTCTGTGCTTCTATGCGTGATGATGAATACTTACGAATTTATTTATCAAATATCATGAGATGTATTGCTGTGATGTTAATCTGATAGAGTCGGTTTATTGGCATTGCTTTAACAAATCATTAAATATAGAACACATTACTTCTAAATCTGTATTCACTGTTATGTTATTTTGAAACATTGCTTCGCATAGATTCACGATATTTGCACGTGATAGGCCCATAAATACATAAGCTCCGTAGATCACACAATGAAAATATCGTACACGAATTCTCAAGCATTGGCAAAACTCTGACTTTATGCGCGCAGCAGAATCGCACAAGCTGTAAATATTATGTTTGTGTGCAAAATTGCAAAAAAAAAAAAAAAAAAAGGAGAGTCTGGCATATGAGGCTACAACCTCCAGCATGAAAATGGAGATGGAAGCAGTAACAGTGGCATTCCGTTGGTTAGAGAAGACCACTGTAACACACATTGTCTTCATTGCGGACTCAGGTGTACGCTTAGTAAGGTGAAGAAAGGAATGTTTCGTGTGGAATGGCTCGCCTCTCTTCAGGGGTCATAGGCGGTGAGAATTGTATGGTTTTTTTGCCCTCGCCATGCGGAGGTGCGGGGGGAATGAACAGGCTGATAGGCTGGCAGGGAAGGCACCTCTTGGTGGTAGATTACCTATGGACACGGGAGAGGTGGTCGTGCGCCTGTGGGACCAGGTGGAGAAGGTGGGGGACAGATTGAGAACCCGTATGTGGAAAGGATGAGATTTCGGGGGATTGGCAGGGGTTCTGGGCGAAACTCAAAACTGAGAGGGAAGACCAGGAGAACTTTCAGTTAGATAGCGGTGGGAACGATTAGTAGTGTGACTCTTAGCTGGCTGTTGAACGAGGGAACGGAACCCATATGGGAATCTCCTGCGTGCAGTGATGTCAGTTCTTAGCTCAACTCATCTAATTGCAGAGTTTATATTTAGATAACTACTTCTGTCGAATAGAAAGATATCTATAAGTAATGAAGCAAATATCATTAGAGCTATTTTTTTTGCCGATATTATGTTATCCGTGTCAAACATGGATACTTACTGCAACTCATCATCATCATCATCATCATCATCATCATCATCATCATCATCATCATCATCATCATCACCATCATCATCATCATCATCTACATTATCATCATCATGTGCTATGCCGTTAAGCGTGGGCGGTCATGTTTCGCCATCTCACTCGATCACCAGAGTCGTGGATCATCTCTGTGTTCTTGTCTCGACCATACAACTTGGCCAAGCCGTCCAGGTATTTACTTCTCTGCCTTCCCTTTGGTTCTTTTCCCCCTCAATCTTGCCAATTGTCACCAAATTCTCCAATTTAATTCTTCTCATAACGTCTCCAAAACATTCTGACTGTCCTTTCGACGTAAATATTACAAGTAGCTCTGAAGCCGGGGTGGGGTCGCCTGATGACGGGGTACACTGGAAATAGGGCAAGCCTAATCCACACGCATAAGTCAGTCAGTGCACAAGACGCAGTATTAGCATGTGCATGGACTACGCCTGAGTTCAAAGAGGGCAAGCGCCAAACAATAAATGCTTGAGCCCAGCACGTATGTATTGGCTAATATTAGGTTTGGTTGGCAATGTTTCGTACACACATTTGAGGTATTTCACCGTCAGCACACTAAACCCAATTCCCAGAGGAAACCTATGATATTAGTTAGTTAGTCTTTCCTCTTGAGCCTAAGTCGGCGCATAGGGCAGAAGTCACTGGCTCTCCATGTCCGAGCGGTTCGCTGCTACCTGTTGTAGATCCTGGATGTTCACTTGGCCGTTGAATGAGCCTTCTCTGATGATGGTTCTACGCAGGGTCTCTCTTGGTCTTCCCCAGTTTTCTTTTCCCTACTGGTGACCATAAGAGGGCTTGGTAGGGGAGTCTTGTCTTGTCCATTCTGAGTACATGGCCGATGTAGTTCCAGCGGCGTTTTCTTATAAAATTGGATACAATATCTTGCTTAGTCTCTTGTCTTATTTGCGTATTGGTTCTGAAATCTGTCCAGTGGAGGTTTAGAATTCTTCTAAGACATATTCTTCTAAGACTATGATAAAGTAAGAGTTAAAATCCAATTACAACTATTATGCTAACTGGGGTGTGTCTTGTTGATCGTCTGTTTTATTTACAAATCTCTCCAGCATAGAAACTTGATACTGTTAAAACGATACTTTTCACCCACACACGCCCCTGTCTAGAAAACAGATCAAAACAATTCTAACAAGTTTTAAATTACCGGCAAACGGATTAGTAAGCCTGCTTGTTGTTCTTATGTACGGCTGTTGGCGTGATGTGTGTATACACGGTATGGTGGCGCAGGACATTTGTATTTGCTATTGCTTTCAACATCTTGCTTACCCCCTTTGGACAACAATCACCTGCAAATTATTATCCTGTGGGGTAAAATCGTGGATAGCCGCGATTTGTGGCTGACTCATTCGCATGGATTATTAATCTGAGCCCAGGGGGAGCTGAGTGGTCTCGCTGTATGGTGTCCGCCTCGAGTGCTGGAGGTCCCGGGTTCAAGCCTCGGTGAGGCCGGGATTTTTTCACGTGGACTACTAGTAACATAATTTCCCCTGGTCTCTGGGTAGTGAGATCGGACGCCCGTGTGTATTGTTGCGCCCGTAAAACAATCCCTTGGCAGTTGGATATCGAAAAAGAGTAGCCTACCCGCGCTGACCGGGCAAAATTTCGAGTTAAAAATCTACCCAAAGTATTTCAGGATCCTCGCCGGTGTTACGGAGTTCGTGCACTGAGCTGAGTTTCTCCAGACTCAGGTTTGAGTTAGGAGGAGAACGGAGCACTTATGGGTTACACCCGTGTGCCGTGATGTTAATCCATCGACTAAACTAAACTAAAGTTGATAGTATTGCATTCTCATGTCTTCTTTAATGTAAGGCCAGTGCTGGTTTTTGATAGTGTTGCATTCTCAGGTCTTCCCACATGTACACGCGCAGTCAGTTAAGTCCCCTTTTACGCGCCTCGCGGCACATCGCGCATACGATGCTATGCCCATATTTGTAAGGTGTACTTTTAACGACTGTGCAATGTTTGACGTGGCTAAAGGCTTGCGAACGCGGTTTGTGAGCCGGGTACCAGGCGTTCGAAGCTCAGCTGCGACCGATTTGTGCAGCAGACCGTGCCGCGTTGTGTTATAACGTGCTGGTATACTGGAAAAACAAAGGCAGCAAAAGAGATTGCACACAATACAGAGGCATTTCACTGTTGAGTCATACTGAGGAAAATATTTTGCAAAATTCTTGAAAAAAGATTACGAACTACTTTAGAACCCCAGCTAAGCGAAACGCAGCTTGGATTTAGGAAAAACAAAGGATGCACAGACGCCATTTTTGCTCTTAGACAACTTATAGAAAAATCAATTGAATTCAATGAAACACTCTACTTAGCCTTTGTTGACCAAGAAAAGGCATTTGATAGGGTAGATAGAAACAAGCTGTGGGAAATCCTTAAACAATATGGAGTGAGTACACATCTAACAAACCTATGTAGAAGTTTATACAACAACAGTGAATGCATAGTGAGAGCAACTGGAGGACACTCAGAACCCTTCACCATAAGATCTGGAGTACGACAAGGTTGTGTCCTGTCCCCTCTCTTGTTCATAACATATATAGACAACATATGTAAAGAAACCAGCCAAGCAGAGACAGCAAGAATACCGCATGACGAGAACACAGAAGAAGAACCATCTGCAAATCTAACCATTAGAGAACTCCTGTTTGCGGACGACCAAGCACTAATAGCAAAATCAGAAGCTGAATTACAAGACCACATGAATAGTCTAAACGAAATGTGTAGGGAACATAACATGAAAATTAGCACAAGCAAAACAGAGGTAATGACTATAACTAAAGACGAACAAACAGCAACAATTCACCTAAACGAACATCCCTTGAAACAAGTAAAGAGCTTCAAGTACCTAGGAAGTATAATATCATCAAATGGCAGATTAGAAGACGAGATCGAAAATAGGTGCAATAAGGCAAATCAACTCATTGGACAAATGGCACCAATACTAAAGAACAAACATGTATCAATAACTACTAAGAAAGCACTTTACAACACAATCTTCCTACCAACTCTGTGCTACCAATGCCAAACCTGGACAATGACAGAAAAAGAGAAAAGAAACATCACAACAACAGAAATGAGGTTCCTGAGAAGAATACTCAACGTATCAAGAAGAGATAAGATCAGAAATGAAGAAATCAGGACTAAAGTGGGGGTTAAAGCTGCTCTAGATTTTATTAGAAAGCAGCAAGTCAAATGGTTTGGCCATGCAAGTAGGCTACCAGTCAACAGCATGCCACAACAAGCAATGATGTACAGACCAGATGGAAACAGAGGAAGAGGCCGACCACGTAAACGTTGGACGGAGGGAATAACAGAATCCATGGGAATGTCGATATACGAAGCCCATAACCGGGTACTCTCACGAAGTTTATACTTCACCTCGACACCGCAAGGTACAAGAGGAACATGATGAGATGATGAGATGAGGTATACTGGTATGGGAGCCGGTCGTTCAGAAAGCAATGGCAAACTACTGAACGTAACACTTGTCTAGTACATCAACAACAGCTGAAAAATGCTGGTGTTGACTGCAACATCCTGTAACTGATACGCAACTTTAACAGAAAATGTTTGAAAATATTGCCGGTTCAAGTTTTGTATTCACCCACTGTAAAGTTCATGCAATATAATAGGTAAACAAAACGTGGACCATCAATATTTTTAAACACTGCAAAGTCATTAAAAATACATCCTGATATATCAAACGGCACTCTGTGGCTGATGTCGTTAGTACCACGCCGCTATCATTTACTCTCCAAGAACATTCTTGGTTCCCATTTTAGACTTATTTTAAAATCCGATTCCTCCCAACTGCTGATCGAACCCACGACCACCTAGTCGGCAGGCGAGTGTCTAGCCACCTGGCAATCCACGGCTTCCAGCTGTCCACAATCGTAGTTTGATGTCTTCACCTACCTTTCTGTAGAAATATCAGCAGACTGGAGAGAATGATTTCTGGTCAAGCTGCCGAAGAAATAGGACCTACAATAAGAATAATGTTATTGTAAGTTGTTAGCAGCCGGTCTCCCTAGCGTAGGAATTTACGTCTTTCTCAAAAATCCCGTATATTCTCCTGAGTAACGCAGATACGCGAGATTCGTTATTTACGGGGGTATGTGAGCCGGTCGCTCAGAAAGCAATGGCAAACTACTGAGTACATCAACCGCAGCTGAAAGATGTTGGTGTTGACTGCAACGTCTTGTAAGGGATAATGCAACATTTTTTTTAAAAGTTGCTGGGAAGATACATATTTTCGAGAAAGGGATTAGTCAGCGCAATCAATCAATTTAGTGCCAATGACGGTTGGCTGCAATGGATTTCCAACACTGTCTGTCTCTCGCCCTGACTGTACATTCTGTCAGATCGATGTTCGTCCATCTCTTGATGTTATTTTCCAACTTGTATCGTTGTCTACCACTTGCTCGCTTGCCTTCATTCTTACCCTCCAGTATGGTTTTTATGGTCAGCTGTGGGCTCCGTGGGAAAGGCGTTACGAATGCGGTTCGTAATTCCGCTTACCTGCGTTCGAAACACAGATGCGACCGATTTGGAAGCAGACCGTGGGGCGCTGGGTTTTAACGTGATGGTATGAGAGCCGGTCGTTCAGAAAGCAATGGCAAACTACTGGACGTAAACTTGCTAAGACAACAGCTGTGCTGGTTTTGACGACAGAGATGTCCTGTAAATAGGATATGCAAAACAACAACAACAACAACACAACAAAAGTCAGCTATGAGGTAGTTATACCCTTTAGTGTTGTGAATATCTTTTATGAATGGGGATGTTCAAAGAAATAAGATATGTCACGACCGCTAAAATGAGCGTGTGATCATTATGTGATTGTGTGTACTTGTCTGCGCCCAGGTCCACGCAGCTTGAAATCCATCCATCCATCCATCCTGAGCCATGCCGATAAGCATGGGCGGTCATATTTTGCCATCTCACTCGATCACTAGAGTCGTGGATCAGCTCCGTATTCCTGTCTCGACTATGCCACGTGTCCAAGCCATCCAGGTATTTACTTCTCGGTCTTCCCCCTGGTCTGTTCTCTTCGATCTTGAAAGTTGTCACCAAGTTCTCCAATTCATTTCTTCTCATAACATGCCCAAAAAATTTTGACTGTCTACGTCTAATGACTCTAATCAGTTTACTATCTTCATTTGTTTTGTTTTTTTGAAGGATTTATTCATTGGTTTTTCTATCTGTCCTTGGTATTCTTTGCATTTTCCTCAGAAACCACATTTCCACAGCCATCAGATGTTTTTCAGCTTGACTGCTCATTGTCCACGCTTCACATCCATACCAAAGTATAGGTTCTATGTAGCACTTCAACACTCTTTTTCTCTTTTCAATTGATATCTTTTTATTGGTCAGTATGTTTTTCATCTTGCAAAAGGCTACCTTCGCAATGGCAATTCTTGTTCTAATCTCTTCAAGGCATCTCCCATAAGATGTTATGACTGTTCCGAGATAACTGTATCAATTCTCTTGCTTAAGAATATGCCAATTTACTCATATATCACATTGTGGTATTTCCTTTTTCCCAGTGACGACCATAATCTAGCCTGAAATAGCTACCAAGAAATGTTCTGGGAAGTAAACGTGTCAGGTGTTATATTGACCTCATGGGGTCAGTATTGCCGAATAGATAAGAGCGCTAGTTCTTAAACTTCCCGTGTGCTGATGCCGAGGTAGGTAGTTTAACCCCTACATAAGATAGCTGGAATAAAAATGTTGACCTCTCGTACTTGACTTGGAGTAAAAACAAGTACCTCTGAAGTCGGAGTGGGTTCACCTGATTGCGAGGGACACTGGTAATAGGGAAAGCTAATCCATGCGCAAATATCACTTCAGTGCACTAAAAGTAGTAGCGCGTGTATCGACTAGGCTTGAGTTCAAAGGGAGAGAACACCAATAACAAAAATATTGACCTCATCATGCACCGAGTGCCGATCATCATCATGTGCCCTGCCAACAGGCTTAGTGTGATATAAAACTCCACCGAGGAGCAAGCACGAGAGGAGTCTTACCTCCTTGAATTCTTTTGGTTAAATAAGTGTTTCGAAATGGCGGTCGATACACACGGGTGTTGTACAAATTTTATAGCAAGATTTCCTGATAAACCACCTCCTCATCGCATTACGGTTAGAAATTTGTTGAATAACTTTCTTGCTACGGGAAATATGGAAGATGCTTCTCGGTCTGGTAGGCCTGCTGTGTCTGAAGAAATATGTCTAACCAATCCCAAGGGCGGAAGTGAAACCTCCCTGGTCAAGACTCCCGGGTGTCTTTCTCTTGTCGTGCGTTCGCACTACCACCTTCAGTGTTGTAACAGTAATCCCGAATCTCGTGTTTGAAACACAGCCGCGGGTGATTCGTCACGGCGCCTGCACGGAGCAGCAAGAGTTAAACATGTAACTTGGCACTGCTGTAGACATAATGGCGGGATATTAAGATGAACGCCACAGATAAACACCCGCGGCACGTGCTTGGGTTTGTGTGTATTATGTGTACACAAACATGCGAGAAATGAAAATGGCTGGATGGAAAACGATACTAGAGACATGTATTTACAATGGGCTTAGGGGGAAAGAAGATGGATTGTTCACGCCTGCTGACAGACGTTAGCGGGTAGCAGTGTCGAATTAACGTATGGGCTTAAGGGCTGCGGCTCCAAGGGTTCGCAGCTGTGAGAGGAAGGGGGCTTCACAGAACTTTCAGCCTAAATAATCGTAATTGGGTTCATGTTGGTTCTTAGGTAAGTGAATAGGTAAAAGATTTGACAGGAAAGTAGATAGGTATAATGGTAGGTAGGTAGGAATGCAGAAAGCTGTTACGTTGGTGGGTAAGTATGAAGACTGGTAGGTAGGTATTACTATTAGTGTTTGTCCTTCAAGAATGATGATGACCATTCATTTCATCCAGTGGAGTTGAACGTTTGGAGCCGTGAGTTCTAAGAAGGCTGGTAAGGCCTATTTTGGTTCAAAATGTTCTTTGACAATGTGGGCTAAGAATCCTTGACGTTCCAGGAGGGGATCTCCTGCTGTGTGTGTGTTCTTTTTTGGGTCTATCTTTTTGTCACAGCTCTTGCGGTCCTGTTTGTTTCGCAAGTGACTACACACTTGCCTAATGAATTTCGGTCTTTGGAAGCAGTCTTCCATGTGCCGTGATGAATTCCAAAAGCTTTGAGCGAAGTCTTCAGTGTCTTTAGAGCGTTTCCTCTGGCCACCCTGGGAGCGTTTACCACATCGCAGATCAATAAAATTCGTTTAGGGAGCTTGTGATCTCATGTGCGAGTCAGGTGACCAACCCAGCGAATGTGATTCTCTGAGAAGGTAGGGAAAAGAATAGTTTGGCAAGTGGGAATTGAGTTGAGTCAAGAATGGACATCACAGTAGTCGGACAATTCCATTCGCGCTCAGTCCTCATCTTCAATAGTCAGAGAAGAGTCCCAATATAAATGGTACCAGTAGCACTCTTATTATGTGTCCGGCTGGTCATTCCTCTCAGTCCGGAGTGTCGGCCAGACCCTCTGGTCACTCGCTGCAGCACCATTCTATCCAGGCAGTGATGATCTATCGGTTCTTCTGTACTATATAAATGATGCCAAACAGCCCCGATCAAGATGAGGAAATAGGTGGAACACCAGGAGAGACGACAACTGGTAACGCTCTCTGAAGGAAAAACATATGACGGGGTGAGCACACAATTACTCCAGGCCTTCACAAACACGCAACTCTGTCCAGACATGTAAAAACACAACAAGAAAGTAACTAACACAATCAACCAATCAGAAGCCAGAAAGCAGAAACAAGCAGCGGTATCTACGAAATACAAGTTACAATATAAAGATCCCAACTATAACCAAGTCGATAAGTCGAAGGTTGAAAGGGGTAACTGCACCCCGATCACGTCTGTCTTAACATGAACAGAAACATCGCCGAGCGGTGCAGACCCATCCATTCTGTCTGCCTGCTCGTTTTCCACCACACCAGCATGTCTTGGGGGGAAATCGGGATTCGTAGGAGTTAGGGGCGCAATTATTAATCTCTCATACCGCGTTCGAAACACAGCTGAGGGCGATTTGTCAGCAGACCACCTTGCATTGGTTCTCATAAAATGGTATGATTGTCGGTCGTTCAGAAAGCAATGGCAAACTACTGAACGTAAACTTGCCAAGAAATCACAAACAGCCAAAATATGCTGGGATTTCTGTGACGTCCTGTAAAGGATATGCAACTAATTTTTTATGTTGATGTTTAAATGTGTACGGAGAAGAAGAAGAACATGGTTTGTTTTGATAATAAAACATGTCTATAAAACAAACTTACACAAAACACGCTATAAGATTATGTCTTCACTTATTCTTAATTTAATAAGTTAGCAGTTATTATTACTAAAATTTCATCTGGTTGTACAAATGGCATGGTTTCATTGGAATAATTGCGATCATTTTCCTGATTCCTTTGCATTTTCTTTGTTGTCTTTCATTCTCCAGGCAATGTCCATGTACTTTGTTATACTTGTGTTCTGGCGATGAAAGTTCAGACGTCTGTCTGACTTGTCATGCTCAATCTGCGAATGTACATTTGTAATCATGTTAAATCTGGGAATACAAGTTTGTAATCATGTCAAATCTGGGAATACAAGTTTGTAATCATGTCAAATCTGGGAATACAAGTTTCTAATCATGTCAAATCTGGGAATACAAGTTTGTAATCATGTCAAATCTGGGAATACAAGTTTCTAATCATGTCAGATCTGGGAATACAAGTTCATAATCATGTCAAATATAGGAATACATGTTCGTAATCATGCTCAGTACCTGGTACATCAACAGCAGCTGGAAAAATGCTAGTGTTGACTGCAACGTCCTGTAAGGGATATGCAGCATTTTAAAAAAATCATGCTCGATCTGGGAATACAAGTTCGTAATCATGCTCGAACTTGGACTAAAAGAAAGTAATCATGCTAAATCTCAAACTAAAAGTATGTAATCATTCTAAATCTGGATATATAGGTATGTAATCATGCTCAAGCTGGGAAGTTTGCAATTATGCTGACAGGAACCTAGTGAGTTCATGTCAGTTTTCATTGTGCAGCATGCATTGAGCGAAATTGCAAGCATTGACTGGAAATAAAATTATGTAATCATGCTCAATCTGGAATTAAAAGTATGTAATCATGTTTACAGGAACCTGGTAAGATCATGTAAGTTTTCATCGTGCAGCATTCATTTACTTCTTGAGTTGAGTTGAGTTAAGAACCGACATCACTGCACTCAGGACATTCCCATACGTGCTCAGTCCCCTCGTTCAACAACCAGTGAAGAGTCATACTACTAATCGTTCCCACTGCTATCTGATTAAAAGTTCTCCTGGTCTTCCCTCTCAGTTTTGAGATTCTTCCAGAACCCCTGCCGATCCCACGCAATCTCATTCTTTCCACATATGGGTTCTCAATCTGTTCCTCCGCCTTCTCCACCTGGTCCCACTTCTACAGAAGTAAACAAATACCTACATTTGTGCTTTATTGACTACACAAAGGCTTTCGATAAAGTAAGACATGTCAACATGATAAAGATGCTTGCAGATCTACAAACTGATGGGAAATATCTTAAACTTGTAAAAAACATATATTGGAAACAACAAGCTGACATAAAGATTGATAGTGAAGTATGTCTTTATCAACGCATTAAGAGAGATGTTTGACAGGGATGTGTAATATCTGCAGATTCTTTTTCTCTATACAGTGAAAATATTTTTAGGAACTTACAAAATATGAGAGGAATCAACATTGGGGGATGTAACATCAATAACATTAGACATGCGGATGATACAGTACTGATTACAGACAATGAACAAGATCTGCAACATTTAGTAGATGCGGATGTTGTACACAGTGAACAACTAGGGTTAGATTTACATTTTATGAAGACACAGATTATGGTCATCACTAGGAAGAAAGAAAAATCACAATGTGATATACAGGTTTAAAACAAAGTTAGTTGCATATCCTTTACAGGAAGTTGCAGTCAACACCAGCAATGTTTGCTGTTGTCATCTCTTGGCAAGTTTACATTTAGTAGTTTGCCATTGCTTTGTGAACTACCGGCACCCATACCATTTTGTAAAATACCAACGCAAGACGGTCTGTTGCCAAATCGCCTGCAGCTGTGTTTCGAACACGGGCATGCAGGATCATGAACAACGTCAGCAACCTCTTCGCCACGGAGCTGGCTATATACAAGTAAATGGGAATATTCTTAAACAAGTTAATCGGTACAACTATCTTGGAACAGACATAACATCTGATGGGAGATGCCTTGAAGAGATTAGAACAAGACTGTCATAGCAAGGGTAGCCTTTTGCAAGATAAAAAACACACTGACCAATAAGAAGATGTTAATTGCAACCAGAAAAACAGTGTTGAGGTGCTACATAGAACCTGTACTTTTTCTATGATATGAAACCTGGACGATGAGCAGACCAGCTGAAAAATATCTAATGGCAATGAAAATGTAGTTACTGAGAAACATGCAAAGAATATCATGGTCAGACAGAAAAATCGAATAGGAAGTCTGATAAGAAACAAATTAAATCCATAAACTGATTAGAGAATTTAGATAAGGACAGTGAAGATATTTTGGGCTGGTTATGAGAAGAAATAAAATGGAGAACTTGGTTACAAATGCAAAATGGAAATTGCAGACATAGACAAGAGGGAAAAAAAGTAAGAAAAACTCTACACTTTAGACATTGGGTTGAAGTCTTTAACTTAACTTTTTTTTTCACCTCCTTCTCACTCTGTGTTTCCAGCTCTGTGGAGATGGGATTACGGATGCAATTCGTAATCCAGTATATCTTCTTCTTCTTCTTCTTCGTTCATCCAGATTTTTTTTCCGGATGTGACTGCGTTGTGCCTGTTTACAGCAGAGCTGCGTTCTTGCGCCGTTAGGCCAACACATCCGACTTCTGCGGGCATTTGTTGACCGGGTTAACCTTCCCGGGGATCCAGCATATTATATTTGAAACACAGTTGCGAGCGATTTGGCAGCAGATCGCCTTGTGTTAGTTTTCATACAATGATAAGAGTGCTGGTCATTCACAATGCAATGACAAACTACTGAGCGTAAACTTGTCAAGAAATCACAAACAGCCAAAACATGCTGTGGTTGACTGCGACATCCTGTAAAGGATATTCAAGTAACATTCCACTCTATATTACTTCACTTTACTTCATCTAAGCCTACTTTACTTTCATTAATGGTAATGTCATTTCGCTATGTCCTCTACCTTTAGTCACCTTTTAAGATTGACGGGGTAAGAGAGTATCCCACTCTGTGGAACTATCACTAACAGCAAAGGGCACCCAGAGGTGTCCACTTATCCTGCTGCACACCTGGTCTTCAAAACTTCTTTATTAATTAAATAAAATTAAAGGACCTTTTCTGTGTGTCTTAGGACAGATTTATCATATGGTACTAACGCCATATTTGTTCAGATCGCCATTTAAGGGGTCATGTGATCAACATCTTGCCAGCCCATGATGTTTCCTGACATCTATTTTTTCCCCGTTAACTCGCTTTGAAGTCAAGCGTAGTCCATACACCTGCTACTACTTCTAGTCCACTGGACTGATGTGTGCGTGTGGGTTAACCTTCCTTATTACAAGTGTCCCTCGCCATCAGGCAAACCCATTCCGACTTCAGAGGTACTTGTAATTTACATCCCCAAGTCAAGGACGAGAAGTCAACAGTTTAGTCCAACAAACATGTGTAGGGGTTGAACTTGCTACATCGCATTAGCGCACCAGAAGTTTAAAAGTGTGCGCTCCTATCAATTCGGCCATGCTGACCTCCCTGACACCTATTTTAAATTGGATCGACCTGGAAGCCCAGGTAAATTTTTAAAATCCACCCAATGTGGATTCAAACCCTAGACCACTGGGCAACCAGGCAAGCATTATGTGCATTGCTCTACCACAGCTCCCCGCTTGTATATTAATAATACATTGTCCTGAAGCAGTCTCCGGCTGTTGATCTGTGATATGATTTTTTTTTTTTTGCATATCCTTTACAGGACATCGCTGTCAACACCAGCATTTTTACCGCTGTCGTTGATTTCTTGGCAAGATTATGCTCAGTAGTTTTCCATTGCTTTCTGAGTGGCCAGCTCATTTATCCCGTAAGTTATCAATGCGGCGAGAACAGCTTCCAGTTCTCGCGTTCTGCATTACCCTACGTGGATAAACGGGATTATGGAGAAAGTCATTTAACCCCTAGGCCAGGAAGAGGGCTGTGATGTGATACCGCCATCATATATTGTAGGCTGAGAGCAAGGAGAAAGAGGTGATATATCTTTCCCGTATTTTGGCAAGCGATGATCCCAATCATCAAACCCGCACTGGACCGTGGTCAAGACATTACCCGCGCAGTTCGCCATCAAATTCGCCAGCACGAAGCCTGCTTTAGACAACTCTAATGTATTTAGCGCCGGTCTCTCTGGCTGAGGGGTTACAACACTTTCTCCGTAATCCCGTTTATCACGCAGAGTCTCGTAGCGGGAGAGAACTGGGAGCGGTTCGACCCCCGCTGGTGACTTGCGGGATAACTGAGCCGGCCGCTCAGAAAGCAATGGCAAACTACTGAGCGTAATCTTGCCAAGAAATCAACAGACAGCTGAAAGATGCTGTTGTTGACAGCGATGTCCTGTAAAGGATATGCAACAACAAAAAAAATATATATTTAGCATGCCAGCTACGTGGCGAAGGGATTGCGGACATACTTCATGATCCTGCAGACACATGTTCGAAACATAGCTACGTGCAATTTGGCAGCAGACCGCATTGCGTTGGTTTTTTTACGAAATGGTATGGATGCCCTTGTTCAGAAAGCAATAGCAAACTATTGAATGTAAACTTGCCAAGAGATCACAACAGCAAAAATGCTGGTGTTGACTCCAACATCCTGTAAAGGATATGCAACTAACTTTAACTTAATTGTATTTAGCATTATACCAAAGGTGTGTTTATCCATCCGTATTCTTGTGACTCTGTTTGCGGAGATGGGTATTTTTTGACAGGTTCTTGGTGAGCTCTCTCAATGATACGTAGAAAATTAGCTGCAAAATACAAGAAAGCTATATGAAAGGTTTAAAATTGCAAAAAAGTTACAAACATTCTGCTGTGTGTGTGTTCATCAACCATGACTATAAAAATTCCTGCTTCCAGCCTTCACATGCCTTTATTATCTTTCAGAAAGCACGTTTGCTTCATCACTACCATTCTGCCTGAATCAATTTCAAGAAAATTATTCAGTACCTATTTTACAAAGCCCTGCTGTGGGGTGAAGGGGTTACGGATCAATTCGTACTTGCGCGTACTGTGTTCGAAACACAGCTGGAAGCAGACCACCTTGCGTTGGTTTTCATACAATGGTATGTGTGCTGGTCATTCAGAAAGCAATGACAAACTACTGAACGCAAACTTGCCAAGAAATCATAAACAGCCACACACACAAATGCTGGTGTTGACTGCGATGTCCTGTAAAGGATATACAGCTAACTTTTTATTTAACGAGGCTGGGTGGTCGCCAGAATTACACAGGCAAGAAACAAATCCTGCCACTTCTGGGAATTGAATCCAGACCACTTACTTGGAAAGCAGGTACACTAACCATAATGACAACACCACTGTTACATAATTAAATAGTAGCGTTCTTCCTTCTGGAAGTTCATGGATTTGATTCCGGGCTACATCGTTCGATTCACGAGAGCAATTTTCTCAGAGACTCCTGGAGGTTGTTGCCCTTGCTATGGAGTTTGTGCTTTATGCGACACTTTCAGCAGGCTGCTCTACATAAAGAGACTGAGCTATGTGGGGTAACACCCGGTGCAATTAAGTCAACCATCTTGCCTTTTAAATCCCTTGTTAGGTCAGCATGGCCGGATGGATAAGAACATGTGTTCTTAAACATTCGGTGTGCTGATGCCAAGGTAAGGGGTTCAACCCCTACACCGGGCAGTTGGACTAAAATGTTAACCTTTCGTCCTTGACTTTGGGACGTTAATTACAAAAACCTGTGAAGTTGGAGTGGGTTCACCTGATGGCGAAGGGCAATGGTAATATGGAAAGCTAATCCACAAGCAAAATTCAGCCCAGCACTGTTAGAAGTAATGTGTATGGACTACACTTGAGTTCAAAGCGAGCGAGTGAAAAAGAAAAAAAAAAACCTTTTTGTTGTTGGGGATTGAATTGGGACCAATGTCTTGACAGGCAAACATTCTAACCACTATGCCACTATAGTGTTACAGACACCAGGAATATGCCACTTTTGTCTTCTCTTAGGTCTTGTATTTAGAGCTTGTGTGTGTAGTTTCTCTACGGGATCTTGAAATCACAGCGTTGACGCACACACTTCACCTGAACGCACACAAGCAGACACACACATATAAATGTTCGATACGGATAGTTATACATTTGTCATAAACATATACACTTCCACTGCACACACAAGCAGACACACACACACACACACGCAAATACATTTTCTATAAGGATGATTATACGTTGGTCATAAACTTACACACTTCACCTGCACACACACAAGCACACACAAACAGAAATACATTTTCTATAGGGTAATTATACGATGGTCATAAACATAAACACTTTACCTACACACACACACACACAAGCATACAAGCACATCCACACACAAATACATTTTCTATAGTGATACTTATACATTGGCCATAAACATACATACTCACCTGCACACACACAAGCATGCATTTTCTACGGGCATAATTATAACACACTTCATCTCTACACACACACGCATGCACACACACATGCATGCACGCACGCACATGTGCACACATGCACGCACGCACATTTTCTATAGGGATTATTATACATTGGTCATAAACATACAAACTTCACCTGCACACACGCACGCATGCATGCACACACACACACACACATTTTATATAAGAATAATTACACATATAAACAGAGGTACTTGAAATATATACTTGTAATATATACTTGTAATATATACTTACGATCTTCCTCCCCTTCTGCAGAATCATGGGGTGAGTTGGGCTTGCCAGCCAGCACATGAACTGGAAAATAAAAATTCAGAAAAACGTAATTGAACTGCTGCATCAGCCTGTTTGGTTGGTAGTAGAGTGGTAACAAACAAAGTAATTCATCCGGCTTGGACTATTTCTGTCCAGTTTATGATCTACCAGTCTGTATGTTTACTCAAACAGTTTGATTAATCAGGTGCTGTCTCCACAATGAAGGCTGGCTTAAATAGATCTCCAGCACTGTCTGACTTCTTCTGCCTTGATTGTATATTCTGTTAGACTGCTGTTAGTGCATGTCTTGGTGGACGCTGTCAAACAGCACAAAGTGCGTTATTATATCTTTAAGGTTTGGTCGGAGCGTACTGTAGAAATCTGGCTATATATGTTAACATTAAAATAAGAAACAAGTTCTGTAGCAGGAACATGCTGTGGTTGTGTGAAGTGTTAGCACCATCACATTTTATAGGTTTGACTGCAGGGAGTGATAGGTGGTCACATTTCTGTCCATTGTGAATGTCAAGAGCTGGTATTGAACTGCCGATTGACCACTCTAATGCCATTTTCAGCATAACGTATATTTTAATATGCATAATAATATATGTTTTATATGTGACGCATATACAGGTATGTGTAAAGTCTCACTATACTTTGTATGTAGAACAAATTTGAAAAATGAAGTACATGATGTCATCAAAGAATGTGCTTAACAGTCCAGCGTTAAGCAATATGTAGCGAATGGATATCATTTGCTGGATTAATTCTTTGCACCATAAACAGAATGGTGTTATCAACTGAAGAAATAATCTTTTCAAATTTGTTCTACATACAAAGTGTAGTGAGATTTTACAAGCACCCGATATGTTGCCTTATTGAAAGTAATGCACTGTATATTGTTTATAGCCCCCCCCCCCCCCCCCCCCCCCCCCCCCAGCGTCATTATGCCCTCTTATGTGACTTAAAGAACTATCATGGTCTAGAGAGAATATGGCAGAAGGGGTGGTCAGATGTTCTGGTAGACAGTCGTCACTCGGAGGTAAAACAAAGACAGACATACAAGTATAATCAGATTGTGCGTCAGTCAGCATGGACGAATGGATATGAGCGCTCGTTATTAAACATCCGATGTGCTGATGCCGAGGTAAGGGATTCAACCCCTACACTGGACAATTGGGCTAAAATGTTGACCTCTCATCCATGGCGTGGGGACGTAAATTACAAGCACCTATGAAGTTGGAATGGGTTCGCCTGATGGTGAGGGGCACTGTTGATAAGGAAAACTAATCCACACTCAAAATTTAGTCCAGCACTACTAGAAGTAGTTTGGATGGGCTACACTTGAGTCCAAAGCGAGCGAGCGAAAAAAAAAAATCAGATTGTAACGGGCACCTTTAGTTTGGAATCCTCCTTGGCTGTTGAAGATGAGGTCTGAGCGCTTATGGGAATGCCCCGAGTGCAATTGTGTTGGTTTTTTTACTCTTGACTTAACTCATGTGACTGACTGAGAGAGGCAACTATTTGGCCTAGGTTCAATCATGAGTGAAGCATCAAAGTATGGTAATCTAGCACACCCAGGTTTATGTGAATTGTTGTATGTGTGTGTGTTTGTGTCTGTGAGAGAGTGAATTATCATGTGACAATGTCTAAAGCTATGTCTAATTCACACAGCTGCGGGAGATTTGAAAGTAGACCGCCTTGTATATATATATATAAATGGGAATTTTCTAAATTTTGTTCCAGCGTTTCCATCCTGTTTCAGGATATTCCGGTCAACACCAGCATCTTTCAGATGTATGTTGATTCCTAGGCTAGATTATGCTCATCAACACGCCACGACTTTCTGAGTGACCGGCGCCATACTCTCATAAGTCACTGGCGCGACTCGAACCACTTCTAAGTCTTGTGCGCTCACGTCAACCACGAGAGTATTCGGGGTTAACGCAGAAAGCTGCTAGCCTCTCGGCCAGGGAGCCGGCATAAATGGGAATATGGCATTTTAAAAGCTATTAATCAAAGATTATAATTATATTCATTTCATAGAAGATGATTATCATTGCAAACATTCACAACTCTATGACAGACAGAACTTCTTTCTAACTTTATACTTACTATTAGAAAGTAATCTGACATATATTGAAAAGCGATAACAATATAAAAATATATACAATAATCAATCAATCAATCATGTGCCATGCCGGAAAGCATGGGCGGTCATGACTCGCCATTTCACTCGATCACCAGAGTCGTGGATCAGCTCATTGTTCCTGTCTTGTCCATGCCATGTGGCCAAGCCATCCAGATATTTTCCTCTCGGTCTTCCTCTTGGTCTGTTCCCCTCAATCTTGCCAGTTGTCACTAAGTTCTCCAGTCCATTTCTTCTCATAACATGTCCAAAAAATTTTGACTGTCTACATCTAATTTCTCTAATCAATCTACGATTTTCATTTATCTCCTGTAGTACTTGGTCATTGGTTTTTCCATCTGTCCATGGTATTCTTTGCATTCTCCTCAGAAACCACATTTCTGCAGCCATCAGATGTTTTTCAGCTTGACTGCACATTGTCCAAGTTTCACATCCATACAAAAGAACAGGCTCTATGTATCCCCTCAACACTCTCTTTCTCGTTTCAATTGACATCTTTTTATTGGTCAGAATGTTTTTCATCTTGCTAAAGGCTACCTTCGCCATGGCGATTCTTGTTCTAATCTCTTCAAGGCATCTCCCATCAGATGTTATGGCTGTTCCGAGATAATTGTAATTATTATACAATAATGCATACGCATATAACACATAATAATATCGTAATTAAATTATAAACAAGAAGGTTTGATTGAACAGTACAGTACAGTACAGTATTCAGTATAGTTAACAAACTAAACTAGAGAAGAGACTAGAGTCTAGAGTTTAAATTTAAAGTTGTTAAACAACTCATGAAAAATAAGACAGAAAATCAAAAAGAAAATGTAACGTATATGTTATAATTACTTTTTCTAAATGGATTTATTCCATAATTGGTGAAAATCTTCTGGCATCTGTTTTCCTTGGCCACCGTTTCACACAAAATGCTGTTTTGATGCACAAAGTTGACAGGCTCCTTAGATTTGTCCCCACCCTTGGCGGCTGCCATCTTGATTCCGTGACGCTTTAAGTGGTTACCGAGGTAACATAGCATACAAGATAAACATGATTGTAGAAGTAAAACATAAGAAACGATACATTACAGGTTATATTTTAAAATTAATGGCAAATATTATTTGTATGTGAGTTTATAATGTTATTTTATAAAACAAATAGTGGTATACACAAGCCACGGATATATAGTGTCTCCCAGAATGCACTTTGACGACGCCATTGTTTGACCAAACTACCGATCTACAGCTGACCAAAATATTGGGACTGATATCATATTGTTAGTTTGTGAGTCCTTGTCTTCTGTTTTGGTGTGTTTTATAAATTTATATAGTTTACCTTTCTAAAATGGATTTAGTAAATTGTGGTTTGTGCGTGGATTATGTTCAGTGAATGCACTAGTATTATTAGATAGGGAAATTATTGACGGTTAAAAACTATCATTTTTGATTTTGGCTGTTAAATTAATTAATGATCTGTTGGGGAGACCAGATGTCGTTAGGATACCGATTATTTATTATTATTACGGTTACGCGTTAGATTGACAAACATAATGTGATAGTTCTTCTTTAATATTTCTACATGGATTTTGTATTATATATAACATTTTTATCCAATATGTATTGCACAAAATTATTATGCAGTCGACAGTGTGTCAATTGATCGCAGTCATTGCACAGACAATGAACAACTGATCTGTAGGTCTGTACTGAAGTGTACCGTACGGACTTTTGTTAGATCGTCTGCTAGTAAGTAGTACTAGTACTTACTTAATTGCGGTTATTACGTGCTGTGAACAACCAACGAAGTCTAGAATTAAGTTGTACGAACTCAGAGGTTATGGTCATCTTCAAGGAGAAAGAAATAGTATCACAATGGAGCATTCCATTCTCATTTCCAAGTTCAGTTAAGAACCGACATCACTGCACTCAGGACGTTCCCATATGTGCTCTGTCCCCCTCATTCAACAGCCAGCGAAGAGTCATACTACTAATCATTCCCACCGCTATTTGATTTAAAGTTCTTCTGGTCTTCCCTCTCAGTTTTGAGATTCTTCCAGAACCTCTATCGATCCCCCGCAATCTCATTCTTTCCACATACAAATTCCTGAGTAAATGGGGAAATTCTTAAACAACTGCAACAATTTCAGAACAGTCATAACATCTGATGGAAGGTGCCTTGTGGAGATAAATAAGTAAAGAATTGCTGTGGCAAAGGTAGCCTCTTGCTAGATGGAAAACTGTGATTGATTGCAGTGAGAAAGGGAGTTTTGAAGGGCTATGTAGAATATTTACTATTATATGCATGTGGGACTTGGACAATAAATAGACAAACTGAGAAATATCTAATGGTAGTAGAGAAATTCATTTTTAGGAAAATACAAAGAATATCATAGACAGACCCCCCCCCCCCCCCCCCCCCCCCCCCCCCCAAAAAAAATAAATAAATAAAAATGAGAAAGTCCTTCAAGAAACATTTTTTTTTAACGAGGGACACTCACTCACTTTAAACTCAAGCGTAGTCCATAATACTACTTCCAATAGCGATGGACTGAAGTTTGCTTGTGGATTAGCTTTCCCTATTACCAGTGTCCCTCGCTATCAGGCAAACCCACTCCTACTTCAGAGGTACTTGTAATTGACATCCCCAAGTTAAAGACGAGAAGTCAACATTTTAGTCCAACAGTCCGGTGTAGGGGTCAAACCCCTTACCTCTACATCAGCATCTCATCTCTTATCTCAACTTGTTCCTCTTGTACCTATTGGTTAGTTTGTTAGTCGACAGATCATCCTCATCGCATATCAACCCATTCAGTCCATAAGTGCTCGGATCCTCTCAGCAAATCCAGCAGCGTGTAGCGGCTCACAACACCAGTTCTTTGTTGGTTTATTACTCTTCTTTGGCTTCCTGCATAGTGTTCTTGTTTGGCAACAACTCTTTTAACTTGCTGTTCTCGAAGCCTGACCATGGTTGTAGATTCCCAGTCATCGCTTGGTTCTAGTAAACAACTTACTTCTCGTAGTGCTTTTAGAATATCTGTCTGATCTATGGCTTGTCCACCTTCCACAGTAGCCCTACCTGCAAGCCTGTCAGCCTGCTCATTTCCTTGTACACCCGCATGCCCTGGCATGAAACTTGTACACCCGCAAGCCCTGGCATGAAACTAATCTTTGCCAGCTGAGACCGCTCCAGAGACAGCAGCCACTCTCTTCAGACCCACCCCATCTCTATCCTCCTGAGCATACTCATTGAGTCACTAAGGACACATGCCCGATTGAACGATTGAATGTCTGTGTCTCGAGCCATGTTATTGCTTTACTTACTACCATAACATCTTTAGTCAGGCTGCTTGTGGTCAAAGCAAAAGCGCCAGATTCTTCCTTCACAATTTTCCCTTCCGGCCTGAGTAGTAAAGGCCCATGAACTTCTCATTCATCGGGCGACCGACCCATCCGTGTAGATGACAGCGTCATCTTCTAAAGAATTCTGAAAAATCAGAGCCTGTACTTCCGCCTCCACAGCAGCTGGATTTTCTTTTCTGCATTTCCTGTCTAGTTGGATGCACACTGAAAAGGATGTACAGAACTCTGTTGGCACTTGTACCCACTCCTCGCCAGGTTCTAAGTCCTCATGTGAATGCACCTGCTGAAGAATGTCTTCGGTTTGACCCATCCACGACTTTCCTCTTTTTAACCTGCAGCCCTTTACCTTCTTAATCTCGCTATGCAGTGGATGTTGTGTGTTTGCGTTGACTCTGAGATAGACACGTGCTTGGCATTTTGTATTCTGTCCCTCATGGTTGGAAAATCAAGAAGGTAGCACATCGCCTTGCATGCTGTATCTCTTGTACATCCAAGAATAATGTACATAGCTTCATTTTGCATCCTTTCCATTCTTTCTGTCTGCTTATGGCTGAGAATCAGGATTGCGATCGCATACTCCAAAACAGAAAGGACCAGACGCTCGTAAAGAAGACAGATGACGATGCTCACATTTTGCCACCACCATCACCTGCATTGCAGCCAAACCTCGCTTGGCCTTTGTTATCATCTGGTCTATGTGCTCAGTATAAGCTAGGCTTCGATCAAATCATATCCTCAGGTAATTCATTGTCTGCATTCTTTTCACTGTCTCTGAACCCAGATTTACATTTGGCATTGGGGTCAATATGGTTATTCAAAGAGAACCATGTCACTCTTGCCTTTGTTGGGTTGACCATTGTCCCAGCTTCAACACACCAAGTGCTTATGCGATTGAGTTCGGTTTGTAGTTCCACAGCAACCTGATCTCTATCCTTACCCTGACGATACACTAAAACATCGTCTGCTTACGACAATATCCTCCCTGGTCCTATGATTTGTTCCCTGGTGATTCTCATGTGTAGGTGTTGAACAGCAACAGAGATATGGTGATCCCTGTGGTAGGCCAGGATATATTGTTGTTGGTTCCAAAGTCCAATTGCCACATCTAAAAACTACTTTCCGTTGGAAGAGGGCTGCAGCGATCCAACTAAGGAGGAAAGGACTTATCTTGAGTTCAAGAAGCTGAAACATTAAAACATCCAATGGTACTCTCTTGTACGCATCCTCAAGATCAATCGCTGCAGCAAAGGTTTTGATGCCTGAGTTGAGACCTTGCAGTGTCAAGGTGAAGTATAAACAGTGGGAGAATGCTCGTTTATGGACTTCATGTATCTATATTCCCATGGACTGCTATTCCCTCCGTCCATTGTTTACATGGTCGGCTTCTTCCTCTACTTCCATCTGGTCTACATCATTGCTTGTTGTGGTATACTGTCAGTTGCTAACCTAGTTGCATGGCCACTTCTATTTGACGTGCTGCCTTCTAATAAAATCTAGCGCTGCTAAACCCCCACTTGAGTCCTGATTTCTTTATTTCTGATCTTATCTCTTCTTGATACATTGAGTATTCTTCTCAGGAATCTCATTTCTGTTGTTGTGGTTTTCTTTTCTCTTTTCTGTCATTGTCCAGGTTTGGCACTGGTAGCATATAGTTGGTAGTAAGATTGTGTTGTGAAGGGCTTTCTTAGTAACCATTGATGTATGTTTGTTCTTTAGTATTGGTGCC
Source organism: Cepaea nemoralis (assembly GCA_014155875.1). Taxonomy (NCBI): domain Eukaryota; kingdom Metazoa; phylum Mollusca; class Gastropoda; order Stylommatophora; family Helicidae; genus Cepaea; species Cepaea nemoralis. The sequence goes on along the minus strand of JACEFZ010018367.1, from coordinate 82,375 downwards.
ATTTGTCCAATGAGTTGGTGTGCCTTATTGCATCTATCTTTGATCTCATCTTCTGATTTGCCATTTGATATATTATACTTCCTGAGTACTTGAAACTCTTTACTTGTTTCAAGGGATATTAATTTAGGTGAATTGTTTTTTTCTTCTTTGGTTATAGTAATTACCTCTGTTTTACTTGTGCTAATTTTTATGTTATGTTCCCTACACATTTTGTTTAGACTATTCATGTGGTCTTGTAATTCAGCTTCTGATTTTGCTATTAGTGCTTGATTGTCCGCAAATAGTTCTTTAATAGTTCTTAGTTTTTCTACGAGCATCAGCACACCGGATGATTAAGAACATGCGTTCTTATTCATTCGGTCATGCGACCTCCAAGAAACAACAAAGTCTATAAATTAATTAGAGAAGTTAAACAATTAAGCGAGAACAGTCAGGATATTTCGAGCACATTATGAGCAGAAATAAACTTGAAAACTTTGTGACAACTGGCACATTTTAAGGGAAATGGGCAAAGGGAAGGCAAAACAATAAATATCTGATTAATGTGATGATGATGAAAACTATAACCTTAAATCAGTACTGCTGTATGGGACAGGAGAGAATGACTAAAATAGTTACAAAAACAGTACATATATTCATTAACTGGTTCTGCGCAGAGTCTGACTTCAGTGGTATAACTGATGTGGAGTTTATGTGAAAGATATGGACAAGATTCAAATGAAGCAAGAGGTGATAAAAAGACATCAGCGATAACTTTGAGTAAATCCGAGAAAAGTGTAACTAGAAAGTCACTCCATTGGAACGCACAGAGTAAATAAAGTAGTAAAAAGTTAGATTAATGTTCTTCATAGGATGTTGCAGTCAACCCCAGAATTATTTGACTCTTTATTATTTTCTTGGCAATTTTATGCTCAGTAGTTTGCCATTACTTTCTGAATGACTGATGTTCATGCAATTGTGAAAACCAACACATGTTGTCTGCTTTCGAATTGTGCGCAGCTGATTTTGAACCCAGAATGCATGATAGTAAGTAAGCTCAGGCCGCCATGTTTCACCATCTCACGTGATCATCAGAGTCATGGATCAGCTCCGTGTTCTTGTCTCGACCATGCCACGTGGCATATTCAGTTTACAGTTTTCATTTGTTTCTTGAAGGACTTGGTCATTGGTTTTTCTGTCTGTCCATGGTATTCTTTGAATTTTCCTCAAAAACCCATTTCCACAGCCATAAGATGTTTTTCAGCTTGTCTGCTCATTGTCCACGCTTCACATCCATACAAAAGTACAGATTCTGTGTAGCACCTCAACACTTTTTTCATTGCAAATGACATCTTTTTATTGGTCAGTATGTTTTTCATCTTGCAAAAGGCTACCTTCGCAATGGTAATTCTTGTTCTAATCTCTTCAAGGCATCTCCCATCAGATGTTATGACTGTTCTGAGATAATTGTACCGATTCACTTGTTGAAGAATATTCCCATTTTCTTGTATATTACATTGTGGTATTTCGTTCTTCCTAGTGATGAGCATAATCTGTGTCTTCTTACAATTTAATTCTAACCCTAGTTGTTCAGTGTGCAACAACTGCATCTACTAAATGTTGCAGATCCTGCTCATTGTCTGCAATCAATACTGTATCATCCGCATATCTAATGTTAAGGGTGTTACATCCCCAATGGTGATTCCTTTAATATTTTCTACATTTCTGAAAATATTTTCACTGTACAGGGAAAAACAAGATCTGGTGACATTACACATTCCTGTTGCACACCTCTCTTAATAAGCTTACATTGACCTATTTCATTGTTAATCCTTATGGCAGCTTGTTGTTTCCAATATATATTTTTTACAAGTCTAAGATCTTTCCTATCAATTTGCAGATCTTCAAGGTCTAAGGTCTTTCTCATCAGTAGATCTGCAAGGATCTGCAGGCATACAGTACTAGACCCATATCTTTATAGATCAGTCAGAATTCGTTGGGTGATGGGGTCAGTATCTTGGGTGATGGGGTCAGTGTCGTGGGTGATTGGGTCAGTATTGTGGGTGACGGGACGGGGTCAGTAGTTTTGGTGATAGGATCAGTATCTTGGGTGATGATGTCAGTATCGGGGTGATGGGGTCAGTATCTTGGGTGATGGGGTCAGTATCTTGGGTGATAGGGTCAGTCTCTTGGGTGGCGGGGTCAGTCTCTTGGGTGGCGGGGTCAGTCTCTTGGGTGATGGGGTCAGTATCCGCTGCAGCCACCTTTACTTCCATATTCTTGGTACCCATTTGAGGCATGCCAATTTTAAATTGTCCGAATCTGCCCAGCTGTGAATCAAACTCATGACCACCAGTTCAGGAGGCGAGTGTCTAGCTACTAACCTACCGTGGCTTCCAGTTAAAATTGATGTTTGTAATTTTGTTTTTTCCTTCTTTCTTTTTATAACTAGTGAGAAAACTGCAAACTACATTATCTTGGAGAATTGTTTGATCAAGAATACATTGACTTGCTGGACAAAAAGTGAGAACATTAAAATAGACTTATTGAATGCCGTATGGACCCAGAGTATGAAAAACGACTCCTTCGGCAACAGAATGGACAGTCGTCTTCCTTTAGTTCTGTAAGTAACTGCTTCGTTTAGTCCATGGTGAATAGTGTTGATTTTCACATTTGTCCACAGCCTTCTGTCTTATATGTTGCCAGTCATTTCCAGTACAGATGGTGCCACAGTGTCCAAGCTGTCCGGGATATTTTTCTCTGTTTTCCTATCTTTTTTTTTTGTGCTCAAGTTTTCTGACATCACTCTTGTGTACTAAATTATATTATTTTACTGTGTATTTGGGAAGAGCCCGCTAGTTAAAAGTTAATTGCATATCCTTTACAGGACGTTGCAGTCAATGCCAGCATTTGTTGGCTGTTCATGATTTCTTGGCAAGTACTTCAGTAGTTTGCCATTGATTTCTGAATGACCGGCACTTATACCTTTGGATGGGAAACCAACGCAAGGCGGTCTGCTTCCAAATTGCCTGCAGCTGTGTTTCGAACATGGTATGCAGGAGTATGAATTGTGTCTAACTTCTTCGCCACAGAGCAGCGGTACTAGTAGGAAAAAAATAATCCTGTCACTGCTGGTGAGTGTTTAGCAGGCAGACACACAAAACACTATATTACCACCTCTCACACATGGGTAATAGATGATTTTCATAATTTATGGGAAAGTAATGGTAATTAAGGGAGGAGAATCTGGCCAGTGGCTAACATACCAGGCTCCCATTTGGGAAACCAGGGTTCAAATTCTAGGTAAGGTGATGGATTTTTTCTATGGGAAGCAAAAAGAGATTTAGCCCTGAGACTGTTGTGTTGGTAATTGGGTGCACTAACCACCATGCTCTTGAGCCAGAAAGCTGAACCTGGGGGTCGTGATTAAAGTGGGCCCGTCCCCAATAAGTACCGGGATGGTAAAGAGGCCAAAACACTCACTGAAGGGGGTACCTGTTCCTTAGTGATTACCATTTTACCACCTAAATTCTTGAATGTGTATTACATTAAAGTAACATTCCTTGAACAGAGAAGGTTATAGTCTTAATTGTGAATGAACATGGACTTTTTGTCTTTCAGTCTGGATATGCCAGCCCTGTAGTGTCCCCAAACAAAAGGATTTACGGTGATAGATTTATACCTTCCAGAGCCAGTCCCTGCTGGAATATCAACTTTGATATACAACAGGTAAGAATTGTGTCAGAGATACATTCATGTTGTTATTAGAAGTCCTGAATTGATGATGTTATTGAATAGACAGGCAACATGCCAAACTGGTGCATATTGCTTCAAATAGGGAGGAATGGAAGGCCTTGACTACTAGTGTTCATCATCTTTCACCCTTTGTTGTTCCCCTTTGGGACATAGGTCCTCAATCAAATCACTCCATCTTGTCCTTAGCTATCCGTGCAGCTCTGTCCTTGTCCTTCCCACATGATTCATTTCTGTCTATAATTCTGGCATATCAACTATCACCCATATTGAAACATCCAAATATACCCATGTCCACAAAACGACAGATAATAAACAGCATATTCACACCAAATCTATGCTACCAATCTCAAACTTGGACTTTTGCAAAATCTATACCTGTGTGATGAGATGCCTGAGGAGAGCTGTCAACTTAACAATCCGAGACAGTAAGAAATGCTGTTATTAGACAGACAGTGGGATCAACACCTTGTACCACATTTATCGAAAGACAAAAGATCAAGTGCTTTGGCCATGTTGTTAGAATGCAACACCATCAACTACCATCACTGGCTCTACATCAAAGATCATCTGCGACGAGACCAAGAAGACGTTCAAAAAGAAAATGGATTGACAACATCAAAGACATTGTACAATCACACAGAATGACACTATTCAGTGCCGCCCATCGGGTGCTGGAACGGAAATTATTCCTCCCCACGGCACTTGATGGCAAAAGTGAAAGATGATGGTGATGACTTATGGCACCACATGGGCGTGACGTGACTACTGGCATACTCATCTGTAGGTAGATATCCTTGAAGTCCTTAATCATCATCAAGTGTAATGCCAGCTGGCATAGGTGTTCATATCTTTCCACATATCTCGGTCTTTGGTGTTCTGGATCAACTCTGCTGCTAATATTCCTCCATGCCACCACCTCAATCCATCCCGCATCATTTCTTTTGTTGGCCGCTGCCTCTCTTCCCCTCGATCTTTTCAGTCGTCGTGATGTTCTCCAATGCTGTGATGACTGAAAAGATGAAATCCTTAGCTGGGTTTAAATTATAGAAAAAGAATAGAAAAAAAGCAGAAGAAGAAAAAAGGAAAAGAAGATTGCAGTGATGATTAATATTTATACCTTCAGGAACATGCCCTTTCTGGAATATCAACTTTGTTACACAAGGTAGGAAATATGTTAGAGATACATACATGTTGTTATAAGAAGTCTTGAACTGATAACATTATTGAATAGATGGGGCAGCATGCCATACTGATAGATATTACTTCACATAGGGAGCATTGGAAGATTTTCCCTACTAGCATCTCAATTGTCTTTGTGACTTTTCCTCTTTCAAAGTGATTAGACTCATTGCCCAGTCTTACAAGACATCCATGAATAAGAATATATTATTTAGAACCTATTTTAGTAAGATATCCAACTAGAACCAGCACTGACCCGACATCAAAGATAATCCGCCACGATCCGCAAAGACATTGTATAATCACATGGAATGATACTATCCAGGGCCACCCATCGTGCGCTGAAGCACTAACTATTCCTCCCACTTGATGGCAAAAGTGGAAGATGATGATGACCCAACTAGAGGTTCTTCTCAAGTAATTAATGAAACAGTAATTTTATTAATTTAATCTTTTGCTTCCAGACTCCTAGTTCCACCCTGAAAGCTAAAGATGCCAACAATGAAACATGCAAAGATGGGTTGGCCTATGCTTGTTTGCTTAAAAATGAATTGCTTTCTGCTGGAATTGAAGATTTGAAGGTAACTTTTTTGTTTTTAACCCTGTGATGTGTAATAAAGATTAAAAATTTGATATTATTTTTAAAGTAAAAGATGAGAGACAGAAAATGTTGGTGATCGATTGCCACCAACCTTTATTGTAGAGAACACATTTGATAAAGTAGATATACTGATGCATTATCATCATCAGATCATGTTTCTTGTCAAATGGCATAGGGGCTCAAGTCTCTCCACAGACTTTGGTATTTAGTGCTGTGGGTCAATTCTTTTCATAATATGAATTCAACTCACCGTCTTAGAGCATCCAGCATCATTTCTCTCTGTCTTCCTCGGTCTCATCTACCACTGATATTTTCCACCATGGTGTTTTCAAATATTTATCTTTTTATAAAAAAAAAGCCAAAGAATACTGCTTATCTCTTTCTTATAGTTGTCTATTCAACTTTCATTAGCTTATCCAGCCATTTGTTATTTGTTACTCAGGCTTTGTAACTGTTGCCTCCAAGCACTTGCTAACTTGTTTGTTCGGATTCCAAGATTCAGTGACATAGTAGAACAGGTTCACTATAACATTTTAGTACTCTCTGACATTTCATGAGAGTGATTTATTACATAAGATACTTTTCATCTTCTGAAATGCAGCGTTTGCTTGGCCGATTCTGCTCTTAATCTCTGTCATGCATCTTCCATCTTAAGGTTATGATTCCTCAATATTTTAATTTATTGACTTGTTTAAAAAATTGTCCTTCTATTGGAATGTCACATTTTTATTTCTGTTGTGTTATTAAAGTTATATTCAAGGAATATCCTTGTTGTACTCTCTATTAGTACAATGACTGACAGTCTTTGCAGATATTTTGTGTTTTCATCTGTCGGTATTATGTCATCTGCTTAATGTAAATTGTTATATTACAACTTCCAGATTGTATTCCTGATCAGTCTTTGATCTTTCTCATCATCATCATCATGTGCCCTGCCAGATGGCGTAGGCGTTCATAGCTCTCCACAGATCTCGGTCTTTGGTGTTCTGGATCAACTCTGCTGATGATATTCCTCGATGCCACCGTCTCAATCAATCCATCCAGCAACATTTCTCTTGGTCTGCCTCTACCTCTCTTCCCCTCAATCTTTCCAGTTATCACAATGTTCTGCAATGGCTCCCTTCTCATCACATGACCAAAGAAAGCTGTTTGTCTCTTTCTTATTGTTGTATATAATGTTCTAGTTTCATTAGCCTGTTTCAGGCAGTCGTTGTTAGTTACTCTTTCTCATAGTTAGTTTTATTTATTTATTTATTTATTTATTTATATTCATGCACATATTGTAAAATGCATTCAGTCTGAGGAAGTTATACAGAGGCAATTTCAATACCATTATTTGAGTTATCTGGGACATTCATTTACATACCAGTGAGAATATGTTTTCCATGATAAGTTAGTAAATAACTGAAGGATCCCCTTTCATATCATTTAGCGTATTGGGTATATGGTGCTAATCGTGATGGTTGGTTGGTTGAAAATCCTCTGTAAGACTGTTTTAGGTCTGAAGTCAGATGCACTGGTTTTCAAGTCATGTAATTTCTGATAAGAGCTTGCATCTATTGGAGGGAGTGTGGTGTTGAGACTTGTATCCTAATATCTTACCTAAGTACCATGTCAATGGATGTGTAAGACCAGGATTGAAACTCTGTATCTGCGGAGAAGGACATTAGGATGTAACCAAGCCATGTTTCAGCACACTCAAATGGACTAACTGGGATTACATCTATATCGGTAATCTTTCCACCAGGTTTTAGCTATTTCTTTCTCAGCAGACAATAACCAAATGTCCAGAAGGACTTGTTAGGATGTTGCCAGCTGGGATTTAGGCCTACGTTTGCAATGTTTCCTCCACATGTTTAGCTATTTTGTTGTCATCAGACTCCAATGTCCAAGAGAAGTTTTCCATGATGCACACTTGCACTAACATAGCATTATGCAAGTTGCATTTACTTTTCCAGAACTAAGTTCCCGTTTTTATGAGGCTGGATGGATCCAAGTGCCGTACTAGTCAGAAGTTTCTTTCTAGAGGTCTAATTGCTAATTCTGTCTTACTGCCTAAACCTATCTGTTGTGTGTACACACCTCTTTACATTTTACTAGTAGAAGTCTACATGGAAGCTTTTGAGATGTGTTAACGCAGAATACAAAGAATAAGCTAGACAAAAATAGGGATCATGATGAATGAATTCTTGAAGACCTTTAGAAAATATACAACTATTGAATATCATATGTTACAGTAGATTATCATAGCTTGGTCACAACATGTGACATTGAGGTTTGTTACTGACAGTAGTGGAGGGAAAGATCCAACACAAGCGATTGATTGATTGATTGATTTAGGAATCGACATCACAGCATTCGGGGCATTCCCATAAGCGCTCCGTCCCCATCCTCAGCAGCCAGCAACGAGGTCCAACACCAATAGTACCAGTAGCAATCTGATTATATGTCCGTCTCACCTTTCCTCTGAGCATTGCGCGTCAGCCAGATCCCCTCGTCACTCCTCGTTGTCTCATTCTTGCCAGACCATGGTAATCAATTTGCTCCTTCGAGGTGTATACGTGCTCCCACAAGGCCGCAACCATGTCTGCCTTGTCATGTATCAATACTCTGCCAAGTTCTGCAGAGCCAGCCAATCTGTCCGCCTGTTCATTTCCCAGCACACCGGCATGCCCCGGAGAAAAGATCCAGGCAATGCTTGTCAGCCGTGACCTCCAAAGCAAAGCAAGCCACTCCGCACGAGCCTGCCTATCCTCACCCTCGTCAGCATGCTTTCTGAGTCAGTTACACTCACGATGTGTGTGTGTGTCATATTCTCCATCCAGCAGAGAGCTGCAGTGACTGCCTCCACCTCCATTCTTAAGCTGGATGTTGTGGTATCATATGCTAAGCTCTCCTGCACCAAACGTCGACCATTAGCTTTGGCTATGAACCCCCAGCCACTTCTCTCACCTCTTGACACCGAACCATCTGTGTAGATAATCACATCACGCGAGTGAACACAAGAGAAAAAAAGAGGAAATGCTAGGGAAAATACATCACACAAGCATGCAAGGGTGCCGGGGCACTGCTTTAATGCTGAATTTAAAAGAGTTGCTGAGAATGGGAGTCAGTGAAGGGACATGATCAGACACTTAACTCCAGTTTTCGGGTTGACAGAATTCATATGTTCCACAAGTTTTTAAACCATGTAGTAGGGCTACTTTTATATTAGAGTTCAGGATTTTGTGTTTGAAAAATAGAATGTAATTCTTTGTCATCTACAAAATGTGTATAACACAGAGAAAGACTGTAAACTAGGTGTGTTTTTTATCTATTAGTGTGGAACTTTAGTGAGACCATAAGCCATGTTGTTTGTGGAAGTTTGAAAGGTAAAAATGCATTCTTTGTTACATAGAACCAAATTAATTGTACATAATTATGTACAACTAATGACCATGCCTGGAATTCTATTGGATGCTCAAATTTTGCAGGGAAATGTTAAAAATATCATATTCAGACTTATCATGAAGATTGTTTTAAACAGAAGGCACAGCATAAATAATATAATAGACATCAGAAGAAAACAGACAACTACCATGTTATGAGATGAAAACAGCTGGGATATTTTGTAACAGCTGGTAAGATTTCTGGAAAAAGATATTAAGGAAGACAGAAGGAGAAAAATATTGGACTGTTCTACACCATGGCTTGGAAAGACATCAGTTCATGAATTGATAGACAATGAGGGCTGTGGGTAGAAATGCCCATGTTAATTGGACACATCACTTGGTAATGTGGTTTCTGAGGAAAATGCAAAAAATGCCATGGGCAGTTAGAAAAACCAATGAGAAAGTATTACAAGAAACAAATGAAAATCAAAAATTGATTGAAGAAATTAGACACAGACAGTGAAGATTTTGTGGGCACTTTTTGAGAAGAAATAAACTAGAGAACTTAGTGACAAGATTGATGGGAAAAGAATAAGGAGGGGGCAGAGAATTAAATATCTGGATGGCTTGGCCACATGGCATGGTTGAGACAAGAATACAGAGTTGATCCATGACTGGTGATTGTGTGAGATAGCAAAACATTTCCACCCACGCTTATTGACACGGCACATGCTGATGATGATGACTTTGTAATGGTGAAATAAAGTGCACAAAAGCATATAAGTATTGGATTGATAAATAAATAATGTTTTGACTGGCACTGTTTTGTTTCTATCCAGGATATACAGAACGAAGACAAGAAAGTTCTTGCACTCAAAGAAACCAAAAACTTATTTAAAGTAAGTTTCAGCTTGAGCAGGTTTATGGTGATCAGTGTGTACGTGATGACTGTGAATGTTAGTGGACACATTTGTATGTCATGTGATGGAGGTAAAGATAATCCACCCCACTGGTATAGCTGTGTGAAGTGTTGGACCTTCACAAATTCTAGGGTAGTGGCAGTGTGAGGTTAAGAATACAGCTCCCTTGCTCTCTGCCTTTTCTCATCAGATGAAATCCTATTGCCACTAGTAATTTAACTAAGTTTGTAAACCAATGCACTAACCATTAAGCTGCTGTTTCTTCGATGTTTGATGAGTTTTATATGAAATCTTTATCAGTTAGGTCCACAGTTAGCGGATCGTGGTATAGCATCCATATATGGTGTATGGTTGGTTGGTTTGGAATCCTCTGGAAGACTAAGTTTGAATGTTTTAAGTGTGATGCTTTGGTGTTCAGTGTTATTGAGCCCTGGAAATGGCTTGCATCTGTTGGGGTGAAGTTTGTTTAGAGACTTCTCTCCCAACCCCGTACCAGCTTACCATCTCCATAGAGGCTGCAGAGCTCTCCTTCACCTCTCCAAGCTCAGAAACCACCATGTTGTTGGCAGTCAGGTTGTCAGAGTCCAGGAAATGGCTTGCATCTACTGGGTTGAGGCTTGTGTAGAAGCTTCTCTTCCAACCCTGTAATAAAGTACCATCTCCACAGAGACTTCACCACTGGAGCTTGTCATGTGTGGGTAGGCATATTAGGATGCAACCAGGTCATATTTAGCACAGCACTTATGGACTGACTGGGATTAGGTCAAGGTTTTCTGTATCTTATTGTTAGGACTCCAGCCCCAATTCTCTGGGAGAAGTGTATGTAAGCAGTCAGTTCTGGAGCACAATATTGATTCACCACTTAAATAGTACTGGCATTTTTAGTAATATTTTTATGTACCAGTTCTGTTTTATTGTTGTTCTTTTGTATGTATTTTGCAGTTTCATTTGGTGTGTTTTATGTACTTTCTTCAGGAGTTAAGCAGCATTTATTATATTGCTTTTATTTTCTCCAAGATTTATTGTGTCTCATTTGCTTTCTACAAAAGTTAAGTTGCACTTAATGTCTCTTTTACTATGTCCAGAAGCTGAGTGGCATTTAATGTGTCTCTTTTGTTTTGTCCAAGTGCTGGTGTAATTTAATGTGTCTCTTTTACTTTGTCCAAGAATTGAGTCTCCGTGGCGAAGGAGTTGCAGACACGGTTCTTAATCTCGTATACCCGTTTTTGAAACACAGCTGCTCGAGATTTGGCAGCAGACCGCGTTGCGTTGCTTTCGCATTTGTATCGGTGCTGGTCGTTCAGAAAGCAATGGCAAACTACTGAACGTAAACTTGCCAAGAAATCACATTGATAGAAATGCTGGTGTTGACTGTGATGTCCTGTAAAAAGGATATGCGAAAAAAAAAAAAGGAGTTGCTTGGCAATGTGACTTCTACTGTGTCCAAGAGTTCACAAACTTTTAATAAATCTCTTCATCTTTGCCTGATTTATGATGTGGATTTCAGCTTTTTATATAGTCTTGTCTGTCTTCCCACAGTTCCATACACCAAGAAGATGTTCAGATGGCTGTGACACATCTCCATACTCATTGTCTCCTGTCGGCAGCAAAAGTCAGAAGTTGCTCAGATCACCAAGAAAGGTATGATCTTAACGTGACAGAGTTGTTTCACACTACAGCCTGTATGCATTTCAGAATTAGTCATAAGTCGTGGTTCCAACATCACAGCAAAGGGTGCTAGGTTCCTGTGCCAGTAAATATCACATAAAATGTTCCTCCTGCCCCATGTGAAAAGTGGAAAAGACAGGAGTCTCGACAAACAACGGCCCGCTCAGAATGTCACCACCAAAGTCCTCTACGAACCATACAGTTCATACCTGATGGAATTGGCAGTCACTTTCCCAACCAAATGTTCACTCACAAAGTCTTGACGTTTCTAGAAGTTGCCGTTCCATTTCTAGATGTTTTCTAGCCACCACATCATTTTTCCTCTGAAATGTAGATCACGCAACAAAACAACCCCGAACAGATGCAAAGAAACACCTCAGTGTACATAATGCTGTCGCCAGAATGTCAACACAAAAGTCCTCCTTGAAAACACAGTTCATCATTTCAGAATTATTTATTACTAGTTAATATGTTGCAGACCGCTGTGGTGAACAGGTTATGAACACAATTCCGCATACCATATTTGAAACACAGCTGCAGGTGATTTAGAAGCAGACTGCCTTGTGTTGATTTTAACACAATGGTATTAGAGTTAGTCATTCAGAAAGCAATGGCAAGCTACTGAACGTCAACTTGCCAAGTAAATCACAAGCAGCCAAAGAATGCTGGGGTTGACTGTAGCGTCCTGTAAAGGACAGGCAACCAACTATTTCTTCTTCTGCGTTCATCCGGAATATTATTTTGACGCAATTGTGTTGTGTCTGTTTACAGCAGAGCTGCGATATTGCACTTTTCGGCTGACACATCCGACTTCTGCGGGCATTTGTTGATCGGGTTAAGCTTCCCTAGCAACTAACTGTTTTATTTTGGACTACAAAATGTCCAAGTTGTCTTATAGTAAATTGCTTGATTACTAATAACTCATATTACTGAAAGCTGTTAGAAAAGTATCCAATCATCTAAATTGCATATTTATTACTTGTTCTTCAAATCCATGAGGCAAAGACAAATGGAATTTACGGGATATATCAACAGAAGTGACTGGCTAGAGAAATTAGCCTTATGTGGGAAATACTAGGCAAAGTAGGATGACAAGACAAGATTTGTGTAGAAAGCTTAAACATCCAGGGCAGCAACATAATATATGCAACAGCAAGCTTTATCAAATGTGTAATTATAGAGAGGTTTGGAGAGTCACACCTGCAACGTCTGCTTGAGATCAGGTACATGAAGAAGACATGCTGGTGTGATGGGAAACGAGCAGGCGGACAGATTGAAGGGGTTTGCACTGCTCAATAGAGTATTGGTGCATGAAATGGCAGACCTGGTTGTGGCCCTTGGGATCGTGGGCAAAGTGCAGAAGATGAGATAGGTCATCACAGCTTGGAGAGAATGGTGCTGCAGGGAGTGACCAGAGGATCTGTCCGACACTCAAACCTCTGAGGAAAGATCAGACAGACACATAATCACACTACTACTGGGGCCATCAGTATTGGAACACTTTGCTGGCTGTTGAAGATGAGGGTGAAGCATGTATAGGAATGTCCGGCATGCTGTGAAATTGTTCTTGACTCGAGTTAACTCTACATGAAGAAGAAGAATTGACTGCACACATTTATTTCTGTCTCTATTCCAGGCTGTTAGAAAAATATCCAAACTACCATTTAAAGTTTTAGATGCACCAGAGCTTCAAGATGACTTTTATCTGAACCTAGTAGACTGGTCCTCACAGAATGTTTTGAGCGTTGGATTAGGAACGTCTGTATATTTGTGGAGCGCTTGTACTAGCCAGGTAAGTGCATGAATGTCTGCAGTAATTACCTATGTTGTTATTTATTTCGGAACTTAATTTTAGCTTACATGCTTGAAAAGTATAAGGTGTATTTTTAATGACAATACAATGTTTGAAAATATTGCGGTTCGAAGTTTTGTATTCCCCCTCTGTAAAGTCCATGCAACATAATAGGTAAATACAAAACTTGGACCGGCAATATTTTCAAACACTGCACAGTCATTAAAAATATGCCCTGTATTATCATCATCAACAAGTAGGTTTTTCCTGTGCAGAACTTTTCCACCATATTAGACTTTTAAATTCCTCCCTATAATAAGCCAGATGTTTTGCCTCTGTTACTGTCATGAGTTCATTATCTGTCACATCTTGAGGAGTCAATACAAACTATGGTCTTCCTTTTCCCCCGCTTCTCTGGTGCACTTCTCTCCATAGTTATCTTTTCTAAATATCATCATCAACATCGTCCAATGCCTTGCCGGCTAGCGTGGGCAATCATGCCTTTCCACAAATTACGACCTAAATTTAAATATTTTAGTTATTTATTTATTTTAATTTTATTATATATTTGTTATATATAATTTAAATTTTCAACATTCTTCTATAAAACCACATCTCCAAGGCTTTCAGGATATTTTTTTTTGGTCTGTCTACTAATTGTCCAGGACTTGCAGCTGTAAGTTAAAACTGGTTCTATGTAACAAGCAAGAACTCTTTTCCTGACTTTCAAGAACAATGACTTATTACACAAAACATTCTCCATTTGGTAGAATGCAGGTTTTGCTTGTTCTATGTATGTATGTTTCTAAATATACATACCCAAAATATTTCATTTTCCTCATTTGTATGTCTTTAAAACCAATCTTCTTCAACATTGAGTTCTTGCTTGCTTGCTTGTTCACTGGTTGTGAAGTCCTGTGTGTCGGATGAATACATCCTGTTGTCCAACATCAGTGTGGTGTCATACCGGACCTGAGGTTTGCATGAGTATCTGTTGCCCCATGTCTGGCTTATTGGTGTGCAGACTGGTGGTTCCTCGCCGTGCAGGCAGATACTCTCCGACTTCGGAGGAAATTGAGTTCTTGCTGGGTAGATCTGTTTTTTTTTTTTCCAGCCAATGAATGTTTATTAATCTTCTTTAATGTTTTTAACATAAATTGTAATCAATCAGTCAAATGCCATCTCCATAGTGAAGCTTGGCAGCAATGTATCGCTGATTGTCTCGCTTTTACTTTGATGGGACCTGAACTACTGTTCTTCCATGTCTAGATGCTATTTACCCTACTTACACCCCACTTCTTACCTTTTGCTCAACTGTCTACTTTTCTTTCCAGTATGGTTTTTATGAGTGTTATGTCTTTTAATATGGCCAAATTATACTTGCGTCCTATTGCTTCTATGAATTGCTACATGTTCTTCTATAAATCAGTATTAACAATTAATATGTAAACAGGAAACACGCGGCTGGAAAAGCCTTTTAAATATCGGTGTAAATGACCAAAGCAGTCAAATACTATTCAATTCTTTGAGTTGTCGTTATGAGGTGGACTTTTAAAGAAAGCTTAATTTTGCAATAGAAATTTGAAACACTTTATTGTCAAATAACTTGGCGGCACTATTGATAAGCGTATCAAGAGTGTCCTGCCGGTGGCATCATGGTGCAAAGAAACCTTGTGACATCACAGTAGGTGTATACATTTGGCCACCCCTCTGGCGAAATTGACCAAAGAGAAACAATTTCTACCACAGGTGCGTTTACGCAAAACTTATCTTAAAACTGTCTTTTGTTTCTGCTTCAGGTGACACGCTTGTGTGATTTGTCAACAGATAATGACACTGTAACATCTGTATCGTGGTCTGAGAGGGTAAGTAGCTTTTGTACTGTTTAAGAAAATTTCAAGGGTTTACAAAATTTTATTTATCATCATAAAGCAAGTTATATTGCCCTGTTTCATCAAGTCTGTGGCCCCGCATATTCCAATTTTGGCATGCATTTTTTCAGGTTTGCCATTCTTAGTCTTTTACTGTTCCCAGTTGTGTTCTCACTTGCTCTCACACAAGTGATATATTGCGCAGTTTATTGCAGTTTATTTCACTGTCACCACAGTCGTCTTTTTTTTAAAAATCTTCACATAATTGTGATTTACCCACATGTATAACAGGTACCTCTGTATATCTCAGTAATTTTGGTTATTTGTGGTGAACAGCACACTGAAGGTCTCTTTGCCATGTGCGCAGATTCTAATAGGTGGCATGCTGTAGAAGATATAGGTGCCTTGTAATCTCAATTCCCTCATATTTTTTCTTAATGAACAGTCTTCTTAAATATTGAGCTATTGTTGGATAAATCTGTTCATTCTCCTTTCCACCCAGTGAATTGTTAATACTCTTTTGTAACATTTATTTTCAAAACAGATATGTCTTTTCAGCTGATTTTTTACATATCCAAGTTTCACATCCGTGTACTGCCACAGAATATATGCATACTCTTAGTATCGTGCTTTGTGTTGTTCTATCTGTTCTGTTCTATAAAGGTTTTAATTGCATTAGTTTGTGTTAAGCAGTGTTTATTCTTCATTTAATTTATGTCATCACTTTTAATGCTGCCGTTGCAAAATTGTCAATTCAGTATAAAAACTATCCAAGACAGAGTATTTGTGGTCTGCATTGAAGATGGGATGCAAACCAGGTCCTAAAAAGCACTAACCTGAAAATGGATATATCGACTGGTATCATAGATGTTGCCATGATCCATACATGGACAGCACAACAAACGATGCCCTTATTAAGAAGAGAGGAGGAAGAAGAATTTGCTCACATCTGACTATGGGTTGATGTGCCCTTCAGCACTAAACCTTCAGTTGCGTTTGGTGTGCCTTTCTTTGGGCAGATGTCATCTCTGCTTATTGATTAGTTAGTTGGTTTGTTGGTTGATTGGCTGGCTGGTTGGTTGGTTAAGAATCCCCAGGAAGACTGAGTGTTAACTCACAAGCCTGATGCGTTGGCGTTCAGGTCGTCTAAACCCTGAAAAAGGAACAGCCCACTGGATCCTGAGCTTGGAGAGGAGAAAACAGCTCTTCAACAGTCCCCACGAAGATTATACTTTAGCACTGAGTCACAAGAAAAGTTTCATCACCAACCTCACTCCGATAGATTAAAACCCGTTTTGGGACTCAGACGACCAGAACACCACAGATTTTTAGTATTTTATTGTCAGAAGATACCTCACTAGTGTCCCTAAGGACTGTTTGCTGTAGTAGTATGTTTTTACTCAATGCAGAAGATGTTTTGTGTTAGGATAATTAGTATTTTGTAGCCAGGTTGTAAATGTATTGCTAATGAAACATGTGGCACCCTTTACAACATACCAGACATACTGTTGTCTGCCAGTGTGCTCAGCTAGCAACCAAGCTATTGTTTGCTATGAATGTAAAGGCTCTTCAAGTAGACACATGATGATTTGTGTGTATCCACAGGGTAATCAGGTCGCAGTCGGCACAAATAAAGGTTATGTACAGATCTGGGATGTTTCAGTTAGCAAGAAATTACACACGCTCACTGGGCACGGAGCTAGAGTGGGTAAGTTCTTATATTTAGATCATACTTCCAATTTTGGTTTAGCATTTTCAAACTATAATAGAAGGTGCTTGATGTGAGAGAGGTGTTAGAATTGTGATGGCAAAGAGGGCAGGTTAGGAGTTGAGTCATGAACCGACATAACAGCACTCGGACACTCCTATATGTGCTCCATCCTCATCTTCAACAATTAGCGAAAAGTCACAATAGTAATGGTACCAGGTGCAATCTGATTACATCCGTATGGCCTTTATTCTGAGTACTGAGTGTCGGCCAGATCCTATAGTCACTCCCTCCCGCATCATTCTCTCCAGGCAGTAATGTTGTATCTGTTCTTCCACACTCTACACATTATCCTAAAGGTCCCTGTCCCGGTCCTCTGCCTAATCGTGCACCAAAACTCCACCCATCATTTAGGGAAGAAAATTCACAAGAGATCTATGGGAAAGAATTCTTCATGTGTGCATCTAGCACATGGTCCTAAAATATGGACAATGAATAAATGTGATGACAGATGTGTAGAGGCATCTGAGATAAGGTGTTAATTAAAAAATGACAAGACCCAGCTGGATTAAAAAACTTACAAATTAACAAGTTCTGAAAAATAGAACAGAAAAGATTTCTTTAAGTAATCAAAAAGGTGAGGACTAATGGTTGGTTACATGGTAAAACATGAAGAAACACCAAAGAGAGACCTGGATGGCTCAATACTGGGGAAAGGGGAAGTGGTAGACCATGGACATTTATAAAACAGGCATGCACAGATCTATCAATGCAGACATACATAGAATGAAAGAGAACAGCACAAGACAGACAAGTATAAATTAAAGAATACCGCACAAGACAGATTACTGTGGAGTGAAATGATCAGAAAACTTCATGGCCAGCTCCCATGGGTGAAGTATGTGATGATGAAGATTGTGAAACATCATCACAAGCATGGTTTATCAAGAATGTTACCTCCTCATAAAAAAATTTGATGTGGCCCAGCAGGCGTTGCTCTTTGAGACATAACAAAGGTCAAGGTAATCAGCCCATGCCAGTACTGCCATTGTGGTGTGTAGTGTTGAGCCTTCATGTATTCCCAGCAATGGCATAATAAGGTTTGGTAGCCAATTCACTTTCTTAGATCGTTTTCTTCCCAAAATAATTCAGAAAATTATGTGGTACTTTTGTTATGTGGCCGAAAAAAAAAGAAAAGAAATACTGATACTGCTGAGAATGGAATTCTCTCTCCTTTTTGATGAGATATTTGCTATTTGGGAATGTATTTTGTTGAGGTATTTGCTATTTAGGAATATGTTTTGTTTAGATATTTGCTATAAAGGAATGTATTTTGTCGAGGTATTTGCTATTTAGGCCACCCTGGTCTCTATTTCCATAGGAGCTTTAGCGTGGAATGGAGACATGCTTTCATCTGGTAGCAGAGATAGGCTGATATTACAGAGAGACGTGAGAACTCCAAACACAACTCCAGAACGCAAGCTCGTTGGACATAAGCAGGAGGTATTGTCAGTTGGTCACAAGTTGTACTGAAATTGATTTATAACATCATTAGTATATTAGCTCTTCATTAAAGAACAACAGATTAAATGGTGTGAATTCACTTCACAAGAATACCCTGGTACCATCTACTATAAAGAGCCATTTTTTGGGGGGCACTTGCTTGCTGTGAACACAAGCATAGTCCATGCACACAATTTCTAGTAGTGCTGGACTGAATTTTGCACGTGGATTCACTTTCCCAATTAACAGTGTCCCTTGCTATCAGGCGAACCCACTCTGACTTCAGAGATACTTGTAATTTACGTCCCCAAGTCAAGGACGTTAGGGTCAACATTTTAGTCCAACTGTCCAGTGTAGGGGTTGAACCCCTTACCTCAGCATCAGCACACCGGATGTTTAAGAACACGCGTTCCTATCCATTCGGCCATGCCGACCTACAAGAGCCAATTTGAAGAAATATAGATACACAGCAAGGGAACGACCACATAAAAGATGGAGTCATGATGGTATTAAGAACAACGTTAGAAAAATTAATACCAACTTACAAATAGCATTAGAAAGAGCACATAAAAGATCTGTATATTTCACTGAGGTAAATGGAGGAAGAGAAGAAGAAAATAAGTTTGTATTGGTATAGGACCACACCATCTGAGAAAACAGGCTCATGCACAACATCATGTCTCAGAAAGTGAAATACTTTGGCCATGTTAACAGTCACAGTGGTTTGAAAAGGACATTACTGGACTGCATGGTTCCTGGAAGAAGTGAATGGGCCAACCAGCATGAAGAGGTGCACAGGACATTGAAGACACGGACATGGAAGTGTGTGAAATGTGAACTGGCAAAGAGTCGATGATCTTGTTTGGCAGACTGTGATAAGAGCCACATATCAAGAGGATATGAAGCTTCGAGGGAGAGTAGGGGTGTTTGAATCTGGACTGATGGGATGATGTACATGTTATAATTTACTAGATGTAGTGAAATATACGAGGGGGCTTGAAATGAAAACCTTTAATGTTTTTTTTGGGGGGTGAATATGTTCTGAAAAAGTAAAGAACAAATGTATCATTTTTCAGTGTAGTCACCACTGTGCTCAATGCAAGCCCTCCAGCGCCGATAAAGTGCTTGGATTCCTGTAGAAAAAAAAATGTTTCTTGGTCGCATGTGTAACCACTTAGGGGTCACTACTCGATGTGACTGACTCGGTCGTGGACAGTCTGTCACAGAAGTCACGCCATTTTGAAACCTACTCCACTCATACACTTGCTGGACTGAAAGGCATGCATCGCCATACTGGACCTTCATTCGCTAATGCATTTCTATAGGTTTCACTCCTTCACTGATCAAAAAACTAATAACAGAATGCTGCTGCTCTGTGGGGCGGCCATCTTTAAACTGTCCATTTGATCTCACCATGTGCATCTGCACCATGATATCATGTGCTGAACACTCTGACATCCTTAACAACAATATTGACAGGTTACAAGACAATGGCATGGTTATTGTAATTGCTATCACACTTTTAAGGTTTTCATTTGAAGCACTCTCGTATTTTAAAATACTTTATTGCTATTATTTCACTAGATGTAGTGATTTATGTTTTTACATATGATATTGTAATGTGGTCACTAAATATACTGAAATATATTATTTACAGGTTATATTATCATTCATTTACAAGCTGTGCTGAAGTGTGTTTTTTTAACCGGTGATAGAAAATAAAGCTTGTTTTTTTATGGGAGATATTGTCATTAGTTTATAAGCCTTAATGAAAAAAAAATGTGTACATAATACATTCTGCCATTAGTTACTTGAGCTTGATATCTACAAAGAAGTATATTGATCCTTTGAACATTTGCCTGACTGGATACTCAGTTTATGGTTGGGTCTCACCACGGAGACATGCTCCAAGCTCATGACCCATGTGGGTCCTGGTCTTGCCACCTCTGCAGCTAAATTTTGGTGTGTTCATTATTTGTTATTTTCTTTTCTAAAGGTTTGCGGTTTAAAGTGGTCACCTGACCACCAACACTTAGCTTCAGGCGGTAACGATAACCGCTTATTTGTTTGGAACGCGACGAGCACATCGCCAGTTCAGACGCATATGGAGCACCTGGCAGCAGTGAAAGCCATAGCCTGGTCCCCGCACCAGCACGGACTCTTGGCCAGTGGTGGCGGGACCGCTGACCGCTGCATCAGGTTCTGGAACACATTAACCAACCAACCCTTGCATTGTGTGGACACAGGTTCTCAGGTCTGCAACTTGGCCTGGTCAAAGCATTCTAATGAACTGGTAAGTGTGGTCTGCTATGTAAAAACCCATTTTAAATATTCTCATTGTTTCTATCTTTTTGTTTATGTCATGTATCTTTGGTTATCATTGTAATAGGGCGGGCCCGGGCATATCTTAGCAAAGTGTTAGGCTGGATCAATATGCCATTGTAACCTGTTGTAGGAACAGATCGTAATATACCAACCGTCCTATCACAGAATGACCTTAAAGGCATATGATTGTATAGTGGGACATAGTCCATGTTTTTGTACTTAATTTGTTCCCGTTAAATTGACTTCCATATCGATTGATGTCTAGATTGCCGGTGACTTCAATTGTCACGAATCAAAAGATATCACAAAATTTTTTCCACCGATTTGTTCTACTCGAACTTTTATTTAAATCTGATTTCAAACAACAACCTCAACAAATTAATTTACCATCAGCCATTTAGCAACAGCCGGTCTTCCTGGCTTAGGGGCTAGCGATTTTCTCCGTAATCCCGTATACTCTCGTGAGTAACGTGACATGCGCGAGAATCTGTGGCTGTTCTCACCGCGTCGGTGACTTACGGGGTATGTGAGCCAGTCGCTCAGAAAGCAGTGACAAACTACTGAGCGTAATCTAGCCAAGAAATCAACAATCAGCTGAAAGATGCTGATGTTGACAGCGATGTCCTGTAAAGGATATGCACACCCAAAAAAACTAGCAACAACACGTTACTCCTTTGTTAGTGACATACTCGGCGAGGCAATCTAGTGAAGAAAAACTTCCGTACTTACAATCTGCTCAAATAAACCCATTGTAGTTCATTCTTCCTCTGGGCGAAATCTTCTCTGATCCACTCTGATGTTTAGCAACCTTACATTTAAGATGGTATCCATTCTCTACTCTTCTATGTACATCCATTCTAGTTGGTAACCCTCGACTCACTGTTCTGTTGTCAACTCTACTCATCCCCTATTCTACTCTCTTGTCATCCTTAGAGACAACACACAAATTCTCTACGTAAAAATAATATTTTTATTTAGTGCATTTTCATGCAACTGGGGGATTTTCCCATAGGTGTTTTCTGTCCCACATGAATTCAATCTCCCCTTCTGTAACCCATCACCAGGACAGTGTGCTCTGTATAGGTAATCTCTCCGTAACATCATGCCTGTCCTCAGCTTTATGTCTCATGTACTGTCAATCATTTCTGATACTGATGTTCCTCCATGCCATGATGTTGAATTGTCCAGCATTTTCTCCCTTGGTCTCCCCTTACCCCTCTTCCCTTTCCATCTTTCACATTGTGATGACATACCTCAGCTTTCCTTTTCTCAACACATGCAGTCCAAAGAGTGTGGACTGTTTTCCTCTAATACAAGTAACCAATTCTCTTTCTGAGTTGACTCCTTTCAGGATAGCCTCAATGCTTGTTCTATCCTCCCAGATGTTCTCATTGATCTGCTATGAAACCTCATTTCTGCAGTCTCCACATAATTGGTTGAAACTACTAGAGGGTAAAAGTTCCAAGAAATAACATCAATTATCAGAGCTGATGAGAATGATTGAGAATAGGAAACAAAACAAAACATCGGTATCAGTCTTTGCAATGGCAAAGATAATGTTGATGAAAATAAGTGACTTTAGACTTGTTACTAATTTTACTACACATGCTGTACTATTTCATGTCACATTCTTCCTGCATTGCTCTCTCTCTCTCTCTCTCTCTCTCTCTCTCTCTCTCTCTCTCTCTCTCTCTCTCTCTCTCTCTCTCTCTCTCTCTCTCTCTCTCTCTCTCTCTCTCTCTCTCTCCTCTCTCTCTCTCTCTCTCTCTCTCTCTCTCTCTTAAAAAAATTCTTTTATATTTTTAATTTTTGAAAAGAAATATTGATCAAACATTTTCAAATGTTGAGTCAGTTGATTAGACCTGGAGTTGTATGCTGTCAAAAGAACCCCCCCCCCCCCCCCCCCCCCCCCCACACACACACACCACTCCCCTTCTCCTGGGAATCAGACCTAAACTAATGTGTGACAAGACTGCACTGTGGCATTTTTTTTAAAGCTGTCGTCTACTGCCTGTAACACCTTGCGGTGTAGGACGGGGATCTTGAGTCTGAGGAATTAAGGTCGCCTGGCTAGTGCAGTCACCGTGAACTGTGCAGGTTAGGGTTTTATTTTTGTCACTCAACAGAAACAAAATCCATCAGTTTACCCAGGAATCAAACTTGAGTCTCATAAATGGGAGCCTGACGTTCTAGTCACTTGGCAAGACACTCCAGGTATAATATAGACAGCAGTAAATTCACATATGGTACTTTGCATGTACTTCCAGGTGAGCACACATGGGTACTCACAGAACCAGATTTTGGTATGGAAGTACCCTTCACTTGTACAGATTGCCAAACTGACTGGACATTCTTTTAGGGTGCTTTACCTGGTAAGTTCCTTTTTGTTTCTACCATTTCCATTTTTTATGAATATTTATAGTTTTGCGTAAACTTAGAAAACCTAGTGACACCTGGCAAAATTGATGATGGGAAAATAAGTTTTAAAAAGTAAAGGACTCTTTTTACACTCTTTAAGGTGCATCAGGCCTACAGTGGTAGACATATTTTCTATAGATCAGTCAGCATTCGGTAAGCAATGTGGTCATAATTGTGCTGGCCGCTTTGACTTCCCCAGATATTCTTGGTACCCAGTTTATGCTTGCTTGATCTCTTAGCTCAGGTTAGTATTTTAAAATCCGAATCTGCCCAGCTGTGGATTGAATCCATGCCCACCAGGTTAGCAGGTGAGTGTCTAGCCACAATGTTTCTGCGGCTTTGGGAAAGAAGGCAGAGAGATAAATACCTGGATAGTTTGACTACATTGCATAATCGGGAGGAGAACACAGAGCTGATCCAGGACTCTGGGAGGTTGTGTGTGATGGTAGAGCACATCTGTCCATGCCTTCCGGGATGACACATGATGATGATAAAATTTCAGTGTTTTATCACTGTAGAAATTAGTGCTTCATGAGTCATGTTTATTGACTTTTAAGCGACTTTAGAGTCGTGTTTATTTATAGTGTTTATTACTGTGAGGTTTTTGTTTCTGTGTAGTTGTTGGTACTGTGTGTGTGGCTTGTATGTTTGTAGTTGTTGGTACTATGTGTGGCTTGTATATTTGTAGTTGTTGGTACTGTGTGTGGCTTGTATGTTTGTAGTTGTTGGTACTGTGTGTGTGGCTTGTATGTTTGTAGTTGTTGGTACTGTGTGTGTGGCTTGTATGTTTGTAGTTGTTGGTACTGTGTGTGTGGCTTGTATGTTTGTAGTTGTTGGTACTGTGTGTGGCTTGTGTGCTTGTAGTTGTTGGTACTGTGTGTGTGGCTTGTATGTTTGTAGTTGCTGGTACTATGTGTGGCTTGTATATTTGTAGTTGTTGGTACTGTGTGTGGCTTGTATGTTTGTAGTTGTTGGTACTGTGTGTGTGGCTTGTATATTTGTAGTTGTTGGTACTGTGTGTGGCTTGTATGTTTGTAGTTGTTGGTACTATGTGTGGCTTGTATGTTTGTAGTTGTTGGTACTATGTGTGTGGCTTGTATGTTTGTAGTTGTTGGTACTGTGTGTGTGGCTTGTGTGCTTGTAGTTGTTGGTACTATGTGTGTGTGGCTTGTATTTTTGTAGTTGTTGGTATTATGTGTGGCTTGTATGTTTGTAGTTGTTGGTACTGTGTTTGGCTTGTATGTTTGTAGTTGTTGGTACTATGTGTGGCTTGTATGTTTGTAGTTGTTGGTACTATGTGTGGCTTGTATGTTTGTAGTTGTTGGTACTATGTGTGGCTTGTTTGTTTGTAGTTGTTGGTACTATGTGTGGCTTGTATATTTGTAGTTGTTGGTACTGTGTGTGTGGCTTGTATATTTGTAGTTGTTGGTACTGTGTGTGTGGCTTGTATATTTGTAATTGTTGGTACTATGTGTGGCTTGTATATTTGTAGTTGTTGGTACTGTGTGTGTGGCTTGTATATTTGTAGTTGTTGGTACTGTGTGTGTGGCTTGTATATTTGTAGTTGTTGATACTGTGTGTGTGGCTTGTATGTTTGTAGTTGTTGGTACTATGTGTGGCTTGTATATTTGTAGTTGTTGGTACTGTGTGTGTGGCTTGTATATTTGTAGTTGTTGGTACTATGTGTGGCTTGTATGTTTGTAGTTGTTGGTACTGTGTGTGGCTTGTATATTTGTAGTTGTTGGTACTATGTGTGTGGCTTGTATATTTATAGTTGTTGGTACTGTGTGTGGCTTGTATGTTTGTAGTTGTTGGTACTGTGTGTGTGGCTTGTGTGCTTGTAGTTGTTGGTACTGTGTGTGTGGCTTGTATATTTGTAGTTGTTGGTACTGTGTGTGTGGCTTGTGTGCTTGTAGTGGTTGGTACTGTGTGTGTGGCTTGTATATTTGTAGTTGTTGGTACTGTGTGTGTGGCTTGTATATTTGTAGTTGTTGGTACTGTGTGTGTGGCTTGTGTGCTTGTAGTTGTTGGTACTGTGTGTGTGGCTTGTATATTTGTAGTTGTTGGTACTGTGTGTGTGGCTTGTGTGCTTGTAGTTGTTGGTACTGTGTGTGTGGCTTGTATGTTTGTAGTTGTTGGTACTGTGTGTGTGGCTTGTGTGCTTGTAGTTGTTGGTACTATGTGTGTGGCTTGTATGTTTGTAGTTGTTGGTACTGTGTGTGTGGCTTGTATGTTTGTAGTTGTTGGTACTGTGTGTGTGGCTTGTATGTTTGTAGTTGTTGGTACTGTGTGTGTGGCTTGTATGTTTGTAGTTGTTGGTACTGTGTGTGTGGCTTGTATGTTTGTAGTTGTTGGTACTGTGTGTGTGGCTTATATGTTTGTAGTTGTTGGTACTGTGTGTGTGGCTTGTATGTTTGTAGTTGTTGGTACTGTGTGTGTGGCTTGTATGTTTGTAGTTGTTGGTACTGTGTGTGTGGCTTGTATGTTTGTAGTTGTTGGTACTGTGTGTGTGGCTTGTATGTTTGTAGTTGTTGGTACTGTGTGTGTGGCTTGTATGTTTGTAGTTGTTGGTACTGTGTGTGTGACTTGTATGTTTGTAGTTGTTGGTACTGTGTGTGTGGCTTGTATGTTTGTAGTTGTTGGTACTGTGTGTGTGGCTTGTATGTTTGTAGTTGTTGGTACTGTGTGTGTGGCTTGTGTGCTTGTAGTTGTTGGTACTCTGTGTGTGGCTTGTATGTTTGTAGTTGTTGGTACTGTGTGTGGCTTGTATATTTGTAGTTGTTGGTACTGTGTTTGGCTTGTATGTTTGTAGTTGTTGGTACTATGTGTGTGGCTTGTATGTTTGTAGTTGTTGGTACTGTTTGTGTGGCTTGTATATTTGTAGTTGTTGGTACTGTGTGTGTGGCTTGTGTGCTTGTAGTTGTTGGTACTATGTGTGTGGCTTGTATATTTGTAGTTGTTGGTACTGTGTGTGTGGCTTGTATATTTGTAGTTGTTGGTACTGTGTGTGTGGCTTGTATGTTTGTAGTTGTTGGTACTGTGTGTGTGGCTTGTATATTTGTAGTTGTTTGTACTGTGTGTGTGGCTTGTGTGCTTGTGGTTGTTGGTACTGTGTGTGTGGCTTGTGTGCTTGTAGTTGTTGGTACTATGTGTGGCTTGTATATTTGTAGTTGTTGGTACTGTGTGTGTGGCTTGTGTGCTTGTAGTTGTTGGTACTGTGTGTGTGGCTTGGATGTTTGTAGTTGTTTGTACTATGTGTGTGGCTTGTATGTTTGTAGTTGTTGGTACTGTGTGTGTGGCTTGTATGTTTGTAGTTGTTGGTACTGTGTGTGGCTTGTATATTTGTAGTTGTTGGTACTGTGTGTGTGGCTTGTATATTTGTAGTTGTTGGTACTGTGTGTGTGGCTTGGATGTTTTTAGTTGTTTGTACTATGTGTGTGGCTTGTATGTTTGTAGTTGTTGGTACTGTGTGTGTGGCTTGTATGTTTGTAGTTGTTGGTACTGTATGTGGCTTGTATATTTGTAGTTGTTGGTATTGTGTGTGTGGCTTGTATATTTGTAGTTGTTGGTACTATGTGTGGCTTGTATATTTGTAGTTGTAGGTACTGTGTGTGTGGCTTGTATGTTTGTAGTTGTTGGTACTATGTGTGGCTTGTATATTTGTAGTTGTTGGTACTGTGTGTGTGGCTTGTGTGCTTGTAGTTGTTGGTACTATGTGTGGCTTGTATATTTGTAGTTGTTGGTACTGTGTGTGTGGCTTGTATGTTTGTAGTTGTTGGTACTATGTGTGGCTTGTATATTTGTAGTTGTTGGTACTGTGTGTGTGGCTTGTATGTTTGTAGTTGTTGGTACTATGTGTGTAGCTTGTGTGCTTGTAGTTGTTGGTACTATGTGTGGCTTTTATGTTTGTAGTTGTTGTTATTGTGTGTGGTTTGTGTGTTTGTAGTTGCTGGTACTGTGCGGCTTGTGTGAGTGTTTCCTAGTTTTTTTGTTCATCAGAATACACTTCAGTTGTGCAGCTGTTTCTTGTTCATTGATAAAGACATAGGTCAAAACATTTGCCTGTATCTGTGTTTTTCTTGCTCATTGATAAAGACAAAGACATTGGTCAAAATGTTTGCCCATATCTATGTGTTTTTCTTGTTCATTGATAAAGACAAAAGACATTGGTCAAAATGTTTGCCAGTATATATGTGTTTTTCTTGTTCATTGATAAAGACAAAGACATTGGTCAAAACATTTGCCTGTCTCTGTGTGTGTTTTTCATTTGGTTGAATTTCCTAGTTACATTGTGTTGACTCAGAAGGTTTAATTATACTGTTGTTTTCTTACTACCAACTTAATTAACATTTGTCAAATATTTCCCATGCCCAGGCAATGTCACCAGATGGGGAAGCGATAGTGACTGGGGCAGGAGATGAGACTCTGCGGTTTTGGAATGTCTTCAGCAAAACTAGGTCCACCAAAGTAAGACATTTCTCTTCATTTAATACATCATCAGCAAATGTTTATACTTCAGGAAGTTGTACAGGCAGGAAAGGTGACTAGGAAGTGAACTAGCTCGCGTGGCACACCCACGATCTGAAACAAGCCAGATCTGAACCCACTTTGGTAAATTTTGACACTAGTCCAATGAAATTATAATCCCCACCTCTCTACCTGGATCATGTATAGTGTGTTGAATGTGAAACCTTCTCGGATACTGGTGAGAAAAGGACTTATATGCATGCTGGGCGCAATGAAGTTCCTTTGACAGTTGGAAATCTTAAAGAGTAGATTGCTGCCCGTGTATTATAAATTTTGCAGCATGTAATTTTCTATGCGGAAGTTAAGGGGGAACCACCACATTTATTTCCAAACAGTAAGTTTATAGACAGTCAAAAATAGTGGAGTAACACATTAAAAGACCATGTACAAACTGAATCAAGATGACATGCTGCTGCTGGCTTTCATCTCCCAATGGAGTAGAGGTCCTTAAACAGCTCCAGTCCAGCACTTTCTAGACATGTTGATAACTGGATTCTGCAGCTGAAGTCTTCTACCGCAGGGGTAGCCAGTCTCACGCCAACCCTCCTGTGTTGCCTCTGACAGCATGCATGGTTGGTTATAGGATTCCATTTTCTGCCAACCCTCCTGTGTTGCCTCTGACAGCATGCATGGTTGGTTATAGGATTTCATTTTCTGCCAACCCTCCTGTGTTGCGTCTGACAGCATGCATGGTTGGTTATAGGATTCCATTTTCTGCCAACCCTCCTGTGTTGCGTCTGACAGCATGCATGGTTGGTTATAGGATTCCATTCTCTGCCAACCCTCCTGTGTTGCGTCTGACAGCATGCATGGTTGGTTATAGGATTCCATTCTCTGCCAACCCTCCTGTGTTGCCTCTGACAGCATGCATGGCTGGTTATAGGACTCCATATTCTGCTTCCCTTCAGAATCCTAGTATTATAAAGGGTATGACATAAATGTATATAATTATTTTATGATTTACTGAGAGTGTGAAGCATGGACAATGAGCAGACAGGCTGAAAAACATCTGATGGCTGTGGAAATGTGGTTTATGAGGAAAATGCAAAGAATACCATGGACAGACAGAAAAACCTATGACCAAGTCCTACAAAATGAAAACCGTAAACCGATTAGAGAAATTAGACGTAGACAGTCACAATTTTTTGGTCACGTTATGAGAAGAAATAAATTGGAGAACTTGGTGACAACTGGCAAGATCGAGGGAAAGAGAACAAGGAGGGGCAGAGAAATAAATACCTGCGTGGCTTGGCCACAATGTAAGGTCGAGACAAGAACACTGAGCTGATCCACGTCTGGTGATCGACTTAGATGGCAGTACATGACCGCCCAGGCTTCCGGCATGGCACATGATGATGATAACAGAGAGTTTATTGTTTCTTGGACAATGAACAAGCAGTTAGACATTTGAATAGAGGCCCTGAAGATTGTATATACAGAAGAATATGCTGTACTTCATGGAAACAAAAATATAGGGGTTCTAGATAAACTAGGAATGAAAGGAGAGTTGATGAAAGAAATAAAACAGAGGCAGTGAAATATTTTGGCCATGTTAAAAGACATAACACGCTTATAAAAACCTTGTTTGTTGCGGGGGGGGGGGGGGGGGTGTTGAAAAGAAGCAAGCAAGATGTAGACAACAATACTAGTGGGAAGATAACATCAAGAGATGGATGAACAGCAGTCTGACCAAGAGACAGACTGTTGGAAATCCACAGCAGTCAACCTTCATCGTGGAGACGGCACCTGATTGGTTGATGTTATTTTTTGTAGAAACATTGATTGATATTGCTTGCTGTAGAAACACTGATTGATATTACTTGTTGTAGAAACATTGATTGATATTGCTTGAGAAACATTTAGTGATATTGCTTGCTGTAGAAACACTGATTGATATTGCTTGCGGTAGAAACACTGTACTGTACTTGCTTGTGATTTCAGGAGTCAAAGTCTGTGTTGAATCTCTTCACCCGCATCAGATAGATGGTCTGTGGCAGGACCTGACTCGACCTTCATTACATTCACTACTAGGCTCGTCACAAAAGTTCTCCTTGTAGTCAGCCGAGTTTCATCATTTTAGCCTCTGAACATAAACCTTACATGTGTTTGCAGAAATGGGGAATATAAACCTTGTATTCATTTGGAGTTTAAAGAATAGCATACACTTTGTTTATTGGAAATAAAGAATGTAAACATTATATTTATTTCAAATAAGTAAATAGCATAAACCTGATGTTTAAAGGCATGAGAGGGACAGTAGAAAGAAGAAAGTCACATACGTTTAGGTTGTATACCATAAAGAACATAAACTTTGTTATTTTAACATTAAAAACATAAAATATATATTTATTTAAAATAAGTGAAGAATGCAAATGTTATATTTGTTTTCAATTGAATTACAAACTGCATGGTTATTTTAAGTAAAGAAGATAACTATTATTTATTTAATGCGGATGAGAACATAAACCTTATATCTATTTGTAAGAAACCCCCGGGAAGGTTAACCCGGTCAACAAATGCCCGCCGAAGGTGGATGTGTCGGCCTAACGGCGCAAGAACGCAGCTCTGCTGTAAACAGGCACAACGCAATCATGTCCGGAAAAAAAAAACCTGGATGAACGCAGAAGAAGAAGGTATCTATTTGAATTCGAGTACATAATGTAAACCTGATGTTGAATGGTATAATGGGGACAATGGTAAAAAGAAGAAGATGAAATGTAAATTTTGTTAACACAAAGAACATTATTTTTGTTGTTTAACATAGCATTAACTGTATATTATTTAATATAAAGAACATAAACTATGTTATTTAACATAAAGAACATTAACTTTCTTATTTAACATAACATAGACTGTATGTTATTTAACATGAACATAAACTATATGTTATTTAACTTATAGAACATAAACTATATGTTATTTAACATATAGAACATAAACTGTATGTTATTTAACATAAGGAACATTAACTTTATTTGACATAACATAAACTGTATATAGAGCCTGTTCTTTTGTATGGATATGAAACTTGGACAATGAGCAGTCAAGCTGAAAAGCATCTGATGGCTGCAGAAATGTGGTTTCTGAGGAAAATGCAAAGAATACCATGGACAGACAGAAAAACCAATGACCAAGTACTACGGGAGACAAATGAACATCATAAACTGATTAGAGAAATTAGACGTAGACAGTCAGAATTTTTTGGACATGTTATGAGAAGAAATGGATTGGAGAACTTAGTGACAACTGGCAAGATCGAGGGGAACAGACCAAGAGGAAGACCGAGAGGAAAATACCTGGATGGCTTGGCCACATGGCATGGACGAGACAGGAACACTGAGCTGATCCACGACACTGGTGATAGAGTGAAATGGCGAGTCATGACCGCCCACGCTTTCCGGCATGGCACATGATTGATTGATTGAAACTGTATGTTATTTAACATGAACATAAGCTTATGTTATTTAACATAAACTGTATGTTATTTAACATAACATAAACTATGTATTTAACATAAAGAGCATAAACTGTTATTTAACATAACATAAACTATATATTATTTAACATAAAGAACATTAACTTTATATTTATTTATAGCAAGTGAAGAATAACAAATGTTATGTTTGTTTAAAATGACAAAGTGTATGGTTATTTTAAGTAAAGAAGATAAACATTATTTCATGCTAATAAAGAACATAAACCTTGTGTTTTTTTAATTTACAAGAAGTAAATCATAGAACAAAACTGTTACTTAATATAGTATTATAATAATACATTGTCACTTTACCTAGCTTCTATCAAGGTTGGTGTGACTATGTTTTCAGTTTTTCTAATTTATTTTGGATTTTAAGGAATAATAGCATCAGGCATTATTTTGGTCAGCTTTTGTCCTTGTAATATTATGGAGTTTTTTGTTAGGTTTCCCCACTTGAAAGTAGGTGTTAAATCAATTCAGAGCCAAAAGTAATTACAAAACATTCTTAGGCTGGTGGGTAAATCATGAATGCCTAATGTGGTCATGGATCCAGATAATCCTGTCTGAGACATGGCAGTACTGAGAGAGAGAGAGAGGGGTCACCAGATGACTTAAGGATAGATTAGAAGTAGTTAGTAATTTTCCCTGATAAATTAAAATGTATTTGTGCCCTTTTTAAATGTTTGCATTCATTATTTTGTATTAGATCTGAACTGCTGGATGTCATGCAATTAAACTCGCTGGCTGTAAAAGTGTTTTCATATTAAAGTTAAACATTATTTTATCTCAATGACTACTGTGAGGTCCAAATCATAAGATGTTAGGAGGTATAAATCACTGTCACATATTGTGACATCTCGGTCACATGGTGTTAGGTCTAAATCACAGGATGTTAAGAGGTCTGCATTTCTGGTTATTGTGAAGTCTAAATCACAGGATGTTCAAATGTCACATTATTACTTATTACGTCAGAGTTACTGGTTATTGTGAAGTCTAAATCACAGGGTGCTAAAATGTCTAAATCGTTAGTTATTGTGATGTCGAAGTCACAGAATGCTAGGATATCTAAATTGTTAGTTATTGTAAAGTCTAAATCACAGGATGTTAGAATGTCTAAATCAGTTGTTATTGTGAAGTCTAAATCACAGGATGCTTAAATGTCTAAATCATTAGTTATTGTGATGTCGAAGTCACAGAATGCTAGGATATCTAAATTGTTGGTTATTGTGTAGTCTAAATCACAGGATGTTAGAATGTCTAAATCAGTTGTTACTGTGAAGTCTAAATCACAGGATGCTAAAATGTCTAAATCATTAGTTATTGTGATGTAAAATTCACAGAATGCTAGAATATCTAAATCATTGATTATTGTGAAGTCTCAATCACAGGATGTTAAGATGTCTAAATTACAAGATATTAGAATGTCTATATATTGGTTATTGTGAGGTCTAAACCACTGGTTATTATGTAGTATAACCAGGTCATGTGTAAATAGCTTGTATAAATGTTACATTATTGGGAATATGCAATTGATATTTCATTTTGTAACAGTGATTTCTTTTGGTGATACACTAAGTAGTGCTGTTAATACTTTGTTTTTTGTTTATTTTGTTATATTATTTTGTTTTGCTTTTACAGATGTATTTGTTTTCTTCAAGTAATTAAAAGTAAAACATATCTGATTGTTGCAGTGGTATGAACTAGAAAAAAAAGATAGTGGCAAAGGTTTTAGCCATCTGTAAATGTTCAAATTTGAAGGTAGGGGAAAGCCCACAGATTTCAAGAAAATGGTGTTATTTTGGTGAAAATAATGTGGTGTAGTTTAGAGTTTCAACTGATGTATATATATGGCATTTCACATTTGAGTTTTTCTTTCTTTCTTTCTTTCTTTCTTTCTCCGTCTTCTTCATCTTCGTCATTGTCGTCCACATTCAGATGTCAGTCTGAATGTATTTGAAGAAATCACCAGTCAACTTGGCCTTCTTGACATCTCCGTACAGTTTGTCCTGAGATGGAGCGTGTGTTTTGTCCTGAGATGGAGCGGGTGTTTTGTCCTGAGATGTGGGTGAACGGGTGTAGGCCAAAATAATTGTCTTTGTTCTGCATATGTTGGAAAATTAAAGGACATGTATAGGTGACATTTAACCAATTCCACAGTTGCATTCATCAGTATCTCCTATCCTTAGTTTATTGAACAAGTGGTATTTCAGCCTGTTTGAAGATTGCTACTTGTTCACTTCGATAAAGTTGGTAATATGCAACATTTTTCTGGTAACCTGGAATCTCTGTTTCCCATGTAGTTCTGTGATGACCTCTTATAAGCATCTTGGCTTCATCTGGTCTTTGTTCTATAGACATTCATCTCATCTCATCATGTTCCTCTTGTACCTTGCAGTGTCGAGGTTAAGTATAAACATCGTGAGAGTGCTCTATAGACATCGAATGTCTATATCAGGCTGAGGAAGTCTTCCAACTTCTGTTGTTAATCTGTCAGCTTCTTTGTGTTGCAATATGACAGGACTCATTGTAATACAAGTTATTAGATTTCATTTGGTTTTCTAAAGTTTTGATTCCTATCTGCCATTTTGTAGTTGCAGCTTATGTAAATGCCGTTGGTTGAATATAGTGTGCCTGTGACTTTCATTTCTTTTCTATGTCTAGTATGTCGTCTGATTTCTATTTTCCCCCTGGTCTTATAGAAAGATATAAGGTTGCAGGATGTTACTATTTAGATAACTTTAATAAATGAGGTATTTTGGAGAGAACTGCAGATACACTCGTGTAGCAAAACCACAAATGAATAAGAGCACTCGCTCTTAAACTTCTGGTGTGCTGATGCCGAGGTAGCTGCTGGTTCAATCACTATACAGGTCAGTTTGACTGTATTTTTGATTTCTCGTTCTTGATTTGGGTACATTAATTACAAGCACCTCAGAAGTCGGAGTGGGTTCACCTGATGGCAAAGGACACTGGTAATAGAAAACCCTAATCTATGTGCGAAAATCAGTCCAGTGCACTAGTAGTAGCACGTGTATGGACTACGCTTGAGTTCAAAGCCACCATGCGAGAAAAAAACAAACCCACTGCAATCTTTTATCATGAAATAAAATAGCTAAAAACTGAGAAGGAAATGTGGCCAATGCAGACTTCATCTCAGTCGAGTCTTGATGTGCTGAAACTTGACCTGGTTGCATTGTAATATGCTTTCCCACAGATGTGATGTTCCAGTACAGGTTTTGTGCACGCCGCTAATGTCACATGGAGGGGGGAAGAACAGCTCTACAACACATCCCCCACGGAGCTGATACTGTGGTGCTGGGTTGAGAGGAAGGTCTCTATACCAACCTGGCTCTGATGTATGCTGGGTTGAGAGGAAGGTCTCTACACCAACCTGGCTCTGATGGATGCTGTGTTGAGAGGAAGGTCTCTACACCAACCTGGCTCTGATGGATGCTGTGTTGAGAGGAAGGTCTCTACACCAACCTGGCTCTGATGGATGCTGTGTTGAGAGGAAGGTCTCTTTACCAATCTGGCTCTGATGGATGCTGGGTTGAGAGGAAGGTCTCTACACCAACCTGGCTCTGATGGATGCTGTGTTGAGAGGAAGGTCTCTTTACCAATCTGGCTCTGATGGATGCTGGGTTGAGAGGAAGGTCTCTACACCAACCTGGCTTTGATGGATGCTGGGTTGAGAGGAAGGTCTCTACACCAACCTGGCTGTGATGGATGCTCAGTTGAGACGAAGGTCTCTACACCAACCTGGCTGTGATGGATGCTGGGTTGAGACGAAGGTTTCTATACCAACCTGGCTCTGATGGATGCTGGGTTGAGAGGAAGGTCTCCACACCAACCTGGCTCTGATGGATGCTGGGTTGAGAGGAAGGTCTCTACACCAACCTGGCTCTGATGGATGCTGGGTTGAGACGAAGGTCTCTAGACCAATCTGGCTCTGATGGATGCTGGGTTGAGAGGAAGGTCTCTACACCAATCTGGCTCTGATGGATGCTGGGTTGAGAGGGTCTCTACACCAACCTGGCTCTGATGGATGCTGGGTTGAGAGGAAGGTTTCTATACCAACCTGGCTCTGATGGATGCTGGGTTGAGAGGAAGGTCTCTACACCAACCTGGCTCTGATGGATGCTGGGTTGAGAGGAAGGTTTCTATACCAACCTGGCTCTGATGGATGCTGGGTTGAGAGTAAGGCCTACACAAACCTGGCTCTGATGGATGCTGGGTTGAGAGGAAGGTCTCTACACCAATCTGGTTCTGATGGATGCTGGGTTGAGAGGATGGTCTCTATACCAACCTGGCTCTGATGGATGCTGGGTTGAGAGGAAGGTCTCTATAACAACCTGGCTCTGATGGATGCTGGGTTGAGAGGAAGGTCTCTATACCAAACCTGGCTCTGATGGATGCTAGGCCTTTCAAGACTCATGGGACTTGGTCACTAATACTTCAAAATTAAGATTCAGTCTTGCGGAGGACTCACAAACAACCACCTCACAAAATAAGTTGTTGATTCTGCAGATGTGCTCATATAGCAAAAACACACTTAACTTACCTAACAATGACGTTTCATATTCAGAGCCTCTGAGATAATGTAGCACACCCTTTTTTCCATTTTGCTTATTATCCGTTAATGTAGTCACTGTAGTATCATTATCATATCTGTGGTTTGTATGTTGTGTTTTCCTGTTTTTGTTCACTGATGAAGGCTTGTTGCTACAGTATCCTCTATTTTCCGTAGTTGTGACATCATTTAGTTAATTTCTGTTACACTGCTTCTCCAAGTCTGTAACTCAATACATCTACCTTCGACAAACATTGTTTTCACATTTGCTTTCCCTAGCCTCTGACTATCCCCAGTCTATCTACAAGGCAGCAGTTTATGGTTCCTATCCTTTGACTTGTCCATCTCGGGAGACCCTACCAGTGCTGAGCTACTGTCGGCATGGGTCATGGGGGTCAATGAAAAATGTAAGTCTCTCTACCTTTTCAAAGTGGAGACACACCAGAGGGGGTTCTGTGTTTTGCGAGGTTGCTCTACACTGAGTGTTTTTCTATTGCTGACAAAATAAAGTATGTTGAGTGTGCTGTGTCTGTGCATTTTGATGTGACGAGAGAATAGTAGCAGATAGAATTGTATGGCTGTGAAAGGTGATAACAGCAGGCACTGTGGCCAGGAGGTTATGTTTGCAGTTCCCAACCACTCATACCGCGTTTGTAACAGCTGCGGACTATTTGGAAGCAGACTGTCTTGCGATGGGTTTCATGCAATGGTGTGAGTGCCAGTCATTCAGAAAGCAATGGCAAACTACTGAACAGAAACTTGCAAAGAAATCACAAACAGCCAAACAATGCTGGGGTTGACGCCCTCTAAGTATATGCGGCTAACTTTAGCAGGATAATAGCGGAATATTCCACTGTACTGAGCATGTCATTTAAGGTGTCATGTAGCAACTCTGTTGATTGAGTTATAAGACCTTGGTGGTGTTTCTCACACTCTCTGGTTCTTTAAGGGGACCTTCATAGAAATAAACCCACAATTTGTCACTTTGGTTGTATAAAAAAAAGGGGTGTAAAAAGCAAACGGATTGACTTCATTACAGCGTGTTTTGTCCCATATGGATTGGTCTCTTTCTGCAGGGGGGCCTGCCGAAAGTGTTGCACAAAGCACAAACTCCGTAAATCCAACGATGACCCTCAGGAGTCTCCGAGAACATTTCACCCATGAACCGAACTGCATAGGCGGGAATCAAACCAACAACCTTCGGAGTGCAAGGCAGGCAGTGTAACCTCTTCGCTACGGAGACTCCCACTCTGGTTGTATTTGACACTGAAATATTTATAGACAGCATTTCATTGAGAAGTAATTTATGCAGCATTTTGAGCAGCTGTCTCTTTTGTGCATATTGTTGTTGTGTGTGATGCCTTGTATGGACATTTGAACTAATTGTGTGACTTCTTGCTAGTATTTGTTACAGTATGTTCATGCAAGTTTTGTTAAATATTAGCACTATCTTTACTATCTACCTCTATAAATGTTACGTTTTCATTTTTTGTTTCAATAATAATGTACATGCTTAGGTCAGCAAGTTTTGAGTATATGTGAGAGGGTACTTAGAGCTTTGTAGGGTTTTGTGGCATTAGGAAAATATGAGGGAGCTTCAAATGAAAACCTTAAAAGTTTACTGGAAATTACAATAACCATACCATTGTCTTGTAACCTGTGAATATTGTTGTTAAGGATGTCAAGAGTGTTAAGCATGTGACATCATGATACAGACGTGTTTATTGTGGAGTCTGGAACAATGTAAGCTGTAGTTGAAATGTTTACAGTGGAGTTTGGAGAGCTGTATGTAGAGTGTTTATTGTAGAATTTGGGATCTTGCATCTGTCAGAGTGAGGTTGATGTAGACTTTCTTCCCGACCAGTACCTAAGTACCACCTTCACTGTGACTAGGTTGCAGCGCTCTCCATTTCTCTCTCTCTATTCAGAAACCAGTAGATGATCTGGAGAAGTCTTCTTTCCCTCTCCCAATTTAGAAATGAGCGGAATGTGCAAGACCGGTAGTGGAACTTCACATCTGGGAAGATGCACATTAGGAAGCAAACAGGTCAGGATTCAACAGGACACAGACTGGCTGGCTGGGGTAGGCCAAGGTGGGTTGTGTTTCTACTGCAGGGGCACTTCTTTGTCAACAGGCTCCAGCCCAATGCCCCGGAGGAGGATAGTTATAGAAATTATAATGGTGTCTGGATAAGTAAAGAAGTTGAGAATAGTGTCAGGATAAGTATAGAAGTTTTAATGGTGTCTGGATAACTAAGAGAAGTTACAATGGTGTCTAGATGAGTATAGAAGTTACAATGGCATATGGATAAGTATAGAAGTTGCAATGGTGTCTGGATAATTATAGAGTATAGAAGTTAACAATGGCATCTGGATAAGTATAGAAGTTATAATGGTCTCTGCATAAGTATAGAAGTTACAATGGTGTCTGGATAAGTATAGAAGTTTCAATGGTGTCTAGATAAGTATAGAAGTTATAATGGACTCAAGTATAGAAGTTAAATGGCATTTGGATAAGTTTATAAGTTACAATGGTGTCAGAATGATTGTAATCATTGTAATGTCACCTGGCTACTGATTTTAAGTGTTAATGATACAGCTTTCCAGGCAAAGTTAACAAAATTATAAGACAGAAATGATAGTGTTAACTGTCAACAGGTTAGATATGTTGTGAACAGCAGATGAGGCTTCTTTGTGTGCAAGACCAAGTATATTGTTAACATTGTGTGGGTGGGTGGAATTCCTGGCATGTTGTTAGCGTTGTATTAGTAAGGGGAACTCGCAGGCATATTGTTAACATTGAATGTGTGAGTTTAGGTCCAGATATATTGTTAGCATTGTATTAGTGAGGGGAACTTGCAGGCATATTGTTAACATTGAATGTGTGAGTTTAGGTCCAGATATATTGTTAGCATTGTATGTGTGTGGAAATTGAGGCGTATTATTAACATTGCATGTGTGAGTATAGGTCCAGGCATATTGCTAACATTGCATGTGTGAGTGTAGGTCCAGGCATATTGCTAACATTGCATGTGTGAGTATAGGTCCAGGCATATTGCTAACATTGCATGTGTGAGTGTAGGTTCAGCAGCAGATGCCCAATAGGGTAACATAACCACTGTGAAAAATCATGAGTGCTATGGGAAAGCCAGATTTCTGTAGTACCCTTTCACCAAAAGTAGAAAATATGAGAACACATTACATGATGGACGGGGACATACAGGGAAGAGCGGTCAAAGATTACATGTTTTCTCAGGACTAAAAGAGTTAATTATTTTAAGTCAAAGATTGTAATGTTGACATCAAGATTAAAAGATTGGTAAAAAAAGAAAAAAAGACCAAAAAAAACAACTGTCATTTACTGCCTATAGTACTTTGCGGTGTAGGACGGGGGGGGGGGGGGTGTGTCTTGAGACTGAGGAATTAAGGCCGCCATGACTAGAGCAGTCGCCGCAAACTGTGCAGGTTAGAGTTTTCTTTTTGCCCCAGACAGAAAAAGCTCCACACCGTACCGAGGATTCGAACCTGAGTCTCCCAAAGGAGAGCCCTGCATTCTAGCCACTCGGCCAGCCGCCCCAAGGATTGGTAGTAAGTTAATATCATTTATTTGACCTTTTGTTGACAATTTTGTATGAGTTTTACTCCTTTTTGAAACTTTAACATATTTCTCTGTGGTTTACAGAATAAAATAGTTTGTAATGTTATACATTTAGAATGCTGCCGTGTATTGTGTTTCTAATGAAACATCGCTTGGAGAATATTTTTTGTTAGTCATCGATATGATTGTAGTTTCTCAAAGATGTTAAATTCTTCAGAAACTTGGTAATATTTTGAGGTTAGTAAGATTATTTCAGAACTATGAACGGCCGTTTTTTGATTTGTTGTTTTATTATTTACAATCAAAATTTGACTTGAGAAGCCATTTTATTTATTTAATGTTGTTTCTGTTTGTGCCATAAGTTCTTATGATAATAAAATTGTGAACATGAGTTTTATTGCTTCTTGTGTGTTCATTTATGTTTTTTTTTTCATTTCTGGTGTATTTTATGTTGTTTTATCTGTGTTCATGTCATTCGTGTCAATCCATGATTGTGTAGTTCATCATAATCTCACCAGGATTGTGTAGTTCACCATCATCATCATGATTGTGGAGTTGAGCATGATCATGATTGTGAAGTTCATCATCATGTGATTGTGGAGGCATTAAGTTGCTAGCTGTTTGTGTGGATAGACTGAAAGTTGGAATCCTGGTTTACAGAAGTTAAATCAAGCCTGCAAATCAATTATGTATAGAAAGTATATTAAGAAAAAAACCTTACGTTGTTTAAGAATATGTGATCATACAAGGACAGCGCAAAAGACCGAATGTCTCGAACGTGCGGCAGGGAAAAGACACCAAGAGTTGTGACCTGGGCGGGCCCGCACTCAGAGAGTGTCAAGATGATTTAGGGCTGAAACATTCTGGGAAGGAGGAACAACTTCTGACGATCAGAAGCCCCCTGTCATGCTTGCGCTGCGGCGGAATTTTTATCACCGACTTGTGATTGTAACTACAGAACTGTAGTGTCTTTCATATTCCTCAAATGCAGCTTACACATCTGTATAAGCAATGATAACCAACCCTCCTTGAAGGGAGATTTGAACATGTGACCACCCCTCAAATGCAGCTTACACATCTATATAAGTAATGATAACCAACCCTCCTTGAAGGGAGATTTGAACATATGACCACCCCTCAAATGCAGCTGACACATCTATATAAGCAATGATAACCAACCCTCCTTGAAGGGAGATTTGAACATATGACCACCCCTCAAATGCAGCTGACACATCTATATAAGCAATGATAACCAACCCTCCTTGAAGGGAGATTTGAACATGTGACCACCAGATTTAATGGCAAGTATTCTAGCCACTGCACTGTGCTACTGCGACTCCATGGGTTAA
Organism: Cepaea nemoralis; assembly: GCA_014155875.1. NCBI lineage: Eukaryota > Metazoa > Mollusca > Gastropoda > Stylommatophora > Helicidae > Cepaea > Cepaea nemoralis. Next base: position 41,765 of record JACEFZ010018367.1, on the reverse strand, counting down.
TGCATGTGGCATATATATGCCTTAACTGATTAAGTGACATAGAGCCTGTACTTTTGTATTGATGTGAAACTTGGACAATGAGCAGTCAAGCTGAAAAACATCTGATGGCTGCAGAAATGTGGTTTCTGAGGAGAATGCAAAGAGTTCCATGGACAGACAGAAAAACAAATGAAAATCGTAAATTGATTAGAGAAATTAGACGTAGACAGAAGTGGCATGGGATGATAATTAGTCTTATTCAAACCTCCCGTAACTGCCATGGACTTGTAAACCAAACTATAGTTAAAATAATATATTAGTACAATAGCTTTCCCTATACAACCCCCTTTAATTTGATATATAATACAACATGTCTGCTACCATATTAACAACTTTCAAGTCATAACTTCCCATTTTCCGCCATCAATTGTTGCTTGGTCTAAACGTACTTTTGTTTGGCATTGAATCTGTTAATTCTTTCTGTTGCAGGCTACATTCACTTGAATATAATAAACTAGCTGACCCGGCCCGGCTTCGCCCAGCACCTGGCAGGTATCTATCTATCTATCTATCTATCTATCTATCTATCTATCTATCTATCTATCTATCTATCTGTCTGTCTGTCTGTCTGTCTGTCTGTCTGTCTGTCTGTCTGTCTGTCTGTCTGTCTGTCTGTCTGTCTGTCTGTCTGTCTGTCTGTCTGTCTGTCTGTCTGTCTGTCTGTCTGTCTGTCTGTCTGTCTGTCTGTCTGTCTGTCTGTCTGTCTGTCTGTCTGTCTGTCTGTCTGTCTGTCTGTCTGTCTGTCTGTCTGTCTGTCTGTCTGTCTGTCTGTCTGTCTGTCTGTCTGTCTGTCTGTCTGTCTGTCTGTCTGTCTGTCTAATCTATCTGTCTGTGTCTGTCTATCTATCTATCTATCTATCTATCTATCTATCTATCTATCTATCTATCTGTCTGTCTATCTATCTATGAAATGTGTGTCAGCGTTAAAATAATAACTTAAGTACTGGAGAGTTATGGTCATAGACCATAACTTTAGGAAGGGAAAATCCCAACTGCACCTCCACGTGGTAGAGGATGGAAACACACTACGGTGTGGCTAACACAGCTCTGGGGACCGAGTATCCACCGGAATAAGTGGACAACTCTGCAGCTGAGCAGAGCAGGGCACTCACTTGTCCTGACAGTCGGAAATGGCTGTCAAAGGCAGAGTTAAAAGACCACCATGTGAATGTGGAAGTCAAGGGGAAACCACCACATTATCTTCCCAAGATTTCATGGCGACACACATTTCAGATATAGTGAACGACGTTAATGGCTGTCTTAGGATATCCTCGTCCGGTAGGGACAGTCATGAGCCACAGGTGACACCAGACCGTCATCCAGCTACTGATGGCAAAACTATAACTATAACTAAACTAAATAAATTTAGAGTAGGAACATGGAATGTTAGGACATTAAATGAGCTAGGAAAGTTAAACAATGTTTTAAGAGAAATGGAAAACATGAAAATGAATATACTAGGCATAAGTGAGATGAGATGGAAGGGATCTGGCAAAATTATAACCGACAAACACACAATAATTTATTCTGGAGGGGACACACATGAAAAAGGTGTAGGAATAATATTTGATGAAAAAACAGCCAAATCTATGAATGGATACTGGTGTATTTCAGATAGAGTTATAATGGTCAAAATCAAAGGCAAACCAATAGATATAAATATTATACAAGTATATGCACCAACAACAAGCAGCAGTGAAGAAGAAATACAACACTTTTACGATGAAATAGAAATGGCAATAGCTCAAATTGGATCACAAGAAATAAAAATAATACTGGGAGATTTTAATGCAAAAGTAGGAAAGGGAAAAATAGAGGATATAGTGGGGAATTACGGTTTAGGTACAAGAAATGAACGAGGAGAGAAACTAATAGAATGGGCAAATATTAATGATATGATAATTGGAAACACATGGTTTAAACACCATAAAAGACGACTATACACATGGAAAAGCCCTGATATGAAAATACGCAACCAAATTGACTACATACTTATTAATAAAAGATTTAGAAATGCATTAATTAATGTAAAGACAATGCCTGGTGCTGACGGTAATAGTGATCATGTACCACTATGTGGACAAATAAAAGTAAGATTAAAGAGAGGGGGAAAAAATGGTTAAGAACCTGAGACTTCATAAAGAGGTTCTGAAAGTAGATAAAGAAATTCAAGAACAATACAGAGTGACTGTGAAAAATATGTACAATGCAATAGCTAAAATACAGAGTATAAATGATCAATGGGAAATGTTAAGGGACTCCATTAATCAAACTAGCAAAGAAATATTACCGGAGAGAAGCCAAAAAGCTAAGAAAAAATGGATGAATGAAGAAATCTTAATGCTGATGGACAAAAGGAAACAGAATAAAAATGACAAACAAGAGTATGCTAAGATAAATAAAGAAATAAGAGATAAATGTGTGAAGGCAAAAGAAAGTTGGTTAAACGAGCAATGCAAACAAATTGAATTAAATTCCATTAAAGATCAAAAAAGTATGCACAGACAAATCAGTGAGCTCACAGGAAGAAAAATAAGAATAAATACAGGGTGTTTGAAATCAAAAACAGGAAAGATATTATTGGAGGAAGGTGCTATAATGAAGAGGTGGAATGAGTATATAAGAGAATTATATAATGGAGAAAGGGAAGAATTAACAGAAGAAAGTAACTTAGAAGGCCCACCTATTCTAAAAGAAGAAGTCGCTGACGCTATGAAACATATGAAGAAAGGAAAAACAGCTGGGCCAGATGAAATCACAGTAGAAGAATTAGAAGTATTGGGAGAATTTGGGGTAGATATATTAACCAAAATGCTAAATGATATTTACAACAGTGGATATTTACCGAGCGATATGGTAAAATCTGTATTTATAGCAATACCAAAGAGACCAGGAGCAATTGAATGTGAAGATTTTCGTACAATTAACCTCATAAACCATGTCACTAAGCTTCTACTCAGAATTATAATGAGAAGAACAAGAAAGAAAATAAAAATGGAAATTAGTGAAGAACAGTACGGTTTTATGGAAGGAAAGGGTACAAACAATGCAATATATATATTACGAACACTAATAGAAAGGTCAATAGAGAAACAGAGGGACATATATTTATGCTTCATAGATTATACTAAGGCATTTGATAAAGTAAAACATGATGAGCTGATTAAAATGTTGGAAGATATCAACATTGATGGGAAAGATTTAAGAATAATAAAGAATATATACTGGAACCAAGTAGCAGCAATTAAAATGGGAAATACAAGATTGGACATTGTAGCATCAGAGAGTGCACAGAAAGGAATCTCCTTGAATATCAAGTAAACAGTAACATTGGTGATATCAAAGAAAATGGGGACACCAAAATGTGACATAGAAATAGAAGGGGAAATTCTCAACCAAGTGGATAATTTTAAATACCTAGGGGCACTTATAACATCAGATGGAAGATGTACAACAGAGATTAAGAGCAGAATAGGGCAAGCAAAAGCCGCATTTCAGAAAACGAAGAGTATCTTATGAAATAAGTCGCTACCAATGAATGTAAGAAAGAGAGTGCTAAAATGCTATATAGAACCAGTTTTGCTGTATGGCAGCGAATCTTGGAATGTAAATGAACAAATTAGGAAGAACTTAGAAGCAACAGAGATGTGGTTTTTAAGACGAATGTTGCGAATTCCTTGGACTGCCAGAGTAACTAACAAAGATTGCCTGAAAGAGGCTAATGAAACTAGAACACTATATACAACAATAAGAAAGAGACAAACAGCTTTCTTTGGTCATGTGATGAGAAGAGAAGCATTGGAGAACATCGTGACAACTGGAAAGATCGAGGGGAAGAGAGGCAGAGGCAGACCAAGAGAAATGAGGCTGGACGGATTGAGACGGTGGCATGGAGGAATATCATCAGCAGAGTTGATCCAGAACACCAAAGACAGAGATCTGTGGAGAGCCATGAACGCCTATGCCAGCCGGCACGGCACTTGATGATGATGATGATCCTATTTATAGGACATCGCTGTTAACAGGAGCATTTTTATTGCTGTTGTTGATGTCTTGGCAAGCTTTTACGTTCAGTTATTTGCAAATTGCTTTCTGACAACTGGCTCCCATACCAGTTCGTTAAAACCTAGCGCAATGCGATCTACTGCCAAATCGGTCGCAGCTGTAAGAAGTAACTAGAATGGAAAAATAACTCTTCCCTCTGGGCAATGTAAAAAATATATATAATAACTCAAAGTTTCATTCACAGAAAAACCTATGACCAAGTCCTACAATAAACAAATGAAGATCGTAAACTGATTAGAGACATTAGACGTAGCACCTATTTTTGGTCAAGTTATGAGAAGAAATGACTTGGAGAACTTGGTGACGACTGGCAAGATCGAAGGGAAGAGACCAAGGGGAAGACCGAGAAGTAAATACCGGGATGGCTTGGCCACGTGGCATGGTGGAGACAGAAACACGGAGCTGATCCACGACTCTGGTGATCGAGTGAGATGGCAAAACATGACCGCCCACGCTTATCGGCATGGCACATGATGGATGGATGGTGAATATTCAGTCTTCTATTTTCATTCTTAATGTTATCAAAGTTTGGGATGTGTGTGGTTAATCTCCTTGAAATTTTTGTGTGGCCCTAGGAGGCCAGTAAAAAAATGTTTTTCCCCCACAGAGGGGAAATGTCAACATGGTGATGTACCAAACAACATTGAAAGTATGAATTTTGAATTTTAATATTAAAAGTTGAACTCAAAAGTAGATTTTAAAAGGTAATTAAATAAAGACTGAAACATTGTTCTATAAAGAATCTAACAGATTTATTATGAGCATATGATATCTGAGATTATAATTTTACTATTTAAATTCTAGAAAGTTAGGATGAGATTTAAAGTTAGTAGTTAATATTACAACTAAGTATATGATGTTTGTTTCTCAAATCTTAGTAATCTCCCTTAAAACAATTGTGGATGTTTATGTCCCTTCATTCTTCACTCAGTAGCATGTCCTTTGCAGAACCTCGCTCCCATAACAACCTTCCGGAAAACCTCTCGGTCATAAGCAAGATGTCCCTCGTCTGATACACCCATCGGGAGATCACCCGCCACATCCTGCACCCATCTTCTCTTTGGGGTTCTTCTTCCTCTCTTCCCAGGCATATACCCCTCCATTATTGTTCTCTCCAAACTTTACAGAACAGAATTACGAAAAATACAGGACGTTACTGCCAATAGACTTTATCAGCAAACAAATACATACACAAAACACAACATATAATCACAGAGAAGACCTTTCGGTGGCTACATTAAGGCATACGAACGGGATGAGAAGAATAAAAATAAAAAGATAAGAACACTGAAGAAAAAATGAAAAGTTTAAAAAAAAATATGTTTTTTCTACTTATCTCAGGCTGTGAGACTCTGGGCAATAGGTGGCAATGAAATACAGAAAACCTGTGGATAAAACATGACCAACATAGGCCTAATCTCAATTGTTCATGCTTGGTTGGGTTGTGCAATCAGTTTCCTAGGGATGGAGCAGCTAGCCCCAGACCAAGCCTCCTTAGCCACCTCTTTCTACATTCATTGTAGGTTACTTTGTTGCCATTCTTTTATTTGTGTAAGGACAAGGGCCGCCCTGTGGGGTTCCTGGTCACTGTGTTAACTGGGGTTTGTTGGGATGGCCGCTTTTGTTTGGTGGCCTATCGTTTGCTTTCCTTAAGGGCCTTAGTAACACAAGCGGAGTAACCTCGTCGAGCGTCCTGCGCAACAGGTCCTTTCGGGGTACCTGGCTAAAGTCAGTAGGATCGCCGATTCCTCCGAAGCCGGAGAGTGTCTGCCTGTACGGCGAGGAACCACCAGTCTGCACATCAATAAGCCAGACATGGGACAACGGATACTCACGCAAAACTCAGGTCCTGTATGACATCACACTGATGTTGGACAACAGGATGCCTTCATCCGACATACAGGACTTTGCGTTGGAGCTCAAGCCAACGAACACAAGCAAGCAAGCAACTAGTACAGCACATCCGGACTGGTTGGTATTAGGCCTGGGTTGGTAATCTCCTTCTAAGGTTCTAGGTGCATTTCGTTGTCAGTCTCAATCCCAATGACTAAAGGGAGATAGCGTGGTTAAAGTAACTGTCTGGAACGCGCAAGGCAAACAAAATAAGGGAAGGCTTAAAACACGCGGATATGATAATTAGAGACTAATTGAAAATGGGGAAGACTTGGAGGAAGATGCAGGTGATAGGAAAAGATAGGACGGTTTAAGATGACTTGATTGAGGGCATAAGCTCAAATAGGAGATAAAGGGCAGAGGAAGTAGTAAAAGAAGACAAAGAAGAGGCGGAGGGGAAAAGAAACCGAGACGGAAGACATAAATGTTATTTAATGTTGTTTCTGTTCGTGCCATAAGTTCTTATAATAATAAGATTGTGAACATGAGTTTGATTGCTTCTTGTGTGTTCATTTATGTTGCCCGTTTTCATTTCTGGTGTATTTTATGTTGTTTTATCTGTGTTCATGCCATTCGTGTCAATCCATGATTGTGTAGTTCATCATAATCTCACCATGATTGTGTAGTTCACCATCATCATCATGATTGTGGAGTTGAGCATGATAATGATTGTGAAGTTCATCATCATGTGATTGTGGAGGCATTAAGTTGCTAGCTGTTTGTGTGGATAGACTGAAAGTTGGAATCTTGGTTTACAGAAGTTAAATCAAGCCTGCGTAAATCAATTGTATTTGTATAGAAAGTATATTAAGAAAAAGACCTTACGTTATTTAAGAATATTATGTGATCATACAAGGACAGCGCAAAAGACCGAATGTCTTGAACGTGCGGCAGGGAAAAGACACCAAGAGTCGTGACCTGGGCAGGCCCGCACCCAGAGAGTGTCAAGATGATGGAGGGCTGAAACATTCTGGGAAGGAGGAACCACTTCTGACGATCAGAAGCCCCCTGTTGTGCTTGCGCTGCGGCGGAATGTTTATCACTGACTTGTGATTGTAACTGTACAGAACTGTAGTGTCTTTCATATCCCTCAACTGACGTCAGCATGTTCATCATGCAGCTCACACATCTACATAAGCAATGATAACCAACCCTCCTTGAAGGGAGATTTGAACATATGATCACCAGATTTAATGGCAAGTATTCTAGCCACTGCGCTACTGCGACTCCGTGGGTTAATGCATGCGGCATATATATGCCTTAACTCATTAAGTGACATAGAGCCTGTACTTTTGTATTGATGTGAAACTTGGACAATGAGCAGTCAAGCTGAAAAACATCTGATGGCTGCAGAAATGTGGTTTCTGAGGAGAATGCAAAGAGTTCCATGGATAGACAGAAAAACAAATGAAAATCGTAAATTGATTAGAGATATTAGACGTAGACAGAAGTGGCATGGGATGATAATTAGTCTTATTCAAACCTCCCGTAACTGCCATGGACTTGTAAACCAAACTATAGTTAAAATAATATATTAGTACAGTAGCTTTCCCTATACAACCCCCTTTAATTTGATATATAATACAACATGTCTGCTACCATATTAACAACTTTCAAGTCATAACTTCCCATTTTCCGCCATCAATTGTTGCTTGGTCTAAACGTACTTTTGTTTGGCATTGAATCTGTTAATTCTTTCTATTGCAGGCTACATTCACTTGAATATAATAAACTAGCTGACCCGGTCCGGCTTCGCCCAGCACCTGGCGGGTATCTATCTATCTATCTATCTATCTATCTATCTATCTATCTATCTATCTATCTATCTATCTATCTATCTATCTATCTATCTATCTATCTATCTATCTATCTATCTATCTATCTATCTATCTATCTATCTATCTATCTATCTATCTATCTATCTATCTATCTATCTATCTATCTATCTATCTATCTATCTATCTATCTATCTATCTATCTATCTATCTATCTATCTATCTATCTATCTATCTATCTATCTATCTATCTATCTATCTATCTATCTATCTATCTATCTATCTATCTATCTATCTATCTATCTATCTATCTATCTATCTATCTATCTATCTATCTATCTATCTATCTATCTATCTATCTATCTATCTATCTATCTATCTATCTATCTATCTATCTATCTATCTATCTATCTATCTATCTATCTATCTATCTATCTATCTATCTATCTATCTATCTATCTATCTATCTATCTATCTATCTATCTATCTATCTATCTATCTATCTATCTATCTATCTATCTATCTATCTATCTATCTATCTATCTATCTATCTATCTATCTATCTATCTATCTATCTATCTATCTATCTATCTATCTATCTATCTATCTATCTATCTATCTATCTATCTATCTATCTATCTATCTATGAAATGTGTGTCAGCGTTAAAATAATAACTTTAAGTACTGGAGAGTTATGGTCATGGACCACAACTTTAGGAAGGGAAAATCCCAACTGCACCTCCACGTGGTAGAGGATGGAAACACACTACAGTGTGGCTTGACACACCTCTGGGGACCGAGTATCCACCGGAATAAATGGACAACTCTGCAGCTGAGCAGAGCAGGGCACTCACTTGTCCTGACAGTCGGAAATGGATGTCAAAGGCAGAGTTAAAAGACCACCATGTGAATGTGGAAGTCAAGGGGAAACCACCACATTATCTTCCCAAGATTTCATGGCGACACACATTTCAGATATAGTGAACGACGTTAATGGCTGTCTTAGGACATCCTCGTCCGGTAGGGACAGTCATGAGCCACATGTGACACCAGACCGTCATCCAGCTACTGATGGCAAAACTAAAACTATAACTAAACTAAATAAATTTAGAGTAGGAACGTGGAATGTTAGGACATTAAATGAGCGAGGAGAGTTAAACAATGTTTTAGAGAAATAGAAAACATGAAAATTAATATACTAGGTATAAGTGAGATGAGATGGAAGGGATCTGGCAAAATTATAACCGACAAACACACAATAATTTATCCTGGAGGGGACACACATGAAAAAGGTGTAGGAATAATATTTGATGAAAAAACAGCCAAATCTATGAATGGATACTGGTGTATTTCAGATAGAGTTATAATGGTCAAAATCAAAGGCAAACCAATAGATATGAATATTATACAAGTATATGCACCAACAACAAGCAGCAGTGAAGAAGAAATACAACACTTTTACGATGAAATAGAAAGGGCAATAGCTCAAATTGGATCACAAGAAATAAAAAATAATACTGGGAGATTTTAATGCAAAAGTAGGAAAGGGAAAAATAGAGGATATAGTGGGGAATTACCGTTTAGGTACAAGAAATGAACGAGGAGAGAAACTAATAGAATGGGCAAATATTAATGAAATGATAATTGGAAACACATGGTTTAAACACCACAAAAGACGACTATACACATGGAAAAGCCCTGATATGAAAATACGCAACCAAATTGACTACATACTTATTAATAAAATATTTAGAAATGCATTAATTAATGTAAAGACAATGCCTGGTGCTGACGGTAACAGTGATCATGTACCACTATGTGGACAAATAAAAGTAAGATTAAAGAGAGGGGGAAAACATGGTTAAGAACCTGAGACTTAATAAAGAGGTTCTGAAAGTAGATAAAGAAATTCATGAACAATACAGAGTGACTGTGAAAAATATGTACAATGCAATAGCTAAAATACAGAGTATAAATGATCAATGGGAAATGTTAAGGGACTCCATTAATCAAACTAGCAAAGAAATATTACCGGAGAGAAGCCAAAAAGCTAAGAAAAAATGGATGAATGAAGAAATCTTAATGCTGATGGACAAAAGGAAACAGAATAAAAATGACAAACAAGAGTATGCTAAGATAAATAAAGAAATAAGAGATAAATGTGTGAAGGCAAAAGAAAGTTGGTTAAACGAGCAATGCAAACAAATTGAATTAAATTCCATTAAAGATCAAAAAAAGTATGCACAGACAAATCAGTGAGCTCACAGGAAGAAAAATAAGAATAAATACAGGGTGTTTGAAATCAAAAACAGGAAAGATATTATTGGAGGAAGGTGCTATAATGAAGAGGTGGAATGAGTATATAAGAGAATTATATAATGGAGAAAGGGAAGAATTAACAGAAGAAAGTAACTTAGAAGGCCCACCTATTCTAAAAGAAGAAGTCGCTGACGCTATGAAACATATGAAGAAAGGAAAAACAGCTGGGCCAGATGAAATCACAGTAGAAGAATTAGAAGTATTGGGAGAATTTGGGGTAGATATATTAACAAAAATGCTAAATGATATTTACAACAGTGGATATTTACCGAGCGATATGGTAAAATCTGTATTTATAGCAATACCAAAGAGACCAGGAGCAATTTAATGTGAAGATTTTCGTACAATTAACCTCATAAATCATGTCACTAAGCTTCTACTCAGAATTATAATGAGAAGAACAAGAAAGAAAATAACAATGGAAATTAGTGAAGAACAGTACGGTTTTATGGAAGGAAAGGATACAAACAATGCAATATATATATTACGAACACTAAGAGAAAGGTCAATAGAGAAACAGAGGGACATATATTTATGCTTCATAGATTATACTAAGGCATTTGATAAAGTAAAGCATGATGAGCTGATTAAAATGTTGGAAGATATCAACATTGATGGGAAGGATTTAAGAATAATAAAGAATATATACTGGAACCAAGTAGCAGCAATTAAAATGGGAAATAAAGAGGGTAGTTATGAACAGATAAAGCTAGGAGTGCGACAGGGGTGTGTCTTGTCACCCGATCTCTTCTCCCTTTATAGCGAAGTAATAATGAGAGAGATCAAAGAGAAGCCAGGAATACTAATCGGAGGATATAATATAAACAATATACGCTACGCAGATGACACAGTGTTGGTGGCGGATAATGCATCAGACCTACAACAATTATTGGACATTGTAGTATCAGAGAGTGCACAGAAAGGACTCTCCTTGAATATCAAGAAAACAGTAACAATGGTGATATCAAAGAAAATTGGGACACCAAAATGTGACATAGAAATAGAAGGGGAAATTCTCAACCAAGTGGATAATTTTAAATACCTAGGGGCACTTATAACATCAGATGGAAGATGTACAACAGAGATTAAGAGCAGAATAGGGCAAGCAAAAGCCGCATTTCAGAAAACGAAGAGTATCTTATGCAATAAGTCGTTATCAATGAATGTAAGAAAGAGAGTGCTAAAATGCTATATGGAACCAGTTCTGCTGTATGGCAGCGATTCTTGGAATGTAAATGAACAAATTAGGAAGAACGTAGAAGCAACAGAGATGTGGTTTTTAAGACGAATGTTGCGAATTCCTTGGACTGCCAGAGTAACTAACAACGATTGCCTGAAAGAGGCTAATGAAACTAGAACACTATATACAACAATAAGAAAGAGACAAACAGCTTTCTTTGGTCATGTGATGAGAAGAGAAGCATTGGAGAACATCGTGACAACTGGAAAGATCGAGGGGAAGAGAGGCAGAGGCAGACCAAGAGAAATGATGCTGGACGGATTGAGACGGTGGCATGGAGGAATATCATCAGCAGAGTTGATCCAGAACACCAAAGACAGAGATCTGTGGAGAGCCATGAACGCCTACGCCAGCCGGCACGGCACTTGATGATGATGATGATCCTATTTATAGGACATCGCTGTTAACACCAGCATTTTTATTGCTGTTGTTGATGTCTTGGCAAGCTTTTACGTTCAGTTATTTGCAAATTGCTTTCTGACAACTGGCTCCCATACCAGGTCGTTAAAACCTAGCGCAATGCGATCTACTGCCAAATCGGTCGCAGCTGTAAGAAGTAACTAGAATGGAAAAATAACTCTTCCCTCTGGGCAATGTAACAAATATATATAATAACTCAACGTAATGCACGTTTCATTCACAGAAAAACCTATGACCAAGTCCTACAAGAAACAAATGAAGATCGTAAACTGATTAGAGACATTAGACGTAGACAGTCACCTATTTTTGGTCAAGTTATGAGAAGAAATGACTTGGAGAACTTGGTGACGACTGGCAAGATCGAAGGGAAGAGAACAAGGGGAAGACCGAGAAGTAAATACCGGTATGTCTTGGCCACGTCGCATGGTGGAGATAGAAACACGGAGCTGATCCACGACTCTGGTGATCGAGTGAGATGGCAAAACATGACCGCCCACGCTTATCGGCATGGCACATGATGGATGGATGGTGAATATTCAGTCTTCTATTTTCATTCTTAATGTTATCAACGTTTGGGATGTGTGTGGTTAATTTCCTTTAAATTTTTGTGTGGCCCTAGAAGGCCAGTAAAAAAATGTTTTTCCCCACAGAGGGGAAATATCAATATAACAGGAAATAAACTACATTGAAAGTATGAATTTACAATTTTAATATTAAAAGTTGAACTCAAAAGTAGATTTTAAAAGGTAATTAAATAAAGACTGAAACATTGTTCTATAAAGAATCTAACAGATTTATTATTGAGCATATAATATCTGAGATTATAATTTTACTATTCAAATTCTAGAAAGTTAAGAGGAGATTTCAAGTTAGGACTTAATATTACAACTAAGTATATGATGTTTGTTTCTCAAATCTTAGTAATCTCCCTTAAAACAATTGTGGATGTTTATGTCCCCTCATTCTTCACTCAGTAGCATGTCCTTTGCAGAACCTCGCTCTCATAACTAACTTCCGGAAAACCTCTCGATCATAAGCAAGATGTCCAACGTCTAATACACCCATCGGGAGATCACCCGCCACATCCTGTACCCATCTTCTCTTTGGGGTTCTTCTTCCTCTCTTCCCAGGCATATCATTCATTCATTCAGTAGCATGTCCTTTGCAGAACCTCGCTTCCATAACAACCTTCCGGAAAGCTTCTCGATCATAAGCAAGATGTCCCGCGTCTGATACACCCATCTCGAGATCATCCGTCACATCCTGCACCCATCTTCTCTTTGGCCTTCCTCTTCCTCTCTTCCCAGGCATATACCCTTCCATTATTGTTCTCTGCAAACTTTCGTGACGTTTCAAGTGACCAAAATACTTCAATTTTCTTTGTTTTATCGTCTTTAATAGCCATCCCTCCTCAATATTCAACTCTTGAAGTATGGATGCATTTGTTCTTTTCTTTACCCAAGATATTCTTAGATGTCCCGCGTCTGATACACCCATCTCGAAATCATCCGTCACATCCTGCACCCATCTTCTCTTTGGCCTTCCTCTTCCTCTCTTCCCAGGCATATACCCCTCCATTATTGTTCTCTCCAAACTTTACAGAACAGAATTACGAAAAATACAAGACGTTACTGCCATTAGCCTTTATCAGCAAACAAATACATACACAAAACACAACATATAATCACAGAGAAGACCCTTCGGTGGCAACATTAAGGCATACGAACGGGATGAGAAGAATAAAAATAAAAAAATAAGAACACTGAAGAAAAAATGAAAAGTTAAAAAAAAATTTTTTTTCCTACTTATCTCAGGCTGTGATACTCTGGGCAATAGGTGGCAATGAAATACAGAAAACCTGTGGAGAAAACATGACCAACATAGGCCTAATCTCAATTGTTCGTGCTTGGTTGGGTTGTGCAATCAGTTTCCTAGGGATGGAGCAACTAGCCCCAAGACCAAACCTCCTTAGCCACCTCTTCCTACATTCATTGTAGATTCATTGTAGGTTTTGCTTGTTTCCTTAGCGACTCAATGAACATGATCAAGAGGATAGAGGAGGGGTCGATCCGAAGAGAATGGCTGCTGCCTCTGAAGCGGTCTCGGCTGGCAAAGATTAGTTTCATCTTCGTGCCAGGTCATGCGGGAGTACAAGGAAATGAGCGGGCTGACAAGCTCGCAGGGGAGGCTACTGTGGAGGGCGGACGCGCCATGGACCAGGCTGACATTCTGAATGCTCTACGAGAAGTGAGACTTTTGCGAGAACCAAGTGATGACTGTGAATCTACAACAATGGCCAGACTGCAGGAGCAGCAAATTAAAAGAGGGGTGGCCAAACAAGAACACTACGCAGGAAGCCAAAGAAGACTGATAAACCAACACAGAACTGGCGTCGTTAGCCGCTACACGCTGCGGGATTTGCTGAGGAGGGGATCCGAGCACTTATGGACTGAATGGTTCGATGTGCAACGAGGATGATCTGTCGACTAACTAACTAACTAACTATTGTAGGTTACTTTGTTGCCATTCTTTTATTTGTGTAAGGACAAGAGCCGCCCTGTGGGGTTCCTGGTCACTGCGTTAAATGGGGTTTGTTGGGATGACCGCTTTTGTTTGGTGGCCTAACGTTTGCTTTCCTTATGAAGGGCCTTATTAACACAAGCGGAGTAACTACTACAGCACATCCGGACTGGTTGGTATTAGGCCTGGGTTGGTAATCTCCTTCTAAGGTTCTAGGTGGATTTCGTTGTCAGTCTCAATCCCAATGACTAAAGGGAGATAGCGTGGTTAAAGTAACTGTCTGGAACGCGCAAGGCAAACAAAATAGGGGAAGGCTTAAAACATGCGGATATGATAATTAGAGACGAATGAAAATGGGGAAGACTTGGAGGAAGATGCAGGTGATAGGAAAAGATAGGACGGTTTAAGATGACTTGATTGAGGGCATAAGCTCAATTAGGAGATAAAGGGCAGAAGAAGAAGTAACAGAAGACAAAGAAGTGGCGGAGGGAAAAAGAAACAGAGACGGAAAACATAAATGTTATTAAATTGCTTTGACTTCTTTGCTTCCCCCATTTGCATCTGTGAAGAATGAGAGGGGGGTAAAGATCTTTTATGCGTTCTTTCTAATGCTCTTTGTAAGTTCGTATTCATTTCTCTAAGGCTGTTTTTGACACCTTGATTCCAACTTTACAGTTTGAGAGCTCCGTGGCGAAGTGGTCAAGTCGTCTGCCTCGCTCTCCGAAGGTTGTAGGGTAGAATCCGAGCTACGTCTTTCAGTTCACAAGTACATTTTCCTCGGAGACTCCTGGGGGTCATCTCTGGAGCTACAGAGTTCCTGCTTTGTGCAACGCTTTTGGCAGGCTAGCCTGAGGACAGAGGCCGAGCCGTATGGATAAAACTAGGGTAATGAAGTCAATCCTCTCGACTTTTAAGAACTTTTTTTTAAATATCCAGTGTGACTTTTTTTTATCGTAAATGGTACCAGGGCAATTTATTTATTTATTTATTTTTTTTTTTTTCGATTTCCAAACCATTTAATTTGTCGTTCTTTAATTTTAAAAAAAAATCTGACTGGTTTCAGACCTAGTCTTCTTCTAATTCCTCATTTCTAATTATATCTGTAGTCGATGGTAAAAGACAAAGGGAGACAATCATGAGACTGATGCTTCCTTCACTACGGTGCTAAGAGGTAAAGAGTAGTTCTGACTTCGTTATGGTCAAAGAAGAAAAATAGTGAAAAGAGAGAGAACCTCACACCGCCTCAACCAACAAAAAAAAAAGATGATAGTAATTAGATAAGAAGATATACGAGATCTCGAGCAGGGGCAGAAACTATTTTATAGATGTTCACACAGGAAACACCATGTTAGAGCCCAAGCAATGAACTAAGGTGTTAGACTGTGGTAGAAATAGTGGTTGTAAAAACTAAGAGAGACTAAACAAACAAATCAAGGACAAATAAACAAGCTCTTTATTTATTTCTTCTAACAGCACATTGCATGTCAATAACAGATACAATAGACAACTGTATATATCAAATCACCACAGTGGGTAACCCCTAACCAATCAGCAGCACTTAAGACAACAGGGTACACCAAGTACCACAACACAGGTGTTCCAAACAATGGCTGGTTAGACTGGCACTATAAAGAACTTTGACACAAGCAACACTGCACAGACAATAAGGCACTACAAAAACATAGGTTACACAACATAAACCCCAAGACGCGACATAAACAAGAGTTGTGACACAATTTACTATCCCACCAAGAACCCAGGCCTGCTGACACTAACTAGTCAGCCGCTCAGTTTTGTCACAACATTAGTTGACACAGATCAACTCAGGGAATTGTTCCCACACCTGACAACAACAGAACAGCACTGAACTGAAGGCCATGCTGCCCGCATCTCTCATCAGCACAAAGGACTGCTAAAACAAAACTGGCTTCCGATTCCTTTGTTAAGCCGAGTTCCGGTGGTGGCCAGGACAAATACGGCTTTGATAGACCAAACTAAGGTGCATCGGTTATGTTGTAGACACCAAGGTGCATCGGTTTGGCGCTATCACATTATCCAACCCCCTACTTTTTTGACGTCCCGTCAAAAGAAATGGACCATCATATCTCCTCACCCCAACTATCTCTTTAAAAGTTACCATCTAGCTAGTTCACCTCAAAATAAAATCATTGGTCTTCAGTAACCACATCAAAAAGTAAAATCACTAATCAAGCAAGCAAGTACTAACATCTACACATAAACCGTCATCAAAATGACAAATGCCAAAAAAAAAGTAAAGTCACCTGTGACCACACCCAAAAACAATCATCAATGAACCAAGGATTCAATGAAATTTACACACAAACCGCCATCAAAATGACAAAGGCAAAACAAATCTATGTCACATGTTACCTCCTCCAAAACCTAAACTGCTGGTTATATCCCTGAAGAGTACCACTAAAAAATAATAGTCTTTTTCTTTTCATACATCACTTACAATGTGAAACAGTGTAGATTACATCACCAGGCATCAGTCAGTTCCAAATACCAATAATCTGAACACAAAAGTATAAACTATACTAAGCTCAGTTGTTGGTACTAATGACTAAAATAATATCAGTGATGAAAAATAGCTCTTCTGCTATAAGAGCACCAATCATAACAAAATGAATACAACCCTCACTTCTTACATAAAAATAATTAAACATAAAAGCTACATAAACATTAAACCAGTAACCTTTATATTGGTTACTACTTCCCTTAACTCCGGAAATTCAACACAAAATGCATTTAAAAAAATAATACCATTTGTTTCTTCTGGTCAAATATAAGCTTCCTGCAGCTAATGGGATACCTGGGTGGTTTGTGCTTCTAACACTCTGTACCCTTACACTAAAAAGGAACATTTCATCCTGTGTCACCTATAACCTGGATATAAACACAAAGGAACACCCCATACAGGGTCAACAAAACATTTATCTCAATAATATCCCACCTCATGAATTCACCCAGGAAGTTACTCTCTTACTGGACATGATGGTAATGACAACACCACATGAACAACAGAACCACCCCTTTCACCTGGTCTGCCTGGTGTTCTTGCACTCTAAAAGAAAGACATGTCATCACGTGACACCATCTACCTGCAATTATAATATATAAAAACAGCAAAACATAACTGCTAATTAACTAACTACACTAAGGCTGTCAATCCAAAAGACTGGAATTCCTAAACAGATGGAAACAGTCTCTATCTTTCACAACCATGTCTAACGGGCAAAAGTTCTTGCTGGTGGTCTTTCACAATCCCCTTTTGCACAAAGTCACGAATTGACATATCGGTATGCAGAAAATTTTGCCTCACACCAGTCACAATACACGGTCCACCTGTCACATTTCTAACACCTAACTGGTCGACCACACTGACACCAGGAGACATCCCTCGTCCCCTCCTCCTCCGCCTCTTCCTGCGAAAGAAATTTCTCTGGTAGCCACGCATAACCATCCGGCTATCAGAAGTTGACACTGCACCCACCTGAACTGCTGGGGCTGATCCTTTAGAAGGAATCAACCTGGGGCGGACTCTGTTGTCGCTTAAGGCCCTGCTGGTCTCGGTGGCTTACGCTTGGCAAATGCTTTGCTACAATTGACTCCAGAGGGGTTCTGAATAACACTAACCCCTCTCTTCGGACACCTGTTCTGTAGGTGGGTGCGGCTTCGACAAACATTGCACCTCTTGCGTTCGTACCTTGGGCTGCAGCAACGAATCAGCTAAGGCTCTCATCCGACCTAGCTTAGCTCGAAGTTCCTCCACCACCACATCATCATGCTGGACCCTCTTGACACCGACCACTGGCATTAGGCCACCTCTCTGAACTGTAATCTTGAGGTTCTACATATTGGTATGTACAGACTTCTGGAGCTAATGACACACTAGCCCATCGCATGGCCAAGTCTCTAACACAAAGGAAAGTCACTGAAGGGTCTTGCGATATCCTCTCCTCCGCCATTCTCCTGCTGAGAACATTATGTAGTTTTGCAACAAACCAGTCTCTTAGGATCACTGGATCCCAATGCAACCATGCCCCTCTTTCTCTGTGCTTCCAGCACCAAACGAAAGGCTTTGTGGACCCGGTGAGAGAAATCCATGATAGGATTCCTCTGCATCTTGTGTTACTTGGAAGAAAGCTGCAGCAAGTTCCACCATGCTGCGCTGCTCTCCATACACCTGCTGAATGGTCTGCAGCATCTCCTCAGGGTCATTACAAGCTGACCTAAGTTCAAGTTCCGCCCACACACTGGGAGCAACACTTTCACAAATAATGTCCACTTTATCCTCATCACACACTGCACCAGCCCTCCAGGCAGATCTCACCTTCCTCACATACTTCTCAACAGTTGGCCCACCTTTCTGGCCAAAACAAGGAACTTCTATCTTCACAGGTGCAACTATGTACCTGACTTCACCAGTGGGCCCTGTGACGTCAGGGGCACCAACTGGGAGGGGAACTGCGGTCCCTAACGCTGAAGACAGAGCCATCTTTTCTCTGGATAAGATACAGTGAAGATGTACTAGGAGGCTATATATCTGAGCCCACTCACCATACAGGGGACTCCTCTCTTGTGCAGGAATGCCCGGGGGATCTCAGCAGCAAACCTGGGTTCTAATGTCACAACTCAAAGACAATGGACACCACAAACATAAACACTGACCTATCACACAAAACAATCACTAGATACTAAAACAATTCTAACAGAACAATTCAAAGGCTGCCACTATATCTCGTCGGGGTCGCCATTTTGTAGTCGATGGTAAAAGACAAAGGGAGACAATCATAAGACTGATGCTTCCTTCACTACGGTGCTAAGAGGTAAAGAGTAGTTCTGACTTCGTTATGGCCAAAGAAGAAAAATAGTGAAAAGAGAGAGAACCTCACACCGCCTCAACCAACAAAAAAAAAGATGATAGTAATTAGATAAGAAGATATACGAGATCTCGAGCAGGGGCAGAAACTATTTTATAGATGTTCACACAGGAAACACCATGTTAGAGCCCAAGCAATGAACTAAGGTGTTAGACTGTGGTAGAAATAGTGGTTGTAAAAACTAAGAGAGACTAAACAAACAAATCAAGGACAAATAAACAAGCTCTTTATTTATTTCTTCTAACAGCACATTGCATGTCAATAACAGATACAATAGACAACTGTATATATCAAATCACCACAGTGGGTAACCCCTAACCAATCAGCAGCACTTAAGACAACAGGGTACACCAATTACCACAACACAGGTGTTCCAAACAATGGCTGGTTAGACTGGCACTATAAAGAACTTTGACACAAGCAACACTGCACAGACAATAAGGCACTACAAAAACATAGGTTACACAACATAAACCCCAAGACGCGACATAAACAAGAGTTGTGACACAATTTACTATCCCACCAAGAACCCAGGCCTGCTGACACTAACTAGTCAGCCGCTCAGTTTTGTCACAACATTAGTTGACACAGATCAACTCAGGGAATTGTTCCCACACCTGACAACAACAGAACAGCACTGCACTGAAGGCCATGCTGCCCGCATCTCTCATCAGCACAAAGGACTGCTAAAACAAAACTGGCTTCCGATTCCTTTGTTAAGGCGAGTTCCGGTGGTGGCCAGGACAAATACGGCATTGATAGACCAAACTAAGGTGCATCGGTTTGTTGTAGACACCAAGGTGCATCGGTTTGGCGCTATCACATATCTCTCACAATTACTCCTGCAGCCCAAAAGCATCTAATCTCAGTTATTAATATTATTATTGTGCGCTCATTAGTCACGATGACTGGGTGTCACATAACGCCACGATACCATCCCAAATTAACTCTCGTTTTTTTTTCCGCTCGCTCGCTTCGAACTCAAGCGTAGTCCATAACACTATTTCTAATAGTAGCTGGACTAAATTTTGTGTGTCGATTAGCTTTTACCTATTAACAGTGTCCCTTGCCATCAGGCGAACCCACTCCGACTTCAGATGTACTTGTAATTAACGTCACCAAGTCAAGGACGATAGGTCAACATTTTAGTCCAACTGTCCGGTGTATGGGTTGAACCCTTTATCTTGGTATCAGCACATCGGATGTTTAAGAACACGCGCTCCTATCCATTTGGCCATGCTGACCTACACTCTCGGTCTATAATCAAGATGGACAAATTAGAGGTATAAAGATTAACTCACGCTTCTCAGCGTCTATCAAGCTATGGTGCGTGATTACGCAAGAAGACGGCCCACGGTCACAGGTCTGTTGGCCAGTCGCTCAGGAATAATTTATGACGCATAGGCTGGGAGATAATTCAGTCTGCACCGGAGAAGGTGTGAAGTATTGGGCTGAATAATAAATACCAGAAAACTGCGAAGTGTCAGGATCATATTTATGGCCGACCGTGCAGACTGAATGAAGTGTGAAATGGACCAGCGAGAATTGAGTCATTCACCCGAGGCGGGTGTGAATGAAGATGCTCCTGGCCCAAGGGAACGAACTTACAACCACACAAATATGTGAATTGAAATAAATGTAGAGATAAGAATCAAAGGTTAACCTGGTCAACAAATGCCCGCAGAAGTCGAATGTATCGGCCTCACGGCGCAAGAACGCAGCTCTGCTGTAAACAGGCACAACGTAATCACATCCGAAAACCAAAAAAAACTCTCTCCGGATGAACGCAGAAGAAGAAGAAGAAGAAGAAGAAGAAGAAGAAGAAGAAGAAGAAGAAGAAGAAGAAGAAGAAGAAGAAGAAGAAGAAGAAGAAGAAGAAGAAGAAGAAGAAGAAGAAGAAGAAGAAGAAGAAGAAGAAGAAGAAGAAGAAGAAGAAGAAGAAGAAGAAGAAGAAGAAGAAGAAGAAGAAGAAGAAGAAGAAGAAGAAGAAGAAGAAGAAGAAGAAGAAGAAGAAGAAGAAGAAGAAGAAGAAGAAGAAGAAGAAGAAGAAGAAGAAGAAGAAGAAGAAGAAGAAGAAGAAGAAGAAGAAGAAGAAGAAGAATCAAAGTTAACCCAATAGATAATGGTAATTAAGAATGAGTATAAATAGATGAGGCTTTGGCATTAGCATTAGAAGTGTCCAGTCAAAAAATCAGGTATGAACCATGTAAATGTATAAGTCATTTATCGATGTCTGATTTTCTTCTGTGAAGAATTTCTTATGGAAATATGTACGAGTTACTAGTCAGCTAAGCCACGAGTCTATACCTTGTCGGACATTCATTTCGTTGTACAACGTATGTTCTTGCAATGAGAGCTATTACATTCTCATTTCTCTGTAAACACATACTATCAAAACAGCATTCCACATAAAACCATATACATCTCAAAATTTTGTCAAGCTAAAATTTAGAAGACGCCGCCTAATTTATGAATTAGTAATTAATTAGCGGCCGTTGTAAATTGCTAATTAGGCCACAACACATACTATCAAAACATCAAAGTGACCATTAGATCCGTAACATCATTCCTCATAAAACCATATACATCTCAAAATATTTTAAAGCTAAAATTTAGAAGACGCAGCCTAATTTATGAAGTAGTAATTAATTAGCGGCCATTTTAAACTGCTAATTAGACCAAAACGCATACTATCAAAACAGTAAAGGAACCATTAGATCCGTAACACCATTACGCATAAAACCATATACATCTCAAAATTTTTTAAAGCTAAAATTTAGAAGACGCAGCCTAATTTATGAAGTAGTAATTAATTAGCGACTATTTTAAATTGCTAATTAGGCCAAAACACATACTATCAAAACAGCAAAATGCCCATTAGATCCGTAACACCATTCCGCATAAAACCATATACATCTCAAAATTATTTAAAGCTAAAATTAAGAATGCACGGAGTAATTAATGAATTAATATTTAATTAGCGGCCATTTTTACTTGCTAATTAGGTCACCATACGTCATATAAAAAAAAATAGTTGACATGAGCAGTTAGGCCTCGAAACACCGATCGCTAGCGAAGTATGGTTGCTAGGATGTTTGTTTAAAAACTAAATAGATATTCTTAAAAAATGTTAATTTTTGACAATTTGGGCCCCAACACTGATTAGGCCGCGCCAAAATCAACTCAGTGAGCGGATTTTTAAAGAAAATTTTAGTGAAAGGTCATGACACTCAAATTTGAATAACTCCACTTAGAATTGAGACATACACATCATTGAGGTACCGTTAGATTTGGTTTTTCACGGCCTATCTATCTGTGGTGATCTCATTAGTCTCATCTCATCTCATCATGTTCCTCTTGTACATTGCGGTGTCGAGGTGAAGTATAAACTTCGTGAGAGTGCCCGGTTATGGGCTTCGTATATCGACATTCCCATGGATTCTGTTATTCCCTCCGTCCAACGTTTACGTGGTCGGCCTCTTCCTCTGTTTCCATCTGGTCTGTACAGCATTGCTTGTTGTGGTATGCTGTTGACTGGTAACCTACTTGCATGGCTAAACCATTTGACTTGCTGCTTTCTAATAAAATCTAGAGCAGCTTTAACCCCCACTTTAGTCCTGATTTCTTCATTTCTGATCTTATCTCTTCTTGATACGTTGAGTATTCTTCTCAGGAACCTCATTTCTGTTGTTGTGATTTTTCTTTTCTCTTTTTCTGTCATTGTCCAGGTTTGGCATTGGTAGCACAGAGTTGGTAGGAAGATTGTGTTGTAAAGTGCTTTCTTAGTAGTTATTGATACATGTTTGTTCTTTAGTATTGGTGCCATTTGTCCAATGAGTTGATTTGCCTTATTGCACCTATTTTCGATCTCGTCTTCTGATCTGCCATTTGATGATATTATACTTCCTAGGTACTTGAAGCTCTTTACTTGTTTCAAGGGATGTTCGTTTAGGTGAATTGTTGCTGTTTGTTCTTCTTTAGTTATAGTCATTACCTCTGTTTTGCTTGTGCTAATTTTCATGTTATGTTCCCTACACATTTCGTTTAGACTATTCATGTGGTCTTGTAATTCAGCTTCTGATTTTGCTATTAGTGCTTGGTCGTCCGCAAACAGGAGTTCTCTAATGGTTAGATTTGCAGATGGTTCTTCTTCTGTGTTCTCGTCATGCGGTATTCTTGCTGTCCCTGCTTGGCTGGTTTCTTTACATATGTTGTCTATATATGTTATGAACAAGAGAGGGGACAGGACACAACCTTGTCGTACTCCAGATCTTATGGTGAAGGGTTCTGAGTGTCCTCCAGTTGCTCTCACTATGCATTCACTGTTGTTGTATAAACTTCTACATAGGTTTGTTAGATGTGTACTCACTCCATATTGTTTAAGGATTTCCCACAGCTTGTTTCTATCTACCCTATCAAATGCCTTTTCTTGGTCGACAAAGGCTAAGTAGAGTGTTTCATTGAATTCGATTGATTTTTCTATAAGTTGTCTAAGAGCAAAAATGGCGTCTGTGCATCCTTTGTTTTTCCTAAATCCAAGCTGCGTTTCGCTTAGCTGGGGTTCTAAAGTAGTTCGTAATCTTTTTTCAAGAATTTTGCAAAATATTTTCCCAGTATGACTCAACAGTGAAATGCCTCTGTATTGTGTGCAATCTCTTTTGCTGCCTTTGTTTTTCCAAATTGGGATAATTATGGCGTTTCCCCAGTCTCGTGGTGTCTGTTGTTCTACCCAAACATGGTTGAATAGTCTATGTAGCCAAGCTGTTCCTACTTCTCTTGCTGCTTTAATTAGTTCATTTGGTATTTCATCCTGTCCTGGTGATTTGTTCAATGGGGCTAATCTGATGGCTTCTATAATTTCTTCTTTTAGTATGTCTGGTTCTAGTTCTTCGGTGACATCTGTGTAGGTCTCTTGAATTCCTATGACATCTGATGGGATGTTGAGAAGTTGTTCGAAGTACTGCTTCCATCTTATTAGGATCTGTTTTTGTTCACTTATTGGTTCTCCATTTTCGCTGTTAATTATTTCAGTTGGGTCAAAGGGTTCTCCTCTGGTTCGCATTGCACTTATCTTTTTGTAGAAGATTTCTGGTTGCCTCCTTGTAGTTTTTATTTAGGGTTTCTCCATACTCTTCCCAGTCTTTTTGTTTTTCCCTCTTTACTATTCTACTCACATGTCTTCTCGCTATTCTGTATTCTCTATAATCACATTCCTGTTTGCTCTTCAACCACTTTTTATATTTTTCCTTTTTTTTCTTTTACCGCTTTCTTTACTTCTGCGTTCCACCAACTTGTTATTTTCTTTATCCGTGTTTTGCGTTTTTTCGTGGTTCCGCATGTTATTTTTGCAGTATTTAAAATGCTTGATTTGAACATCTCCCATTCTTCTTCCACTGTTTTTCTTTCCGTAGGTAATTTTTCAAAGAGTTCAGTTAGTTCTTTTTCATAGTTTTCCCTTACTGCCTCGTCTTTAAGGTTTTTTAAGTTTACTGATTCGCATGGCATGTATTTTCCTGCTCTTTGTTTTCTTCTTCTGATTGTTCTTATTGTGGCAACGACTGCTTTATGATCTGTGTTTATACTGAAATTGGGCACTGCTCTTGCATCTAATATATTTCTCTTTCTGTTATTTCTTGTTAATATAAAATCAATTTGGCTTTTAGTATCTAGATTGTTCCATTTATACCAGGTGTATACTTGCGAATCTTCATGTTTATAGAATGTGTTTGTTATATAGAGGTCGTGTTGGCTGCAAAGCTCTATCAGTCTACTTCCGTTATCATTCCTTTCATTTTGCTGATCTCCAAATGCTCCCAGGTGTTTTTCTATGCCCACTCTGTTATGTCCTAGTCTTGCATTAAAGTCTCCCATAACTATGATGTTGTCCTGCTTATCTATTTTATTTAGCACGTCATGTATGTCTTCGTAGAAGTCCTCGCATTCTTGCTCATTATTGTTTGCATTACATGGTGCGTATATCTGTACATATGTTGTGATTGTTTGTTCTTTTATTCTCACTGTTATGATTCTTTCTGATATATATTTTATTTCTAGTATTCCTCTTGCAAGCCGTGGTTCAATGACTATTCCCACACCGTGTCTTGCCCTTTCTTGCTGTTCTACTCCAGAGTAAACAAACGTGTAGCTGCGGTGGAGCTCCTTGCATCCTTTCCCCTTTGTTCTGGTGTCCGCTATTCCCATCAGTCCAATATTCCTCTCCTCCATTGTTTCTATAAGCTCTTCTTCTTTACTATTGAAACCACAAACGTTCATTGTGCCAATTTTTTGAATCGCTGATCTATCTCGTAGTCCATTAACATTGCCGGGTCGAAAGCCGTTTGGGTCAGTCCGTTTATACTTCTTAGTTTTTCTACGATCTCATTAGTAAATGATCAATTTAAAAATCATGATCAGAAACCCTATAACTATACTAACAACTATACTATAGTTGTATTACTATTTCATTCTTACTAACGAGTAGGACTATCATGTTGTGCATACGTTTAAATTATGTTTCTATGCATATTTCTATGCACATTTTACGTATGCTGCTATACATATTTCTTACTATATTCTGGTTTTACTGGATGTAGATCAGTGGTTCCCAAGCTTTTCAAGTAGAGAGCCATATCTACTATTTTCGGTAGTTAAGCGGGCCAAAACATTTTAAAGTTATAAAAGTCGTGCAACATCATTCTTACCTTTCTTAACATTTGTCAACAAAATTCTAAAACTTTAAAGGCAGTCAGTGTCATTACTACACTGCGGTCGTTTTTTTTTTTTTTTTTTTTTTTTGGGGGGGGGGGGGGGGGGTTTAAAATCAAATACACACACACACACACACACACAGACAGACACACAGACAGACAGACAGACAGACAGACAGACAGACAGACAGACAGACAGACAGACAGTCGGGAACGGGAGCTTATATGACTACTTATATGAATTAAATGAGATGCTCCCCACCAGGGACTGGGTGAAGCCGGGCCGGGTCAGACAGACAGACAGACAGACAGACAGACAGACAGACAGACAGACAGACAGACAGATAGTCGGGAACGGGATCTTATATGACTACTTATATGAATTAAATTAGATGCTCCCCACCAGGAGCTGGGCGAAGCTGGGCCGGGTCAGACAGACAGACAGACAGACAGACAAGCAGACAGACAGACAGACATACAGACAGACAGACAGACAAGCAGACAGACAGACAGACAGACAGAAAGACAGACAGACAGACAGACAGACAGACAGACAGACAGACAGACAGACAGACAGACAGACAGACAGACAGATCCCCGCCAGGACCTGGGCGAAGCCGGGCCGGGTCAGCTAGTATATAATAACTCAAAGTAATGCACGTTTCATTCACAGAAAAACCTATGACCAAGTCCTACAAGAAACAAATGAAGATCGTAAACTGATTGGAGACATTAGACGTAGACAGTCACCTATTTTTGGTCACGTTATGAGAAGAAATGACTTGGAGAACTTGGTGACGACTGGCAAGATCGAAGGGAAGAGAACAAGGGGAAGACCGAGAAATAAATACCGGGATGGCTTGGCCACGTCGAATGGTGGAGACAGAAACACGGAGCTGATCCACGACTCTGGTGATCGAGTGACATGGCAAAACATGACCGCCCACGCTTATCGGCATGGCACATGATGGATGGATGGTGAATATTCAGTCTTCTATTTTCATTCTTAATGTTATCAAAGTTTGGGAGGTGTGTGGTTAATCTCCTTTAAATTTTTGTGTGGCCCTAGAAGGCCAGTAAAAAAATGTTTTTCCCCACATAGGGGAATTATTAAAAATATATCCTAGAACTTACATTGAAAGTATGCATTTAAAATTTTTATATTAAACGTTAAATACAAAAGTAGATTTTAAAAGGTAATTAACTAACAACTGAAACATTGTTCTATAAAGAATCTAACAGATTTATTATTGAGCATATGACATCTGAGATTATAATTTTACTATTCAAATTCTAAAATATTAAGAAGAGATTTTAAGTTAGAAATTAATATTACAACTAAGTATATGATTTTTGTTTCTCAAATCTTAGTAATCTCCCTTTAAACAATATGAATGTTTATGTCCCTTTTTTCTACTCTCAGTAGCATGTCCTTTGCAGATCCTCGCTCCCATAACTACCTTCCAGGAAAACCTCTCGATCATAAGCAAGATGTCCAACGTCTAATACACCCATCGGGAGATCACCCGCCACATCCTGCACCCATCTTCTCTTTGGGGTTCTTCTTCCTCTCTTCCCAGGCAATTACCCCTCCATTATTGTTCTCTCCAAACTTTAAAGAACAGAATTACGAAAAATACAGGGCGTTACTGCCATTAGACTTTGTCAGCAAACAAATACATACACAAAACACAACATATAATCACAGAGAAGACCTTTCGGTGGCAACATTAAGGCATACGAACGGGATGAGAAGAAGAAAAATTTTAAAAAAATAAGAAAAATGAAGGAAAAATGAAAATTTAAAAACATATTTTGTTTTTCTACTAATCTCAGAATCCCAGGCTGTGATACTCTCGGGCAATAGGTTGGAGTCTGCTGGCAATGAAATATAGAAAACCTGTGGAGAAAACATGACCAACATAGGCCTAATCTCAATTGTTCATGCTTGGTTGGGTTGTGCAATCAGTTTCATAGGGATGGAGCAGCTAGCCCCAGACCAAGCCTCCTTAGCCATCTCTTTCTACATTCATTGTAGGTTACTTTGTTGCCATTCTTTTATTTGTGTAAGGACAAGAGCCGCCCTGTGGGGTTCCTGGTCACTGTGTTAACTGGGGTTTGTTGGGATGACCGCTTTTGTTTGGTGGCCTAACGTTTGCTTTCCTTAAGGGCCTTATTAGCACAAGCGGAGTAACTAGTACAGCACTTCCGGACTGGTTGGTATTAGGCCTGGGTTGGTAATCTCCTTCTAAGGTTCTAGGTGGATTTCGTTGTCAGTCTCAATCCCAATGACCAGAGGGAGATAGCGTGGTTAAAGTAACTGTCTGGAACGCGCAAGGTAAACAAAATAGGGGAAGGCTTAAAACACGCGGATATGATAATTAGAGACGAATGAAAATGGGGAAGACTTGGAGGAAGATGCAGGTGATAGGAAAAGATAGGACGGTTTAAGATGACTTGATTGAGGGCATAAGCTCAATTAGGAGATAAAGGGCCGAAGAAGAAGTAACAGAAGACAAAGAAGTGGCGGAGGGGAAAAGAAACCGAGACGGAAAACATAAATGTTATTAAATTGCTTTGACTTCTTTGCTTCCCCCATTTGCATCTGTGAAGTATGGGAGGGGGGTAAAGATCTGTTATGCGTTCTTTCTAATGCTCTTTGTAAGTTCGTATTCATTTCTCTAAGGCTGTTTTTGACACCTTGATTCCAACTTTACATAGTCTTCCCCTTGCTCTGTATCCATTATGGTTCTTCAGTTTGAGAGCTCCGTGGCGAAGTGGTCAAGTCGTCTGCCTCGCTCTCCGAAGGTTGTAGGGTAGAATCCGAGCTACGTCTTTCAGTTCACAAGTACATTTTCCTCGGAGACTCCTGGGGGTCATCTCTGGAGCTACAGAGTTCCTGCTTTGTGCAACGCTTTTGGCAGGCTAGCCTGAGGAAAGAGGCCGGGCCGTATGGGATAAAACTAGGGTAATGAAGTCAATCCTCTCGACTTTTAAGAACTTTTTTTTAAATATCCAGTGTGACTTTTTTATCGTAAATGGTACCAGGGCAATTTTTTTTTTTTTTTCGATTTCCAAACCATTTAATTTGTCGTTCTTTAATTTAAAAAAAAAATATGACTGGTTTCAGACCTAGTCTTCTTCTAATTCCTCATTTCTAATTATATCTCTCACAATTACTCCCGCAGCCCAAAAGCATCTAATCTCAGTTATTAATATTATTATTGTGCGCTCATTAGTCACGATGACTGGGTGTCACATAACGCTACGATACCATCCCAAATTAACTCTCGTTTTTTTTTTTTTTTTTTGCACTCGCTCGCTTCCAACTCAAGCGTAGTCCATAACACTATTTCTAATAGTAGCTGGACTGAATTTTGTGTGTCGATTAGCTTTTACCTATTAACATTGTCCCTTGCCATCAGGCGAACCCACTCCGACTTCAGAGGTACTTGTAATTAACGTCACCAAGTCAAGGACGATAGGTCAACATTTTAGTCCAACTGTCCGGTGTAGGGGTTGAACTCTTTATCTTGGTATCAGCACATCGGATGTTTAAGGATGTCCTATCAATTTGGCCATGCTGACCTACACTCTCGTTCTATAATCAGGATGGACAAATTAGAGGAATAAAGATTAACTCACGCTTCTCAGCGTCTATCAAGCTATGGTGCGTGATTACGCAAGAAGACGGCGCGCAGTCACAGGTCTGTTGCCCAAGATTTCATGGCGACACACATTTCAGATATAGTGAACGACGTTAATGGCTGTCTTAGGACATCCTCGTCCGGTAGGGACAGTCATGAGCCACAGGTGACACCAGACCGTCATCCAGCTACTGATGGCAAAACTAAAACTATAACTAAACTAAATAAATTTAGAGTAGGGACATGGAATTTTAGGACATTAAATGAGCTAGGAAAGTTAAACAATGTTTTAGAGAAATGGAAAACATGAAAATGAATATACTAGGCATAAGTGAGATGAGATGGAAGGGATCTGGCAAAATTATAACCGACAAACACACTATAATTTATTCTGGAGGGGACACACATGAAAAAGGTGTAGGAATAATATTTGATGAAAAAACAGCCAAATCTATGAATGGATACTGGTGTATTTCAGATAGAGTTATAATGGTCAAAATCAAAGGCAAACCAATAGATATAAATATTATACAAGTATATGCACCACCAACAACAAGCAGCAGTGAAGAAGAAATACAACACTTTTACGATGAAATAGAAAGGGCAATAGCTCAAATTGGATCACAAGAAATAAAAAATAATACTGGGAGATTTTAATGCAATAGTAGGAAAGGGAAAAATAGAGGTTGTAGTGGGGAATTACCGTTTAGGTACAAGAAATGAACGAGGAGAGAAACTAATAGAATAGGCAAATAATGAAATGATAATTGGAAACACATGGTTTAAACACCATAAAAGACGACCATACACATGGAAAAGCCCTGATATGAAAATATGCAACCAAATTGACTACATACTTATTCAAAACAATGTTTTCCCGTAGTGAATTTCAATAACGAAGACACAAACAATAGATTGCACGATTTATTGCCTGGCATATTTCGCTGCATCTCGTCAGGTACATACTGCAGAAATCACACAGCCTTTAACGCTTTTAAGGCAGTAAGGTGTTCGTTGGTCAGCGGACACGTCTGTTTAGAGGGTGTTGTGCGATACTGGTGTTCTAAATCTACCAGTTTGGCCTTCAGCCACCCGACCGACTCAGCAGAGGTAGGTGATAACTTGGAGACTTGATCGAACAACATTTCAAACTGTGCTTGCGACTCAACACGGTTGATGTGTTTAGGCTTTATGCATAATTTTAATCCGTATGCAAGGGCCTCTGTTTCAATGTTGTTGAGTACGTATGACGATAAGTTCCTCACATACTTCTAACAAAACCCTCGTCATACTGAAACCTGACAAAGGGAGCGGTACAGTACTGATGGACATGTCAGATTACCAGAGAAAAATAGATGTAATATTGTCAGATGAATCCAAATTCAGGATAGATCAAAAAGTAAACAAGTCGGAGGACCTGGATGCTATAATGAGGAAAGAGATCCAGTCACTTGTGAATGCGGGACTCATCAGTGAGGCCACTGCAAAAACGCTCACACCACGTGGCTCGCACACGCCTCAGATGTACGGTCTACCCAAACTTCACAAGCCCGGCATCCCGCTAAGACCTATCCTGTCCATGGTTAACTCTGCACAACACCGAATGGCGAGATGGCTAGCCGAAATGTTAAAGCCAGTACGACAGTCCTTCGATCCAAAAATACTCAGAGATACATTCCAACTGGTGGAATTATTGGATACTATGGACATAAATAACAAACACATGGCATCCATGGATATAGCCTCCCTATTCACTAACGTTCCATTAGAGGAGACAGTGAAAATAATAAGGGAACGCATTGAAGACAAACAACTAAAATTAGGCATACCAACACCTATTCTGGAGAGGCTACTACTACTATGTACCGCCAACATCCAATTCAATTTTCTAACTAAGTCATACCGCCAAATTGACGGAGTGGCCATGGGGAGTCCTCTTGGTCCTATTCTAGCGGACATCTTCATGGCACACTTAGAAGAAAAGAGATCCTCAGACATCAACAACTTGGCCTTTTACCGGCGTTATGTGGACGATATACTAATTATCACCACAGACGAGCTACAAGCAACATCGTTTCAGGCCACAATGAACAAGACGCATAAAAACATCTCTCTATCTATGGAACACGAACACAACGAAGCGTTACCGTTCCTAGATATTCTAATGAGACGTAGAGCAGACGGCACAATTCAAAGATCGGTGTATCGCAAAGAAACATGGACTGGCCAATACCTAAATTTTCAGAGCTTCACACCTGTCCAGTACAAACGGGGCTTAGTACGGACCTTGTTTGACCGTGCTAGAAAGATATGCACCCAGGACACACTGACAGAGGAATTTGAAACTCTGAAGAATGTCTTAAACCTGAATGGGTACTCCACAGGATTTATAAAGCGCCATTGCCAACAGCCCAAACCCAAAGAAGACGTAACTACAGTCCCTAAACTCAAGGTATTCATCCAGCTAACCTTTCGAAGGGATGACGTAATGCAACGTCTACAAGACCGGCTTACTACAGCAGTAGGTCGAACATTCTGTGCGGCAACTCCAGTCATTAGATGTAAAACCGTACCCATTCCTACACCAACAGTCAAAGAGCCTGTTCCTCTGTACGCCACAAACAATTGTATTTACCAATTCACATGTAGATGCCAGGCCGTTTACATTGGTCGAACGGAGAGACAGCTTAACAAACGGGTGTCAGAACACATACCTCAATGGGTCAACAAGATACAACACACAGGAGATGCTAGCCGCGAGGAGCCGACACACCGGAAGCTCCCGGCGTCTTCAATCGGCAGGCACATCGTTGCCAGTGGCCACGTTGTGTCCAGAGACACTGCATTTCGCGTGTTGTTTAGAACACAAAATACTCGTTTGTTAAAATTTGCAGAAGCAATTATGATCTACCAACGCAAGCCAGAATTGTGTAAACAGAAAGACATGTTAGTCAGCTTAAAATTACCGTGGTAGATAAGTGACATTACTGTGCGAAATTGTGTATATTTCAACTTGAAGGATTTATCTAGTTAATTTCACGTAAGTTGTGTGATTTCTGCAGTATGTACCTGACGAGATGCAGCGAAATATGCCAGGCAATAAATCTTACATACTTATTAATAAAATATTTAGAAATGCATTAATTAATGTAAAGACAATGCCTGGTGCTGACGGTAATAGTGATCATGTACCACTATGTGAACAAATAAAAGTAAGATTAAAGAGAGGGGAAAAAATGGTTAAAAACCTGAGACTTAATAAAGAGGTTCTTAAAGTAGATAAAGAAATTCATGAACAATACAGAGTGACTGTGAAAAATATGTACAATGCAATAGCTAAAATACAGAGTATTTATATATATATATATACAGAGATCAATGGGAAATGTTAAGGGACTCTATTAATCAAACTAGCAAAGAAATATTACCGGAGAGAAGCCAAAAAGCTAAGATAAAATGGATGAATGAAGAAATCTTAATTCTGATGGACAAAAGGAAACAGAATAAAAATGACAAACAAGAGTATGCTAAGATAAATAAAGAAATAAGAGATAAATGTGTGAAGGCAAAAGAAAGTTGGTTAAACGAGCAATGCAAACAAATTGAATTAAATTCCATTAAAGATCAAAAAAGTATGCACAGACAGATCAGTGAGCTCACAGGAAGAAAAATAAGAATAAATACAGGGCGTTTGAAATAAAAAACAGGAAAGATATTATTGGAGGAAGGTTAGTTAGTTAGTTAGTTAGTCGACATATCATCCTCGTCGCACATCGAACCATTCAGTCCATAAGTGCTCGGATCCCCTCCTAAGCAAATCCCGCAGCGTGTAGCGGCTAACGACGCCAGTTCTGTGTTGGTTTATCAATCTTCTTTGGCTTCCTGCGTAGTGTTCTTGTTTGGCCACCCCTCTTTTAATTTGCTGCTCTCGCAGTCTGGCCATTGTTGTAGATTCACAGTCATCACTTGGTTCTCGCAAAAGTCTCACTTCTCGTAGAGCATTCAGAATGTAACCTGGTCCATGGCGCGTCCGCCCTCCACAGTAGCCTCACCTGCGAGCTTGTCAGCCCGCTCATTTCCTTGTACTCCCGCATGCCCTGGCACGAAGATGAAACTAATCTTTGCCAGCCGAGACCGCTTCAGAGGCAGCAACCATTCTCTTCGGATCGACCCCTCCTCTATCCTCTTGATCATGTTCATTGAGTCGCTAAGGAAACAAGCCCTAGTGAATGTCTGTGTCTCGAGCCATGTTATTGCTTTACTTACTGCCATGACTTCCATGGTCAGGCTACTTGTGGTTTCAGTGAAAGCACCAGAGTCCTCCTTCACAATTCTCCCTCCGGCCCGAGCTGTAAAGGCCCATGAGCTTCTCACATGTCGGACGACCGACCCATCTGTGTAGATGACCGCGTCACCGTCTAGCGAATTCTCGAAAATCAACGCTTGTACTTCAGCCTCAACAGCAGCCGGATTTTATTGTCTGCATTTTCTATCTAGTTGGATGCAAACTGAAAAGAATATGCAGAAGTCTGTTGGCACTTGCACCCACTCCTCGCCAGGTTCTAAGTCCTCAAGTGAACACACCCGTTGAAGAATGTCTTCGGCTTGACCCATCCACGACCGTCCTCTTTTTAACCTGCTGCCCTTCACCTTCCTAATTTCACTATGCAGTGGATGTTGTGTGTTTGCGTTCATTCTGAGGTAGGCGTGTGCCCTGCAAACTTGTATTCTCTCTTCAATGGTTGGAAAATCAAGAAGGTAGCGCATCGCCCTGCATGCTGTATCTCTTGTACATCCAAGAATAATGCGCATAGCTTCATTCTGTATCCTTTCCATCCTTTCTATCTGCTTATGGCTGAGAGTCAGGATTGCCATTGCATACTCCAAAACAGACATGACCAGCCCCTCGTACAGAAGACATAGATGGCGCTGCTCACAGTTTGCTGCCGCCATCACCCGCATCGCTGCCAAACCCCGCTTGGCCTTTGTTATCACCTGGTCTATGTGCACATTATAAGCAAGGCTTCGATCAAACCGTATCCCCAGGTAATTCATTGCCTGCGTTCTTTCCACCGTCTCTGAACCCAGCATTACAGTTGGTGTTGGAGTGTTGACAATATGATTATTCAACGAGAACCAAGTCACTGTTGCCTTTGTTGGGTTGACCATTGCCCCAAGTTCATCACACCAAGTACTTATGCGATTGAGTTCGGTTTGTAGTTCCACAGCAACCTCCTCTCTATCCTTCCCCTGACGATACACTAAAACATCATCGGCATATGACAATGTCCTGCCAGGTCCAGTGATCTGCTCACTGGTGATTCTCACTGTGTAGGCGTTGAACAGTACCGGAGATAATGGTGATCCCTGTGGTAGGCCAGGATATATTGTTGTTGGTTTAGAAGTCCAACTGCCACATCTAAAAACTACTTTCCGTTAGAAGAGGGCTGCAGCGATCCAACTAAGGAGGAATGGACTTACGTTTAGTTCAAGTAAGCTGAAACATTAAAAAATCCAGTGGTACTCTGTACCACTTAGGTGCTATAATGAAGAGGTGGAATGAGTATATAAGAGAATTACATAATGGAGAAAGGGAAGAATTAACAGAAGAAAGTAACTTAGAAGGCCCACCTATTCTAAAAGAAGAAGTCGCTGACGCTATGAAACATATGAAGAAAGGAAAAACAGCTGGGCCAGATGAAATCACAGTAGAAGAATTAGAAGTATTGGGAGAATTTGGGGTAGATATATTAACCAAAATGCTAAATGATATTTACAACAGTGGATATTTACCAAAGAGACCAGGAGCAATTTAATGTGAAGATTTTCGTACAATTAACCTCATAAATCATGTCACTAAGCTTCTACTCAGAATTATAATGAGAAGAACAAGAAAGAAAATAACAATGGAAATTAGTGAAGAACAGTACGGTTTTATGGAAGGAAAGGATACAAACAATGCAATATATATATATATATATATATATATATATATATATATATATATATATATATATATATATATATATATATATAGGGAGAAGAGATCGGGAAGATATATATATATATATTACGAACACTAAGAGAAAGGTCAATAGAGAAACAGAGAGACATATATTTATGCTTCATAAATTATACTAAGGCATTTGATAAAGTAAAGCATGATGAGCTGATTAAAATGTTGGAAGATATCAACATTGATGGGAAGGATTTAAGAATAATAAAGAATATATACTGGAACCAAGTAGCAGCAATTAAAATGGGAAATAAAGAGGGTAGTTATGAACAGATAAAGCTAGGAGTGCGACAGGGGTGTGTCTTGTCACCCGATCTCTTCTCCCTATATAGCGAAGTAATAATGAGAGTGATCAAAGAGAAGCCAGGAATACTAATCGGAGGATATAATAATAATATAAACAATATACGCTATGCAGATGACACAGTGTTGGTGGCGGATAATGCATCAGACCTACAACAATTATTGGACATTGTAGTATCAGAGAGTGCACAGAAAGGACTCTCCTTGAATATCAAGAAAACAGTAACAATGGTGATATCAAAGAAAATTGGGACACCAAAATGTGACATAGAAATAGAAGGAGAAATTCTCAACCAAGTGGATAATTTTAAATACCTAGGGGCACTTATAACATCGGATGGAAGATGTACAACAGAGATTAAGAGCAGAATAGGGCAAGCAAAAGCCGCATTTCAGAAAACGAAGAGTATCTTATGCAATAAGTCGCTA
The DNA here is from genome assembly GCA_014155875.1 of Cepaea nemoralis. Lineage (NCBI taxonomy): Eukaryota > Metazoa > Mollusca > Gastropoda > Stylommatophora > Helicidae > Cepaea > Cepaea nemoralis. The sequence goes on along the minus strand of JACEFZ010018367.1, from coordinate 5,488 downwards.
TCAATGAATGTAAGAAAGAGAGTGCTAAAATGCTATATAGAACCAGTTTTGCTGTATGGCAGCGAATCTTGGAATGTAAATGAACAAATTAGGAAGAACGTAGAAGCAACAGAGATGTGGTTTTTAAGACGAATGTTGCGAATTCCTTGGACTGCCAGAGTAACTAACAACGATTGCCTGAAAGAGGCTAATGAAACTAGAACACTATATACAACAATAAGAAAGAGACAAACAGCTTTCTTTGGTCATGTGATGAGAAGAGAAGCATTGGAGAACATCGTGACAACTGGAAAGATCGAGGGGAAGAGAGGCAGAGGCAGACCAAGAGAAATGATGCTGGACGGATTGAGACGGTGGCATGGAGGAATATCATCAGCAGAGTTGATCCAGAACACCAAAGACAGAGATCTGTGGAGAGCCATGAACGCCTACGCCAGCCGGCACGGCACTTGATGATGATGATGATCCTATTTATAGGACATCGCTGTTAACACCAGAATTTTTATTGCTGTTGTTGATGTCTTGGCAAGCTTTTACGTTCAGTTATTTGCAAATTGCTTTCTGACAACTGGCTCCCATACCAGTTCGTTAAAACCTAGCGCAATGCGATTTACTGCCAAATCGGTCGCAGCTGTAAGAAGTAACTAGAATGGAAAAATAACTCTTCCCTCTGGGCAATGTAAAAAATATATATAATAACTCAACGTAATGCACGTTTCATTCACATAAAAACCTATGACCAAGTCCTACAATAAACAAATGAAGATCGTAAACTGATTAGAGAAATTAGACGTAGACAGTCACCTCTATTTGGTCAAGTTATGAGAAGAAATGACTTGGAGAACTTGGTGACGACTGGCAAGATCGAAGGGAAGAGAACAAGGGGAAGACCGAGAAGTAAATACCGGGATTTCTTGGCCACGTCGCATGGTGGAGATAGAAACACGGAGCTGATCCACGACTCTGGTGATCGAGTGAGATGGCAAAACATGACCGCCCACGCTTATCGGCATGGCACATGATGGATGGATGGTGAATATTCAGTCTTCTATTTTCATTCTTAATGTTATCAAAGTTTGGGATGTATGTGTGTCACGAGTTAAATAAACTTGTCAGTCGATCGATAACAACCAGGCCCGACCTTAGTTTGAAAACACAATTGACCCTTTGATGTGGAACTAACTGGGGAAAATACGTTGTTATAACTGTCTGCACCTGGTCGACATTTGTGTATGAGATCTAAGTGAGTCACGTCGAGTTGTCTACACACGGTCGACAATTGGTTGACAGGTTGTTGTTTGAGAGACGTGTACTGGCGACATCTGTCTACGAAGCGGGAGTTGGCCGTTGCAAGTGATAGACAGAATGCCTGCTAGAGGTCGGAAGGATTCTGTAATGGGGGAAAGGTCTCCGGCTCTCAAACAGCCAGGATATTTGTTGGATGAGACAAAGAACTCCCCAGATGAAAAGGAAAATTGACAGCTAATTGACTCTGGTTAGTCTGGAAACAGGAGGACAAAGCCAGATTCTGGACTGATTGGCGTCTGGACTTTCTGGTGACTCACTCAAGCACCCATATAAAACCCAGTGCGGTAAACAGGTGGAGGGAGTCGAGGAAAACATTCTGAAGTGTTAGGATTGGGGATTATTCCGAGTTGTGTTATATGAGAGGGACTAGACTGTCTGAGTAGTGATAATTATCCGCGGACATAGATCCAATCGGATTGCCTAGTTTCTCGAGTAACAACTAGAATGGGCATATGGTAGGCAATTAATAATATCTGACTTAAGAGTATGATTAGGAATATAGTACAGTACTGTGCAGTTATATAATGTATTATAGGTGCAGGGATAAAATGTATTATGATTAGTGATAGAATGTTCTATAAGTGCGGTGCTAGAAAGTATCATAGGAGCGTCGGCACTAGTATTCTATTGTGTGGCTTCAACTAGCTTATGTGATATATCCTTTTACTCAGGAAGTTGAGGACAATGTAGTGGAATAATAATTAGAGAGATTAAGGATGGTTGAGAGGGAGAAGAGGTATGTGTAATGGTAGGATCTTCCAGTAGGGCATCTGCTGGGTTTCTACCCGTTCCTTTATTCTTTCCTGGTGTTGCCATGTCTCAGATCATATGATTGAGTTATTTGGCCGTATGACAGAGATCGGATCTCTGTTATAGATCTGAGTGCTGTTATTGGCCTACACTTACCTAATTCTGGCCAGGACGGAGTTGCCCTCACCATAGTATTCTCTATTCTACAGGTTCAATTTCCAGGTCCACGTATGTGTGTGGTGATTTTCAGCGGTGGGACCAACACAAATTTAGAAGATGATCGCTCAGCATCTGAAGACAGAGGTTGCTGAGAGGCCGCTACATAGGGCTTATACCCAAGTTGGTTTGCGGGAACCTGGCTTCTGCTGAGCAGAACATGTTGATGAGATTGAGGTTTAGCCAAGTGATAGATGTATCAATGAACAGTCAGAACATTGCATAATTTATACTGATACCCAGAACAGTTAGATTGTGGTGTTAATATGAGGAATCTTTAGAACCAGTGACTCTAGATCCATTAAGATTTCTCCAATAACAGTGACAATAGGATTAGAATTTCCTGATTAACAATCCGTTAAATAACCGAGGAAGTTCATAGTGTGAATCAGACTCTCATTAGACAGTGTTTGTCAGGGGTGTCCAAGCATCCTGGTGGTTCCAGAGACAACGGAGGAAGCCTTCACGTGACCGGAGGAGCATCACCTGGGTGAGGCTACTTGTATGGGATACATGGTGCTAGTGTGTCTTCAGCACAGGGATGAGAATGAATATACTCTTGAACCCTGATCTGAGTCTATAGACGATTTAGAATACACGTCACACATTCTACACCTTATACACACATACACTTCTCCTACATATACTCTTTGCTTTAATAAATTTCTTGTTTTTTATTTGTTGAAGCGAGAGTTGTCAAGTATGTTATGTTGGGGAAGAATGAGAGGGGGCATGATCCAGGGGTGAGTAAGAGTGAGAGGAAGGTGTCTTAAGATTGAGGGAGTGTGTGGACGGAGTCTGCTGGATATCTCCAGAATAGAGATATTGAATTAAAACAAATGTGGGTGTGGATTCCCCTCACTCCAGGGACGACACTAAAGTGGTAAAGAAGAACAAGGAACTACTGCGACATTCATTCTTTACGCACACGACAGTGTGGTTAATCTCCTTTAAATATTTGTGTGGCCCTAGAAGGCCAGTAAAAAAATGTTTTTCCCCACAGAGGGGAAATATTGAAGCAATAGTATTAGTAGTTGAATTACATTGAAAGTATGAATTTACAAATTTAATATTAAACGTTGAACTCAAAAGTAGATTTTAAAAGGTAATTAAATAAAGACTGAAACATTGTTCTTTAAAGAATCTAACAGATTTATTATTGAGCGTATGATATCTGAGATTATAATTTTACTATTCAAATTCTAGAAAGCTAAGAGGAGATTTCAAATTAGTAATTAATACTACAACTAAGTATATGATGTTTGTTTCTCAAATCTTAGTAATCTCCCTTAAAACAATTGTGGATGTTTATGTCCTTTCATTCTTCACTCAGTAGCATGTCATTTGCAGAACCTCGCTCCCATAACTACTTTCCGGAAAATCTCTCTATCCCACGTCTAATACACCCATCGGGAGATCACCCGCCACATCCTGCACCCACCTTCTCTTTGGGGTTCTTCTTCCTCTCTTCCCAAGCAATTACCCCTCCATTATTGTTCTCTCCAAACTTTACAGAACAGAATTACGAAACATACAGGGCGTTACTGCCATTAGCCTTTATCAGCAAACAAATACATACACAAAACACAACATATAATCACAGAGAAGACCCTTCGGTGGCAACATTAAGGCATACGAACGGGATGAGAAGAATAAAAATAAAAAAATAAGAACACTGAAGAAAAAATTAAAAGTTAAAACATTGTTTTTCCCTACTTATCTCAGGCTGTGAGACTCTGGGCAATAGGTGGCAATGAAATACAGAAAACCTGTGGAGAAAACATGACCAACATAGGCCTAATCTCAATTGTTCATGCTTGGTTGGGTTGTGCAATCAGTTTCCTAGGGATGGAGCAGTTAGCCCCAAGACCAAACCTCCTTAGCCATCTCTTTATACATTCATTGTAGGTTACTTTGTTGCCATTCTTTTATTTGTGTAAGGACAAGGGCCGCCCTGTGGGGTTCCTGGTCACTGTGTTAACTGGGGTTTGTTGGGATGACCGCTTTTGTTTGGTGGCCTAACGTTTGCTTTCCTTAAGGGCCTTGTTAACACAAGCGGAGTAACTAGTACAGCACATCCGGACTGGTTGGTATTAGGCCTGCGTTGGAAATCTCATTCTAAGGTTCTAGGTGGATTTCGCTGTCAGTCTCAATCCCAATGACTAAAGGGAGATAGCGTGGTTAAAGTAACTGTCTGGAACGCGCAAGGCAAACAAAATAGGGGAAGGCTTAAAACACGCGGATATGATAATTAGAGACGAAAAAGAAAAGAGCTTATGATCGAGAGGTTTTCCGGAAGTTAGTTATGAGAGCGAGGTTCTGCAAAGGACATGCTACTGAGTGAAGAATGAGGGGACATAAACATCCACAATTGTTTTAAGGGAGATTACTAAGATTTGAGAAACAAACATCATATACTTAGTTGTAATATTAAGTCCTAACTTGAAATCTCCTCTTAACTTTCTAGAATTTGAGTAGTAAAATTATAATCTCAGATATTATATGCTCAATAATAAATCTGTTAGATTCTTTATAGAACAATGATTCAGTCTTTATTTAATTACCTTTTAAAATCTACTTTTGAGTTCAACTTTTAATATTAAAATTGTAAATTCATACTTTCAATGTAGTGTATGTCGTGTTATATTGATATTTCCCCTCTGTGGGGAAAAACATTTTCAGGGGTACGTTCATACCAGGGAAGGGTGAACAAAAGCTGCGTGCTTATGCGGACGATACCATTTTCTTTCCGACCACTGAAAAATCTGTACGGATCATTTTGGAGACGTTCTCATTTTTCGGCAAAGGGAGTGGGGCAAAATTAAACGTCCAAAAATCTACTATAATGGGCTTAGGCAAATGGAAAAATAAGGCGGATTTTCCATTTGACTTAACATCAAACAATCTTATAAAAGTGTACGGAATCGTCTTCCCATGTCAACCAAATCAGACACACAAGGACACTTGGCAAAATCTAGAGAAGAAAATAACAGATATGATACAGAGATACAAATACAAAACAACTACCATATTTGGTAGAAGTACCATTGTTAATACATATATAATTCCAAAAATACTATATCTGTGCACAGTCCTAGATCCCCCACGTCAAACTGTCACAAACATAAACAAAGAGATTAGACGCTTTGTGTTTGGCAGCACCATCTACCGTATCAAACATACTACACTCATGCAAAAAGACCCCCGACATAAC
>JACEFZ010018366.1:330000-337631 GCA_014155875.1 Cepaea nemoralis | reverse complement strand
TTTTTCTCGTTTCAATTGACATCTTATGTGTGTGTGTGTGTGTGTGTGTATATATATATATATATATATATATATATATATATATATATATAGTATATATAGATATATATATATAGATATATATATTATATATATATTGTCACGAAAATAAACTTGATGTTCGATCAATGACAAACAAGACCCGACATTAGTCTGCAAAAACAAGCAACCCTTTGATGTTGTATGAAATGAGAAAAATACGTCGCGTCAAACTGTCTGCCTACGGTCGGCATTTCTGTATGATGTGGATTGTTCGAGAAACAAATACGTCGCGTTACAATGTCTACACCGGTCGGCATTTTGTTAACAAATTGTTGCTCGAGACGAACAACGGCGTCATCTGTCTGCAAGGCGGGAGTCGGCCTTTGAAGTGATAGACGGAATGTCTGACTAGAAGTCGGATGGAGTCTGTGATGTGGGGAGAAGGTCTCTGGCTCACAGACAGCCAGGATCTTTGTTGTATGAGACAAAGAATTCCCCAGATGAAAGTGAACTGGACGGCGGATTGACTCCAGTTAGTCTAGAACAGGAGGAGGAAACCATATTCTGGACGGATCAGCGTCTAGACTTTATGGTGACGTCACTCCAGCTCAATATAAAAAGTTGCGGTAAACAAGTGGAGTTAGTCGATCAAGATTTCTGAAGTGGGAAAGATCGGTGCAGTTTTCCGAGTTGTGCTCAATGAAAGAAACTAGGGTGTCAAATTGTTGATAGTTATCGGCGGACATAGATCCAGTCTGTGATTGCCTAGTTTCGATTAGCAACCGGAATAGGCATATGGTAGGCTATTAATCATATCTAACTTAGAGTATGATTAGGAATAGAGTACAGTACTGTGCGGTGATATAATGTATTATAGGTGCGGTGATATAATGTATTATAGGTGCGGTGATATAATGTATTATAGGTGCGGTGATATAATGTATTATAGGTGTGGTGATATAATGTATTATGATTAGTGATAGAATGTTCTATAAGTGTGGTGCTAGAAAGTATCATAGGAGCGTCGGCACTAGTATTCTATTGTGTGGCTTCAACTAGCTTGTGTGATATATCATTTTACTCAGGGAGTTGAGGACAATGTAGTGGAGTAATAATTAGAGAGATTAAGGATGGTTGAGAGGGAGGAGAGGAATGTGAAATGGTAGGATCTTCCAGTAGGGCATCTGCTGGGTTTCTACCCGTTCCTTTATTCTTTCCTGGTGTTGCCATGTCTCAGATCATATGATGAGTTATTTGGCCGTATGACAGAGATCGGATCTCTGTTATAGATCTGAGTGCTGCTATTGGCCTACACTCACCTAATTCCGGCCAGGACTGAGTTGCCCTCACCATAGTATTCTCTATTCTACAGGTTCCATTTACAGGTCCACGTATGTGTGCTATGATTTTCAACAGTGAAGCTAACACATTTTAGAAGATGATGGCTCAGAATTTGAAGACAGAAGTTGCTGAGAGGCCGCTACATTGGGCTTATACCCAAGTTGGTTTGCGGGAACCTGGCTTCTGCTGAGCAGGACATGCTGATGAGATTTATGTTTAGCAAGTGATAGTTGTATCACTGAACAGTCAGAACATTGTAGATATACACTACTGATACCAGGAACATTCATACAAAATTTATACTGATACCTAGAACATTCAGAGTGTGGTGTTAATATGGGGAATCTTTAAAACCAGTGACACTAGATCCATTAAGATTTCCCCAGTAACAGTGACAATAGGGTTAGAATTTTCTGATTAACAATCAGTTAAGTAACAGAGGAAATTCATAGTGGGAATCAGATTGAAGACTCTCATTAGACAGTGTTTGTCATGGGTGTCCAAGCATCCTAGTGGTTCAAGAGACAACGGAGGAAGTCTTCACGTGACCGGAGGAGCATCACCTTGGTGAGGTTGCTTGTCTGGAATACATGGTGCTAGTGTGTTCTCAGCACAGTGATGAGAATGACTATACTCCTGAACACTGATCTGAGTCTATATACACTTTAGAATATACGTCACACATTCTACACTTTATACACACACACACACACACACACACACACACTTCTCCTACATATACTCTTTGCTTTAATAAATTTCTTGTTTTTATTTGTTGAAGCTAGAGTTGTCAAGTATGTTATGTTGGGGAAGAATGAGAGGGGGCATGATCCAGGAGTGAGTAAGAGTGAGAAGAAGGTGTCTTCAGATTGAGGGAGTGTTGTGGACGGAGTCTGCTGGATATCTCCAGGATAGAGATATTGAATTAAAACAAATGTGGGTGTTGATTCCCCTCACTCCAGGGACGACACTAAAGTGGTAAAGAAGAACAAATAACTACTACGGCATTCATTCTTTACACCGTCACACAACCTGATCTTTCCAATACTTCAGTATTTGTGATTTTGTCTTGCACTTAATACCAAGTATTCATATATATATATATATATATATATATATATATATATATATATATATATATATATATATATATTATATATATATATATATATATATATATACCCCGCATATCCTAATTTACAGGACATCGCTGTCAACACCAGCATTTTACCGCTGTTGTTGAATTCTTGGCAGGATTACGTTCAGTAGTTTGCCATTGCTTTCTGAGCGACCGGCTCACATAGCCCCGTGAGTAACCAACGCGGAGCGATCCGCTACCGAATCTCGCGCAGCTACGTTACTCACGAGAACATACGGGATTACAGTGAAAAACGTTAACTCCTACGCTAGGGAGATGACTCGTGTCTGCACTCTGTACAATTGCTAGTTTTGTAAAAGGGATGGGGAAAGTGGAGCGCATTTTTCCTAGCTCTTAAGCAAATGTCACTCCTGCCCATGAAGTGGCAATGCAGCGTTACATACTGAGTTTGTTATTTCCACTCCGATAGACTTGATCCCAGAAACCTATCGAGGATGGAACCGGCGTCCTACGACGTATGAGGCAGACATCTGATCATTAACGACCCAGCTCTTCAAAACACACACACGCCCGCACACACGCACAGCACAGACACACACACACATACACCCACACACACACTCATATCACACACACACACTCACACATACACACACATACACTAATCACACAGGCAATCATACACACACATTCAAACACTCGCACTCTCTTACATGAACCCGAGGAAGTCAATACCAGCTAACATACAACAAGCTGTAACGGCCACAATTATTCTACCATTCAATACTATCTGTAAACAGGAAACTGCGCGTTTAGGAAAGATGCCGAGACAACAGCGTTTACTGCCTACTTTGGCCCTGACTTTACCGCACTGATCCCAACAGTTATAAACAAGCTCCATTTTTAATTGTCGGGTCTTTACGTTCTCACTGTTGCCTGCACATTGACAACACATAAACAGGGCTGTCTTGACAGCGGGGAGTGTTTTAGCGCCACCTACTATAGATAGAATGCCCATGTGATCAATTGTTTTAATACGTAAACCGTCTTTTATATTTAACCTTTTCTTCGTCGTGGACACTGTATAACAATATTCCAATTTGAAATGTGTGAGCAGTGTCAGAGTTGCGAATTCAATCAGTCAGGTGCCATCATCCCCATGAAGGTTGGCTGCAATAGATGTCCAAATGTCTCTGTCTCTCGCCTTGGTTGTACACTCTGACAGGCCTTTGTATGTCCATCTCTTGACTGGTTGTACACCCTGACAGGCCTTTGTATGTCCATCTCTTGACTGGTTGTACACTCTAACAGACCTTTGCATGTCCATCTCTTGACTGGTTGTACACTCTAGCAGGCCTTTGTATGTCCATCTCTTGACTGGTTGTACACTGTAACAGGCCTTTGTATATTCATCTCTTGACTGGTGGTACACTCTGACAGGTCTTTGTATGTCCATCTCTCGCCTTGGTCGTACACTCTTACAGGTCTTTGTATGTCCATCTCTCGCCTTGGTTGTACACTCTGACAGGCTTTTGTCTGTCCATCTCTTGACTGGTTGTACACTCTGACAGGCTTTTGTATGTCCATCTCTTGACTGGTTGTACACTCTGACAGGCCTTTGTATGTCCATCTCTTGACTGGTTGTACACTCTGACAGGCCTTTGTATGTCCATCTCTCGCCTTGGCTGTACACTCTGACAGGTCTTTGTATGTCCATCTCTCGCCTTGGTTGTACACTCTGACAGGCCTTTGTATGTCCATCTCTTGACTGGTTGTACACTCTGACAGGTCTTTGTATGTCCATCTCTTGATTGGTTGTACACTCTGACAAGCTTTTGTATGTCCATCTCTCGCCTTGGCTGTACACTCTGACAGGTCTTTGTATGTCCATCTCTGGCCTTGGTTGTACACTCTGACAGGTCTTTGTATGTCCATCTCTCGCCTTGGCTGTACACTCTGACAGGCCTTTGTATGTCCATCTCTCGCCTTGGCTGTACACTCTGACAGGTCTTTGTATGTCCATCTCTCGCCTTGGTTGTACACTCTGACAGGCCTTTGTATGTCCATCTCTCGCCTTGGTTGTACACTCTGACAGGCCTTTGTATGTCCATCTCTCGCCTTGGCTGTACACTCTGACAGGCCTTTGTATGTCCATCTCTCGCCTTGGTTGTACACTCTGACAGGCCTTTGTATGTCCATCTCTCGCCTTGGCTGTACACTCTGACAGGCCTTTGTATGTCCATCTCTCGCCTTGGCTATACACTCTGACAGGCCTTTGTATGTCCATCTCTTGACTGGTCGCACACTCTGACAGGCTTTTGTATGTCCATCTCTTGACGTCAACTTCCTACTTGTATTGTTGTCTACAGTGGTACTGACTGGGCGTAAACATATTGGTTGCCAGGAAACACAGCTACTAAACGGACATTGGTATTTAAAACATATTGTAAACCTATTCTCATGTTTTTGGATTATTCAAAGGCATTTGATTGTGTACAACGTCAGAAACCACATGTAATATAACTCATCAGAATGCTCAATCTAGACCAACAAGCAGCGGTTAGAATAGATGACGAGACATCAGACTGGTTTGAGATCAAGCATGGAGTCCGTCAGGGATGAGTGCTGTTCCCTTATTTGTTTAACCTGTACGCCAAAAATTTAATGAGAAATGTAAGAGATGATATAAACAGGGAGCAATATATGATGACCTAAATATCGGTGGTCATGACGTACCAGAGATTCGGTATGCTGATGATACAGTATTCCTATCCACAAAACAGACTGGTATAGAAAACCTAATAGCCTCAACCCAATTGAATAGTGAAAATCACAACTTATATCTTAACATAGCAAAAACAAAGATAATGCATACAGATAAAACTACTATTGAGAAAGAAATATACGTTAATGAGGAAAAATTGGACGTGGTGGAAAATTTTGAATATATTGGGTCATTGATTACCAACAACGGTGACACAATGAACGAAATTAAACGATGACTATCAATTGCTCTTCAAAGACTAAAACAACTGAAACATTGTGGACTGGGACAGACAGAACTACAAAAATTAGATATTTAAGAGCCTGCATCTTTCCCATTGCAACATACGCCTCTGAGACCTGAACACTTACTAAACAAGCTGAACAGCGCATAAATACCTTTGAATATAAATGTTATAGACGAGTTCTAAGGATATTTTGCGAAAAGAAAAAAAGAAATGTATCCATACTTCAAGACCTGAATATTGAAGAAGGTTGGATATTAAAGAGGATAAAACAAAGAAAATTGAAATATTTTGGTGACTTGAAAGGTCAAGAAAGTTTGGAGAGAACAATAATGGAAGGGTATATGCCTGGGAAAAGAGGAATAGGAAGGCCAAAGACAAGATGGGTACAGGATATGGTGGATGATCTCCAGATGGGTGTATTAAACGCAGGACATCTTGCTTATGATCGTGAGGTTTTCCGGAAGGTTGTTATGGGAGCGAGGTTCTGCAAAGGACTTGCTACTGAATGAATGAATGTATGATATGGGGGACCACTTGACCAGGGTCCCAAAGAGTCCACTCGATATAGGACAAGCTGGCACCCTGGCAATTCTGCCACTGGTTGTCTGTCTCTTGCTCGCCTACCTTCGACGTTTCTTTCCTGGATGGTTGCAACAAGAGTGCTATGTCTTGCTCGCCTACCTTCAACGTTTCTCCCCGGGATGGTTTCAACAAGAGTGCTATATCTTGCTCGCCTACCTTCAACGTTTCTTTCCAGGATGGTTCCAACAATGGTGCTATGTCTTGCTCGCCTACCTTCGACGTTTCTCCCTGTCACGGGATCCTGCGAGTTTAGTGATTCCCCGATAACCTTACATATAAAATTAATTGCACTATATGAGGATGGAAAACAATCGAGTACTTCAGTCTGAGGTGAGGACAAAGTGAAGGTTATTGACCGAATGGTATAGACGACAGATACCGTGGTTATCAAGGGTCATTGACTGCCGATCGTATCGGACAAACAACACGGAGACGGGAGGTTGAGGAAAACACAAAGACGTTGATCAAAGCGTTAAAACTGATTGATGTACGAGAGTTTGGGAAAACGGGGAGTAGCGGAGAAAAACGGGACGGAGCGGCCAGGAACGAATACGTGATTTCACAGACTTTTGATGTGAAGGAAACGGCAAATTAGATTGTTGATGTAGGGACATCAAAAGAGAACGGAGAATTAGAACTTAGTATAAATAGTTGAAACTTGTTTTTGTGGTTAGTGTGAAACCAAACTAGATAGGAGAATGGATCTATGCGTCCTTAATTAGGGAAAGAAATATAGTTCCCTTATTGTTTAAAGGCGGTGGGACATTGGTGCTTTTGTGCTTGTGTATTTCGATTCATGGACTAACATAGATTATATAAGGTAATCTAGCTTTAGCTTAGGAATACAGCATCGTGATCTAGGTGTCTGTGCTTGGCTGTTACCATTTCCTTCTTTTAGCTAATCGTGTAGACTTTAGTGAACTCATCTGTCTTATGTCAGAGTATCTTTCGGAAGCGTCTGAGTACGGCTGGAAACATGCTCTCACATAAGAATTAGTCTTAAGCAGACTAATATCACATGGTTATATGTCACCCAAAGGTTCCACGGAAACTCCTGACATACGCAGAGATACAGTACCTCGATAATGAAAGTTACTTCACTTTCGCAGAGATACAGTACTTCACCTTAAGAACTAAGATAAGAAAGTTACTTCACTAGTGCAGAGATAACTACTCGCAAAGACGAGAACTCTGTAATTCAAAAGTATCGAGGTTAAAGAAGTGATGTAAAGGACGTTAAATTGCTGAAGGCAGGGCGACATAAATTTGCCTATATTTGCACTATAGACTAATATACAAAAAAAAAAACACTGGATAATTCACGAACAGTTTCCATGCCTACAAAAAGTGGTAATTAACTAACTGGAACAGTGTGTAAAACATTTATAGTAGATCTAGAGACAGTGTTAGACAGTGGTGATGTGTTTTTTCAGTGATGGATTTTACTAACTCCCAAAAAGGAAATCTGTAAAAGTCAGAGACTTACCTTAATCGCATTATTTTAGGGTGATCCGACTGTGAACATTTTTCAATATTGGATTACATCCAGACTCAAGTGGAGCGGAGCATCCAGGGTG
>JACEFZ010018366.1:0-327500 GCA_014155875.1 Cepaea nemoralis | reverse complement strand
GATGGGCCGTTCGCGAGCGCACAAAGGACATACATAGATACATACATAGATACAGACAGACATACGATCCTTATTTATATATAAGATTATACGTCTCGGGAGAGGGGCGGGGCGAGGAGAGGACGGCGCGGCGTGTGAATTTGCAATTGCACTACTCTTAAAATAGTGGAATCCATTATTTGGGAGACATACTTCCAAGCGTTCCCAATGGTAGAACTGATACTGATCATTCTATTTCATTAGAACTTTTATTAATCTTTCTATTTCATAAACACTTTTACCATCTTTCTGTTTCATTAGAACTTAAACTAATCTTACTATTTTATATCGAACTGATACTAATCTTACTATTTCATGTAGACCGTATAATGTCTTTCTTTTTCATGTAGACATTTTAATATCTTTCTATTTCATGTACACCTTATAATATCTTTCTATTTCTTGTAGACCTTATAATATCTTTCTATTTCTTGTAGATCTTATAATATCTTTCTATTTCATGTAGACATTTTAATATCTTTCTATTTCATGTAGACCTTATAATATCTTTCTATTTCATGTAGACCTTATAATATCTTTCTATTTCTTGTAGATCTTATATCTTTCTATTTCATGTAGACTTTATACTATCTTTCTGTTTCTTGTAGACCTTATAATATCTTTCTATTTTATGTAGACCTTATACTATCTTTCTATTTCTTGTAGATCTTATAATATCTTTCTATTTCATATAGACCTTAAAATATCATTTTATTTAATGTAGACCTTATAATATCTTTCTATTTTATGTACACCTTATAATATCTTTTTATTTCATGTAAACCTCATATTATATCTTTCTATTTCCTGTAGACCTTATACCTTTATATTTCATGAGACCTTATATCTTTTTAATTCATATAGGCCTTATATCTTTCTGTTTCATATAGACCTTATTATATCTGTCTATTTCTTGTAGACCTTATAATATCTTTCTATTTCATGTACACCTTATAATATCTTTCTATTTCATGTAAACCTCATATTATATCTTTCTATTTCCTGTAGACCTTATACCTTTATATTTCATGAGACCTTATATCTTTTTAATTCATGTAGGCCTTATATCTTTCTGTTTCATATAGATCTTATTATATCTTTCTATTTCTTGTAGACCTTATAATATCTTTCTATTGCATGTACAGCTTATAGTATCTTTTTATTTCATATAGAACTTAAAAAAAATAGTGACCTTTCTGTTTCGGGTTGTGCTAGTTAAAAAGAAAATTGTTTGTCCATTTCAGGACGTTGCAGTCACCTTCATCACCTAATGACTTTGTGTGATTTACTTGGCGACTTTACCTTAAGTAGTTTGCCATTACTGTCTGAACGAGAAGCCAACGTTTACATCTAACTGAACGGTGTGTTAAACGAAAACACTACCCCTCGTCAACAATAGAACATTTAAATGCAAGCGCGTTAAACATTTCGGACGCACCAGTCTTAGTTATTACAGATTATTTATCAACCTCAATACAAGCAATGGCAAACTACTGAACGAACAACTGTCCAGTAAATTACAAACACATAATAGCGAGCATGGGTGATCTCAACGTCATGAAAGGACATGTACATATTTTTAAATCTCAGTACAGCTGTGAAAAATGTGAAAATAATTCTTTGCGTTCCTCTCTATGGACTCAAGCATAGTCCATGCACTTACTACTACTTCTAGTGCAATGTAGACCTTCTTCTTGTTCTCTTTCCCTCGATCTTGCCAGTTGTCACCAAGTTCTCCAATTTATTTCTTCTCCGGTAATAGTAACTTAATGTTGAGAGAGAAACGCCCTCCACCAGGTCCTCGCGTCCTGTAAGAGGCCAACAGAGTGTAATCTTGTCTCGAAGTAGTTACAGAGCTTGACAGGTGGTGAAGAGGCTGCCGGTCGCGTGTGTGAATCTGCCGAGAGGAAAGATTCGTCGTGAGTTACACAACGTAGAGTGTGTAGTCGGAATGCACCTTTCACACACGGAGTGATTTATTTAACAACGCGTAGAACTCTTGGGTAGTGCGAATGGATACTTAAACTTCTCAAATAAGGTCGGAACACAGGAGCTCCAATGTGCAAATTGTGCTCTTTAAAACTCTCACGGCAGTTGAAAATCGCAACAAGCACACTTTAAAGACATTCAGGGATTAATTCACTATAATTGTTCAGAAACAACCTTTTAAGCGCTATTGATCCTTTTTTATGTTTTCTGCTGCGCAATGGTTCGACTGACTGGTTCGGTGTGCAATGATAATGATCTGTCGACTAACTAACTAACTAACTAACTAACTAACTAACTAACTAACTAACTAACCAACCAACCAACCAACCACACCCAACCAACCAACCAACCACACCCACCCAACCAACCAACCAACCAACCAACCAACCAGCCAGCCAGCCAGCCAACCAACCAACCAACCAACCAAATAATCAACCAACCAAATAACCAACCAACCAAATAACTAACTAACTAACTAACTAACTAACTAACTAACTAACTACACAGCCAGCCAGCTAACCAATCAACTAACTAACTAACTAACTAACTATTTAACTAACTAAATAATTAACTAACTAACTAAACAATTGTCTACCTATCTAAGTAATTAACTAATTAACCAAGCAACCAACCAACAAACTAACTAACTAACTAACTAACTAACTAAATAATTAACTAAATAACTAACCAACCAACCAACCAATCAACAAACCAATCATCTAACTAACTAACTAATTAACTAACTAATTAACTAAATAACTAACCAACCAACTAACGAATCAAACAATCAATCAAGTAACCAACAAACCAATCAACCAACCAACTAACTAAATAACTAATCAACTAACCAACCAACTAACTAAGCAATTGACTAAATAACTACCTAACTAACCAACAAACCATCCATCCAACTAACTAACTAACTAACTAACTAACTAACTCACTCACTCACTCACTCACTCACTCGCTCGCTCGCTCACTCACTCACAAACAAACTAATTAACTAACATATTGTCTAGTGTTTATGGAAGCTCACTTCATTACGGGTCCACAGAGCTCACGGGGCCAGCTGATACCCTGGCAGGTTCACCACTGCTCTGAAAGAGGTGTTTGCAAAACGTGAGTGATGATTATCTATCATCGTAATTGGGAGTTGTTTCGAGCCTTTTGATATCTCGCAGCGTGCAAAGTTTACACTCCTACAATAATAAAATACAAGCAGAAGCAAGGCTACACCTAAGCAGAAATAGGACAATGGACACGCATACGTGTATCAAAGAAGAACTAACAATGCAAAATATATGATGTACCATCGGAAGTAAATTATCAATCCTATTTTCCATTTCATTTTCCATTCATTATTCCATTCTATGTTTATCTCTCGCCCTCTTCATTTCACTCCCTTGTGTATCCGTTTTGACCATTGAAAATATATAAAATCATTTCTTCCGTGTTTATTTGTGTAATCATATGTATTTAAGCCCAACAAGCTCCTTTGCACTACCACTTCGACATGATAACAGAAACAGACTATACAAGGTATTCCCACCATTATGTAATTTCTATAAATAACTACATCATTGCAACATTTTAAGCCAGCAATATTTGTTCTGTGAAACAGACTATAGATTCACATTCCCGCATTTTTATATATAACGACTTCGTTGGATAATTGAAGACATTACTGTAAAGTTGTGTTGTTACCCTAGGGGGGAGAGATGTCTAGACAGTCTCTCTCTCTCTCTCTCTCTCTCTCTCTCTCTCTCTCTCTCTCTCAGACAGACACATAGATAGACGGACGGACGGACGGACGGATGGATAGATAGATAGATAGATAGATAGATAGATAGATAGATAGATAGATAGATAGATAGATAGATAGATAGACGGACGGACGGACGGACGGACGGACAGACAGACAGACAGACAGACAGACAGACAGACAGACAGACAGACAGATAGATAGATAGATAGATAGATAGATAGATAGATAGATAGACAGATAGATATATAGATAGATAGATGCACCACGTTGCAATAACATGCATTTATTAACGCCTGCATTAATGAAAGAACATGAACTAAGGCACACAACCCAAACAAATTGCTGAACTCTAGTTCATATAACGATGAGGACAGGTTGCTTTAGACACCAACAACTGTCTGTCTACTCTCTGATCTACTAAATAGTGCAACCTGGCAAACTGCCAGTAACAACAAAAACAAAAAACAAAAAACATTTGCAATCCAAAACTTAACAAACACTTAAATACAATCTCTTCGTGCTAGGCCCAGAAAATTCGACTATAAATGCACACATTAAAATAAGTAGACATAGATTAAGAGATCAGACGATGAGTCATTCAGTGGAGAGGAAAGGGTTGTGGGGGGTGGGGGTGGGGGGACTCATTCAGGGGAGAGTAGAAGGGTGGGGTGGTGGAGGGGGGAACAATACGCAGCTTTTAAACAATATTCAAAATGAACACATGCACTCATACTAAGTGGAAAGCTAACCTGTTTTGAAATGGCAGGCATGCAAATTTCTGCCGAGACATACATTTGTATAATCCCTTCCCCGCCCCTAAACATAAAGAAACAAAAGGATTCAGTTTTACAGAAGAGGGCATGTTGGGATTGGCTCTAGCTAATTAAGTAGATTGGACGTGTTGTGGTTAGACGGTTGGATCTATCTATCTATCTATCTATCTATCTATCTATCTATCTATCTATCTATCTATCTATCTATCTATCTATCTATCTATCTATCTATCCATCTATCTGTCTGTCTGTCTGTCTGTTCTGCTCGCTCCCCCTCTTTCTCCGTCTCTCTCTCTCTCTCTCTCACTCACTCTCCTCCTCTCACTCTCACTCTCTTCTCTCTGTCTCAATGTTTGTATCCATTCCCCTATCTCCTTCTCTCTCTACCCCCCCCCCCCCCCCCGCCGTCTCCTTCTCGCTATAGCTCCATATCTCATTCTCTCTCTGCCTCTGTCTCCCCCTCTCTCCCTATTTCTCCCTCTCTCTAGCTTTCTCTCTCCATCTCCTCCTTTATCTATCTATTCGTCTTACCCACTCCCTCTCTCCCCCCTCTCTCTCTCACAGTCTGCCGCCCTCTCTCTTTCTCCCCATCTCTCCCCCTTTCTATCTCCATCTTCCTCTATGCCTTTCTCTCTCCCTCCTTCTCCTTCTCCCTCTCTCTCACTCTCTTTCTTTCTCCCATAGAAATACAACATTAACAGAGACAGTCATAATTATGTGGAAACCAAATCTGTAGTGAAATGGCCCACGTGCAAACTTTCACTAGGGTATCAAACCTGACCCCCACCCTACCCACCCCCACAACATTAAGACAGTACAGGAATCTGCGAGACATGCAGGGTATGGTTCTAGCTCCTCAGGAAGACGCGGTATCGTAGTGGCTAGACGCTAGCCTGCCCGCCCCGGTGGACTTGAGTTCGAATTCAAACCGAAGCAAAAGTACGATTTTAAAAATTGATCTGGGTTCTCGGGTCGACCCTGTCTTAATTGGGTCTAGTGAAATGTTTGGGGAAGTGAAGGCAAGATATCGACCACACCATCTTTGAAATGATGATGATTGGTCTGTTAAATGTGAGTCTAGCACCATATACCCAATACACCATAAGGCATGTAAAGAGGTCCTTTACTTGTTAATTCCAGGTTTACACGTTTCGGCACAGGTGGGTGATGTGGTCAGTTTCACCCAGGCCAGCTTTACCTGTTTTTCCTGTACTCATTTTAAGCAGTCGGTGTCTGTGGCCAAGGGTTAAGTGAACGCAGATTCACAATCTCCCTACATATCTGGTCGAGGGTTCGAAATCACCAGCAGGAGATTCGGGAGCAGATCGCTTTGTGTTAATTTCGATGGTATGAGTGTTGACTTTTAGAAAAGAATGCCACATTACTGTATGTAATACTAATATTGCCTAGTAAATCACAATCAGCTAGTAAATGCTGGGGTTGATTGCAGCGCTCTGTTAAGAACACGCAACTAACTTATAATATCTAGACAGGATCGACCTGGCAGCCCTGGGCAAAGTAAACATTCCCTCTCGCATGAATTCGAACACACATAACCACTACGGTTTCGGTAGCCGCTACACGCTGAGGGATTTACTGAGCAGGGGATCCGAGCACTTATAAACGAATGTTTCGATGTGCAATGAGGATGATCTGTCGAATAACTAACTAACTAACTAACTAACATAACCACTAGACCGGTAACCAAGCGTGCTACCCACTGCCGTACGACGGCTCTCCTCTCCCCCAACAGTGCATCTTTTTTTTTTTTTTTTTGCATATCCTTTACAGGACATCGCTGTCAACACCAGCATCTTTCAGCTGTATGTTGATTTCTTGGCAAGATTACGCTCAGTAGTTTGCCATTGCTTTCTGAGCGGCCTGCTCACATACCGAAGCACTGCTGATTCTCACCGTCATCACGTTACTGATGAGAGTATACGAGATTACGGATAAAAGTCATAACCTCTAAGCCACGAAGCCGGCAACAGTGCATCTACACAAATATAATTACAAGTGAGGTATGGTTTACACTGCGTTCTAGATAAGCCTGTGTAAATGTGGTCACTAGAGTGATATAGTCACATGCTGAATATGTGGACATGTTAGAGCTTTGCCACAACAACAACAACCAAACGTACACATAAATATAGATGTCAACAGAATAACGTTAATGTATATCGTTAATGGCAAACCTCAAGCTGGTCTAGAATAGGTAAGACAGATTATGATCTGTGCAAGACTAGACTTTGAATAAAAACAGAACAACAGATGAATATCACATGGGTGGCGCCAGTACGTTAAGTTGAATGACCCAATCAAAGATTAGTTTGAAGAGACAACATAAGTCACCTTGGCAGTCAGTATTTAGATATGTATTGGGACTTAAGACGTCAACAACATCCAGCATACTTATCTATATCAGTTTGTGATGAGTATTTAGTCATACATGAATAAGTTTAAATTACAGATACGCCTTTTATAAGCGCTGTTGAAGATATCGTTTAAAATAGCATAATCTCGGTGACTTAGCAGTACACAAAAGCCAATGGACAGAGAGGCATTAGATATACATACAGACAGGCAGGCAGGCAGGCAGGCAGACAGACAGACAAGCAGTACACAAAAGCCAATGGACAGAGAGGCATTAGATATACATACAGACAGGCAGGCAGGCAGGCAGACAGACAGACAGACAGACAGACAGACAGACAGACAGACAGACAGACAGACAGACAGACAGACAGACAGACAGACAGACAGACAGACATCGCTTTGATATAGAGTTTTGCGAATTAGTTTGACCCTATCGAAAATTAGCCGGCTCCGTTGTGAAGATGTTACGGACGCGGTTCGTGATCCCGTATACCCGCGATCGAAGCACAGCTATGAGTGTTTTAGCAGCAGACGCCTGACGCAGGTGGTTTTTATGTAATGGTATGGGTGCCAATCATTTAGAAATAAATGGCAAACTACTGAACTTAAACTTACCCAGGAATCACTAACAGCCAAGAAATGCTGGGTTTGACTGCTACGCCCTGTAAAGGACATGCAACTAACATTTTTATTAAAAAGTAAGCATTTGCTGAGTGACAGTAACTGAAGATGTTGAATTTAGACTAGTGTGTCGCTTTTTATCATTCAGTAAACCCAAATCCCTTTTCTGGAGTGAGCACAGACATTATGTGACTTAATTGGAACACGCATCCCCGATTGTGAGGCAATAGTCAATATGCGACTATATGAATACGAGAACATAAATAAATGGCAATCAGTTAATTGGAAGTGTTCAAAAGAAGCCACGGAAGGCAGGTGGTGGATGAAATTATGAGGGCAGCCGACAGATATTCGTTGGTTATGGTCTCGAGTTTCGCGACGGCAAGCTTTCTCTCTTTCGAGAGACAATGATTGCGGTCACCCGGCCAGTATGGTCACTGCCATAGAGGAAAGCAACGGCAAACTACCTCTTTGAAATTGCCTAGTTTATTATGATTCGCTTAAAGACTGATCATCGCAAGACAAGGACAGAGACATTAAAATTAGGAACATGGAACGTTAGGACGTTAAACAACGACGGAAAATTAGAGAACATAACACAAGAAATTCAAAGAGAAAAAATTAATATATTAGGTATGTGCGAAACGAGATGGACAGGAGCAGGCATCAAGATACATAAAGATTTTAAGATTATTTATTCTGGAGGTGAGGATGGACATAGGAGAGTGGCAATAATTTTGGACCGGAAAACATCAACGTCTGTTCAGGGATATTGGGCCGTGTCGGACAGAGTTCTACTAGTTAAATTGAGTGGCAGACCTTTTAACATAAATGTTATTCAAGTATATGCCCCAACAGGAGAGTCCAGTGAAGATAGTGTAGAGGAATTTTATAATGACATAGAGTCTGCCTTAAAGAAATGTAAAAATTCAGAAATAAACATCATAATAGGGGACTTCAATGCAAAAGTAGGAAATCAAGGGGATAGATACACAGTAGGAAACTATGGTTTAGGAGAGAGAAATGAAAGAGGATACAGACTAGTAGAGTGGGCAAAAGAACAGGAAATGATTGTAGGAAACACCTGGTTCAAGCAACACCCTAGAAGATTATGGACCTGGAGGAGTCCTGATAGCAGGATTAGAAACCAGATTGACTACATTCTCATTAGCAGAAGATTTAGAAACGCGCTAACAGTAGCAAAAACAGTTCCCAGTGCTGATTGTTATAGTGACCACAGACTACTCACAGGAACATTGAGGATAAAGTTGAAGAAAGTCAAGTATACAACAGGGAACACTAAATATGATTTGTGTACATTGAGTAATGACAAGGAAATACAAAACAAATTCAACATAGAAGTACAGAACAGATTTGAAATATTGTCTGATCTAGAGATCCTATTCCAGGATGTGGATGATCAATGGGAAATGTTAAAGAATTCAATCAATGTGGCTGCAGAAAAAACTATTCCAAAATTAAAGAAGGTGGGTCGTAAGAAATGGATGACAGAGGAAATTTTACACTTAATGGAAACAAGAAGACTCAACAAAAATAATCCTGCCAAATATGAAGAAATTCACAGACAAGTCAGAATATTATGTAGGAAGGCAAAAGAATCATGGCTTGAGGAAAAGTGCTTAGAAATTGAAAAACAACACAACAGTCAAAATACCAAATTAGTGCACAAAAGAATTCAGGAACTTACTAATAAAAGAACAAGTACATCAACAGGCTGTCTAAAAACTAAAGATGGCAAAGTCATAATAGAAAAAGATCAGATTCTACATGTATGGACAGATTATGTGAAAGACCTGTATAATGATAACAGAGAGGAACAGTATGCTATTAGATTTAATAATGAAGGACCAGCAATTTTAAAGATGGAGGTTCAAAATGTTCTTAAGCATATGAAAGCTGGCAAGGCCCAGGTGCAGATAACATCACAACAGAAATGATTAGAGCTCTAGAAGAATTTGGACTAGAGCAAGTCACTAGACTGCTGAACACATTATATGATACTGGAGATATACCTTCTGAATTATGTAATTCTGTATTTATTGCAATCCCAAAGAAATCAGGAGCCTTAGAATGTGATCAACATAGAACAATTAGTATAATGAGTCACATCACAAAGATTTTGTTACGAATTATCATGCAAAGAGTGAGGAAGAAAATACAACCTGAAATAGGGGAAGAACAATGTGGTTTTGTAGAAGGAAAGGGTACAGTAAATGCTGTGTATATGCTGCGAACAGTTATTGAACGTGCTTTAGAAGTAAACAAGGATATACATCTTTGCTTTATTGACTACACAAAGGCTTTTGATAGAGTTAGACATGTCAACATTGTGGATATGCTTGCAGATCTACAAATTGATGGGAAAGACATTAGACTTATAAAAAACATATATTGGAAACAACAAGCTGCCATAAGGATTGATAATGAAGTAGGACAATACCAACCTATTAAGAGAGGTGTTAGGCAGGGATGTGTAATGTCTCCAGATCTTTTTTCCCTATACAGTGAAAATATTTTCAGAAATGTAGAAGACCTAAATGGAATCAGCATTGGAGGACGAAACATCAATAACATTAGATATGCAGATGATACAGTATTAATTGCAGACAATGCACAGGATCTGCAACAATTAGTAGACGCTGTTGTTGTACACAATGAGCAGCTGGGGTTGGAATTAAATTGTAGGAAGACACAGGTTATGGTCGTCACTAGGAAGAACGAAGTACCACAATGTAATATACAAGTAAATGGGAATATTCTTCAACAAGTGAATCGGTTCAATTATCTCGGAACAGTCATAACATCTGATGGCAGATGCCTTGAAGAGATTAGAACAAGAATCGCCATTGCGAAAGTAGCCTTTAGCAAGATGAAAAACATTCTGACCAATAAAATGATGTCAATTGAAACGAGAAAAAGAGTGTTGAGGGGATACATAGAGCCTGTTCTTTTGTATGGATGTGAAACTTGGACAATGTGCAGTCAAGCAGAAAAACATCTGATGGCTGCAGAAATGTGGTTTCTGAGGAAAATGCAAAGAATACCATGGACAGATAGAAAAACCAATGACCAAGTACTACAAGAGACAAATGAAAATCGTAGATTGATTAGAGAAATTAGACGTAGACAGTCAAAAATTTTTGGACATGTTATGAGAAGAAATGGACTGGAGAACTTAGTGACAGCTGGCAAGATCGAAGGGAACAGACCAAGAGGAAGACCGAGAGGAAAATACCTGGATGGCTTGGCCACATGGCATGGACGAGACAGGAACACTGAGCTGATCCACGACTCTGGTGATCGAGTGAAATGGCGAATCATGACCGCCCACGCTTTCCGGCATGGCACATGATTGATTGATTGATAGGTTCAGTATTAAAGGTAGTTAAAATTAAATGTTTGCATATCCTTTACAGGACATCGCTGTCAACATCAGCATCTTTCAGCTGATTGTTGATTTCTTGGCAAGATTACGCTGAGTAGTTTGCCATTGCTTTCTGAGCGACCGGCTCACATACCCCGTAAGTTACCGACGCGGTTAGAACCGATACCGATTCTCGCCGTCGTCACGTTACTCACGAGAGTATACGAGATTACGGAGAAAGTCGCTAACTCCTGGGTCAGGGAGAACAGCATTAAAGGTAATGGTTTGAGATAAAAATGTATGATGTGAATATGCTTGTTTTCTGTTTGCCAAAAAGGATTTAATTAATTTCACTAAATTAAAACTCACTCTCATTGTTTTTAGTTTTAAATTAAAATAATATGGTCTATCATGTCGAATGCTTTTCCAAAGTCTATAAACAGCATCACATTAATTATTATTGCTTATATGTTGATGTCAAGTTTCATTAATTTTTGTTATGTTATTATAACAAGAATATGTTTGCTGAAACCCTGATTGACTTGATAAACAGACACACTGACACAAACAGACTTCCGTGAAGTTGACTTTTGCACAACCATGCTTCTACATCCAGTGTAGTGAAACTGGTCTCTGTCTCAGCCATTAGGGCCTGCCCACAGACCCACTCACGCTGATTCCATCGACTCCTATGTGTTCCAAACTCTGCTTGAACAAACGGTTGTTTCCAAGGCAGACGTCACAAATACCTCATATTCATTAATCGAGTCAAATGGTATGTCTATATTACTTTTCTGTTAAAACCATAGTCAGTAAGGGACGTACTAATCAGTTATTCCTCTCTTCCTCCGCCTCTCTACCACACAACTAAAACTATGGGGATGCAATTAGGCCAAGGGTGAACTGTTCAGTACGGCCCATAAATCTCTATCGTCCTGTGATGTCAGTCTTCAGTGATGCACAAGCAAATACAATAATAGCAAATATTATTGTCTTACATTCAGCCACACAACATTTACAGTTCATCAACATGCATATTCATAATACTTGAGAAGAACTCATAAAAACCAATGCAACAAAATTAGAACGGATCCCTTGTATCATAACCAATGTAAATTATCTGTTCAAGCAATGACTGTCAAGTGGCAATTAAGACTCAGTGAAGGTAAATTACTCCATCATCCTAGATCAGTGGTTCTCAACCTTTTTTGGCACGTGCCCCCCTTCACCAAATTTTCAGAACGTCACCCCCTCCCCCTTTTTTTTCATATTTCCTATCTAAAAAAAAACCACCCACCCCTACACAGTATACTTAAAAATGGAAGGTAAATTTAATAGCATATACTAAAACAAGTCTAGACACCCACATAAAATATGATTTGTGGGTCTACTTACTTTATAAAATGAATTTTAGAAGGATGAGATATACATAACTGTAAAGTATGAAGGGAAAAACAATATCAAGTAATCGGTTCTTGTATTAATGCTATCTGAAAATGGTCTTCACCCCCCCCCCCCTGGAAACCCTAAAATTCCCCCTGGGGGGGGGGGGGGGGAGGATTCCCCACCGGTTGAGAACCACTGTCCTAGATAGTGCAAGCTTATCCCCGTTAAAACAATATAGCACCTGTCAATGACACGTTCACCCGGTACGTAGACAGAGAAGACAGGGTCAACAAGATAGTTGCAAGAGATGTATCATGTGTGAGTCATTATCAACCAGAAATAAAGCGCTCTTCGATGCCATGGAATCCATCCTTCGACACTTTCAGCCAACAAATGCCAGATTTCGCTATCGGCTGTTAATTATCCCGTTTCCAGAAGAAAGGTATCGATGTGAATGCGAATATGCTGTGAAGTTCTAATAATGCTTCGTGATTCAGTTCGAACACACACACACACACACACACACACACACACACACACACACACACACACGCACGCACACGCACGCACGCTCGCACGCACGCACACACACACACTCTCTCTCTCTCTCTCTCGCGCGCGCGCGCACGCACACACACACAAACAAAAACCGCCAAGGTATACTGATTACGAGGAGTACCGCTACTTGCTACTTCAGGCTACTTCCATACATTGATTCGCCAGGCAAAAAATTGCTCAACTAAGATGAATATGTTTTGAACATGTCTTACAACCACGAACGATGTCCACTTCTTTGGAGACTTAACAAAAAAATCATATTTGTAGGAAATGATTTGTTGATAACGAGGAAGTTTCGGATGGCTTGAGATGAAGACGTTGGGTGTGGCGTACGAACGAGGCTTAGACAGCAGCCCTAAGACTTCTACAATCCATAGTTAGTACGAGGGCGAGCAAATAAGTAAGTCACACAGTTCTGTGGGATGACAGGTAAATGTAGTTGGTGTTTTCTACAGGTGTCATTAGGTGACAGCAACATCGAACTTTATATACCCGTTCGTCAGGTGGCGCTAGGTGTCTCATGCGCATGCGCAGCCCATAAACAAAATGGCAACTGTACTTACGGAGTGTACAAGTAAAGAGCAATGTGTTGTTGTGCGTTGTTTGTGGGCAAAAGGACTGCCTACAAAGGACATTTATAAGGAAATGCTTCCTGTTATTGCTGACAAATGTTTGTCCCGTAAAGCGGTGCATAGCTGGGTTGAACACATCTTTCTTCGACTTGTGTCAAAAAATTCAAGGTTAAGCCATCGGCAGGGAAGGTTATGCTGACAGTGTTCTGGGATTGTCAAGGAGTGCTTCTAATCAATTTCAATAAGAAAGGTGACAATGTGAATTCTGAATCGTAATGTGAAGTTCTATCGATGCTTCATGATGCAATTCGAAGAAACCGTCCAGGACTGCTGACTAGAGGAGTATTGCATCTTCATGACAATGCCAGATCACATGCGGCTCGATTAACTCAGGAGAAAATTAACTAACTAAGGTGGGAAGTTCTGGAACATCCACCTTACAGCCCCGACTTAGCCACTAGCGATTTCCACCTTGGAGGGAGATATTTCGCGAATGATGCCGAAGTTGAATGTGAAGTGAAAACATGGTTTAGAAAACAGAGAGCGCAGTTCTATGCAGCCGGTTTGGGAGGACTGATAAACCGATGGGATAAGTGCATCAATGTTGGTGGAAATTATGTTGAGAAATGAATGGGCAATGTTGGTGTTTCGAACGGTGAAGTTGGTGGTCTCTCCGTCGTTCCTCTTCGGGTCACCCTATTCGCCAGTGGCCCACAAATCAGTTCTTTCACAGGGTCGCTGATGCGCAACACTAATATTATGTTGCTTGGCTGCAACGATAGTTGATGCTGCTGGTGAGTTGTTCTGGTATACCACAACACTCTAGTTCCAGAATCAGATTCTCATTACGGGTTGGGGCACTTGTTCAATATAACATTTGGTGAGAACTATTACTGGTTTCAGTAATCTACTATTTCAGTAATCTACTATTGAACTATTACTGGTTTCAGTAGTCTACTATTTCAGTAATCTACTATTTCAGTCTACTGTAAAAGGTTTGCCTTTCAAACACCTCAATTGGCCCCGACCGTTGTCTGCGATTTCTCGCGGAAGAGTGAGGCAGAAAGTGGAACTAGGATTAGCAAGTGGCCGTTTCCGGGCCCAGTTGTCTGTTGGTTGTAGTTGGCCAGGATGAGTAAGCCAAACTAAATTACCCCATTACTATAAATACCAAGTAAACGTAACCTTAATGTAAACCTATTATTCAAGAATCTTTGTAATATAATGAATACTAAGGGCGCAGCCAGGCTTTCGCCACATAAGCAACAAAGAAAAAATGTTGAGAAACTAATAATAATAATCATAATTATAATAACATTGATAATAACTTTTAAGTAATAATGATAATAATATTAACAACAATACTAATAACAATCATCATCATCAGTATTCTCGTCTCAACCTTTCTCCTCATCAATGGGATTTATGTGAATAATTTTTATGTGAATAATTTTTATGTGAATAATTTTTGTTTTGTAAGAAAGGATATACACAAACAAACTTGGAAATCATGTGACAAGAGAACCTATAATCAAATAGATCACATTTTAATTAACAACAGAAATGCATCAAACATACAGCAAGTCAGAAGTTATAGAGGAGCTGAGTGCCACAGTGACCATTTCCTCGTTGGAGCAAAATTTAAAATAAAACTTAAGAGAGCTTTCTATACTAAATTACAAAGATTACACCCAACATATAACAGAGAAAAACTACAAGACATTACAGTCAAAGAGAAATTTACAGATGAAATAAAATGTAAACTTGAAACTTTGCAAAACCCTTTGGAGGAAAGCGTTGACCAAACTTGGTTGAACATCAAGAATACAATTCAATCTACCGCAGAAGAATGTCTCGGTGTGTCAACCACGCATAGAAAGAACAGATGGTTCAATCAAAAATGTGAAGAAGCAGTCACTAGGAAGAAGAATGCCAGACATGTATGGTTAAATGACATCAATAACATCCAAAAGGAAGAGCATTATAGAAATGAATGTAAAGAGGCTACAAAAATAGTCAGACAGCAGAAGCGAGAATATATGAGTAATATAATCAAAGATATGGAAACTAATCACCAGAAAAATGAATCCAGAAAATTTTTTAAAGTACTGAAGTCAATGAAACGAGGGCACCAACAAAACACATATGGTTTAAAAGACAAAAATGGGAATATGATAAATACCAATGAGGAAATGTGCAACACATGGAAAGAATATTTTATTGAATTACTAAATTGTGAAGCTCCAAGTAACATTTTCCCACAGGAAGAGGTTCTAACATGCGAACCACAAATTGAAGAACCTACATTTGAAGAAATCCTATATGTGATCACACGACTTAAAAACAATAAGGCAACTGGGACTGATGGAATTGCTGCTGAATTTATAAAGGCAGGTGGCCATGCATTACATCTAAAGCTATACGAACTAATAATAAAAATCTGGAGGACAGAAGAATTACCCCATGACTGGAAAGAGTCATTATTGATACCTATCTTTAAGAAAGGAGACAAGTTCCAATGTGGAAATTATAGAGGAATATCACTACTGTCCACAAGCTATAAGATACTATCCGCAGTATTACTAAATAGACTAAAACCATATTCAGAAGACATATTAGGTGACTACCAGGCGGGTTTTAGACAAAACAGATCAACAATAGATCAGATATTTATCTTACGACAAATAGCCGAGAAACATTGGGAATATAAAAGAGATCTCCATAACATTTTTGTGGATTTTAAAAAGGCTTATGATAGTGTCCATAGGAATAGTCTATGGAATGTTATGCAGGAATTTGGAATACCATGGAAGTTAATTAACATGACCAAACTATGCATGGAAGATACTTATAATATAGTAACATATAAAGGCAGGAAATCAGACCCCTTCCAAATAACATCTGGCTTGAAACAGGGTGATGCACTATCGCCGCTACTCTTCAATCTGGCTCTAGAGAAAGTTGTAAGGAAGGTAAAGGAGGAATGTGATATTGGAGGAACATCCAAGCTGCTTGGTTATGCAGATGATATAGATATTATAGGGCAAAGTGAACAAAAGACATTAGAAATATTGACTCACTTAAAGGAAAAAGCTCAACAGATGGGGCTGGTTATCAACCAAGATAAGACAGAATATATGGTAATTTCAAGAGACGGAATGGCTAAAAACTCTGGCCACATACAAATAGATAATATGACCATTGAAAGAACGGAAACATACAAATACCTGGGTACAATCTTCAACTGCTCCAACATCATAAGGGAAGAAATACAAACTAGAATCAACTCTGGAAATAAGATATACTATGCACTACAACATCTACTAAAATCAAAGGCGCTATCTCGTAACACCAAAATCACAATATACAAAACACTGATCAGACCAGTTGTGCTGTATGGCTCTGAAACCTGGAGTACAACGAAAGGAGACGAAGCCTTGTTACTAACCTTTGAGAACAAAATTTTAAGACGCATCTTTGGACCCATTAGGGATACACAAAGTGGAGAGTGGAAAAGAAGAAGTAACAAAGACATTTATGATTTGTTTAAGTCCCCGCTAATCACTGGTATCATGAAGGCTAATAGACTACAATGGCTGGGGCATATAGAAAGAATGGAAGATAATAGGGAAACAAAACTCGCTTACACTCAGGAAATAAATGACCGTAGACCCCGAGGTAGACCAAGAAGGCGGTGGAGAGATAATATACATACAGACCTACGAGCACTTGGAATCAACGACTGGCAAGAGAAGGTCCACCAGAGAGACGAATGGAGACAGATTGTATTTGCAGCAAAGAACCTCAATGGCTCGGAATGCTGAAGAAGAAGAAGAATTGAAGGTAGTTTTGTTTGAGGCCAGGCCTTCACCTGTTTATCTCTCTGCCTTCCCCTTGCGCTCTTCTCATAAATGTTGCCAGTTGACACGAAATTGTTAAGTTTATTTCTCCTCATAAAATGCACAAAATATCTTGACTTCTTTTTCCTCTTCAGCGTTCCGAGCCATTGAGGTTCTTTTCTGCAGATACAATCCGTCTCCATTCGTCTCTCTGGTTTACCTTCTCTTGCCAGTCGTTGATTCCAAGTGCTTGTAGGTCTGTATATATATTATCTCTCCACCGTCTTCTTGGTCTACCTCGGGGTCTACGGTCATTTATTTCCTGAGTGTAAGCGAGGTTTGTTTCCCTATTGTCTTCCATTCTTTCTATATGCCCCAGCCATTGTAGTCTATTAGTTAGTTAGTCGCAGTTCGTTCATGATACCAGTGATTAGCGGGGACTTAAACAGATCATAAATGTCTTCTTCTTACTTCTTCTTTTCCACTCTCCACTTTGTGTATCCCTAATGGGTCCAAAGATGCGTCTTAAAACTTTGTTCTCATAGGTTTGTAACAAGGCTTCGTCTCCTTTAGTTGTACTCCGGGTTTCAGAGCCATACAGCACAACTGGTCTGATCAGTGTTTTGTATATTGTGATTTTGGTGTTACGAGATAGCGCATTTGATTTTAGTAGATGTTGTAGTGCATAGTATATCTTATTTCCAGAATTGATTCTAGTTTGTATTTCTTCCCTTATGATGTTGCAGCAGTTGAAGATTGTACCCAGGTATTTGTATGTTTCCGTTCTTCTAATGGTCATATTATCTATTTGTATGTGGCCAGAGTTTTTAGCCATTCCTTCTCTTGAAATTACCATATATTCTGTCTTATCTTGGTTGATAACCAGCCCCATCTGTTGGGCTTTTTCCTTTAAGTGAGTCAATACTTCCAATGTCTTTTGTTCATTTCCCCCTATAATATCTATATCATCTGCATAACCAAGCAGCTTGGATGTTCCTCCAATATCACATTCCTTCTTTACCCTCCTTACAACTTTCTCTAGAGCCAGATTGAAGAGTAGCGGCGATAGTGCATCACCCTGTTTCAAGCCAGATGTTATTTGGAAAGGGTCTGATTTCCTGCCTTTATATTACTATATTATAAGTATCTTCCATGCATAGTCTGGTCTTGTTGATTAACTTCCTTGGTATTCCAAATTCCCGCATAGCATTTCATAGACTTTTTCTATGGACTTCTTGATATCTTGACAGTCTGCGGTTAATTTCTTTTCAATATACGTTTTCATTTTGGTTATGGTAGAAATTTCACATTTTCTGTCCATCCATGGTAATCTGTTAATTTTCCGAAGAAACCAAATGTCAACCACTTGTAGATGTTTCTCAGCTTGCCTGCTTATTGTCCGTGTTTCACATCCACATAGCGGTGTAGGTTCTATAAAGTACTTCTCAACGATGTTTCTCACTGTAGTTGAAAGGTAATAGGTCCCGTAACTCGTGTTCACTTTCTGCTGTGGATAAAACTTATCACTTGAGTAGCTTTAAAGTTAATTTTTATAGTTTTGGTAGTTTCCCTTAGATTTCCACCCATCCATCATGTGCCATGCCGATAAGCGTGGGGGGGGGGGGGGGGGGGGGGGGGGGGAAGAGAGAGAGAAGAGAAGGAGGAGAAGGGGGAAAAGGGGGGGGGGGTCATGTTCTGCCATCTCACTCGATCACCAGAGTCATGGATCAGTTCCGTGTTTCTGTCTCGACCATGCCATGTGGCCAGGCCATAAAGGTATTTAATTCTTGGGGGCTGCGTGGTCTCGAGGTATGGTGTCCGCCTCGAGTGCTGGAGGTCCCGGGTTCAAGCCCCGGTGATGCCGGGATTTTTTCTCGTGGACTTCTAGTAATACAATCTCCCCTGGTCTCTGGGTAGTGAGATCGGACGCCCGTGTGTATTGTTGCGCACGTAAAACATCCCTTGGCAGTTAAAAATCGAAAAAGAGTAGCCTAACGGCGCTGTCCGGGCAAAATTTCGAGTTAAAAATCTACCCAAAGTATTTCAGGATCCTCGGCGGTGCTATGGAGTTCGTGCACTGAGCTGAGTTTCTCCAGACCAAGGTTTGAGTTAGGAGGAGAACGGAGCACTTATGGGCTGCAACCGTGTGCCGTGATGTTGATCCATCTACTAAACTAAAACTAAACTAAATTCTTGGTCTTCCCCTTGATCTTGTCAGTTGTCACCAAATTCTCCAATTCATTTCTTCTCATAACATGCCCAAAACATTTTGACTGTCTACGTCTAATGTCTCTAATCAGTTTACGATCTTCATTTGTTTCTTGAGGACTTGTTCATTGGTTTCTTTGTCTGTTCATGGTATTCTTTGCATTTTCCTCAGAAACCACATTTCCGCAGCCATCAGATGGTTTTCAGCTTGTCTGCTCATTGTCCACGCTTCACATCCATATGAAAGTACAGGTTCTATGTAGCACTTCAACACTCTTTCTTGTTTCAATTGATATCTTTTTATTGATCAGTATGTTTTTCATCTTGCACAAGGCTACCTTCGCCGTGCCAATTCTTGTTCTAATCTCTTCAAGGCATCTCCCATCAGATGTTATGACTGTTCCAAGATAGTTGTACCGATTCACTTGTTTAAGAATATGCCCATTTACTTGTATATTACATTGTGGCATTTCTTCCTTCCTAGTAACGACCATAATCTGTGTCTTCTTACAATTCAATTTTAACGCTAGTTGTTTACTGTGTGCAACAAAGGCATCTACTAAATTGTGCAGGTCCTGTTCATTGTCTGCAGTCAAGGCTGTATCAACTGCGTATCTAATGTTATTGATAAACCGTCCCCCAATCTTTATTCCTTTCATATCTTCTATATTTCTGACAATACGTTCACTATACAGGGAAAAAAGGTCTGGAGACATTCCACATCCCTGTCTCTCACCTCTCTTAATATGCTGATATTGACCTAATTCATTATCAATTCTTATGGCAGCTTGTTGTTTCCAATATATGTTTTTTACAAGTCTAAAGGTCTTTTCCATCAATTTGTAGCTCTTCAAGCATCCTTATCATGTCAACATGTCTCACTTTATCAAAAGCCTTTGTGTAGTCAATAAAGCAAATGTGTAGATCTTTGTTTACTTCTATAGAACGTTCAATTACTGTTCTCAGTATGTACACAGCATTTACTGTACCCTTGCCTTCTACAAACCCACATTGTTCATTTCCTATTTCAGGTTGTCTCTTCTTCCTAACTCTTTGCATAATAATTCTTTGCAAAATCTTCGTGATGTGACTCATTATACTAATTTTTCGATGTTAATTACATTTGCATATCCCTTAGATATATAAAAGTTAAATATAATGTTTATTAACATTAGCTGTTTAATATTTAAATGCTAACTGAACATTTTCCAGGCATTGACACATTTTAACTCTTCTCTCTCTTAGATACCACCAACATTTGAGACGACAGAAACATATCACAATGACTGCGATTACCCGTGGGGATAACATTGTTCCACAATTGAACAGTATAAGAGGCTATGTATGTGTTATGCATTTTAGCCAAATGCTGATTCATCCATTCACGTCATCTTACGAGATGCAGCGATAATGCCTGGCAATAAATCATGCAACCGATTGTTTGTGGCTTCTGTGTTTACATTTACTTATTGATTGTTATTTATTTTTCATTTATTGTTTTTATTTTGGTGATAATAAACGTGTATTATCAAAGCAAGTGTACATAATGCCCCACTCCGTTAGTTGCACGAAATATTTATGATTACTTCTCTTGGATAACAGCCCTATCTCTACCAAATGTTACAGGTTGAGAAGGAATCAGCGAACTATAGTATGTCCCGAAAAGAATGCCTTCGTTCACGATCAATTATTTTGAAAACTGTCTGTTACATCGTTATGAAATTTTTCCAGCTGTCTTATATTTACCCCCACCCAAGGAATATGTCTTTGATAGGTCCAAAAACAACTTAAATCATCGAAAGCGGCGACATTTCTTTGATGTTTTGCTGAAAAACTAGTGATTTCTCGCTAACAAATTTATGTTTACAGTAATGAAAGCCCCGCCAATTCAGATGACACACAAGGCGTATCTTGGATTCGTATGGGAGTGGGTGCAATGAAAGAAGTAGTTTAAAAGTCTACAGGGTCGGCTGCATTGCACCCGGTTTTATCCCATATGGCTCAGTTTCTCTCCGCAGCGCGGAAAGCGTCGCACAAAGCGCGAACTCCGTACCTCCAGCGACGACCCTCGGGAGTCTCAGAAAAAATGCACTTGTGAAATGAAGGACGCGTCCCAGAATCGAACATACAACCTTCGGAGCCCGAGTCAGACGGCTTGACCACTTCACCACGGAGAATCCCGAGAGGGGTGCAATGTGTAATATTAGTAAAGACAGAGAATTTACAGAGGCATGGGGTAAATAATTTGTAAATTAACAGGAAAGTAGAAGGAATATATTTCTTACCTTATTTTTCATTTCCTTCTTGTTTCTTCAGCTGCTGGTTAATAAAGTGTACACAAGTATTCATGTTAGCTTTTTATATTGAGTTCGTGAAAGCTTCCAAATAGCTGTGCGTTAATGTGCGTATGGAGTGACCAGAAATGATACCGCAATTTAGTCATCATGTTTCCATTTGTAAGGATCTGTTCAGCTGTCTGTGTAGTTTGTTCACACATACACATGGGTGACAGACCCGCTTTGAGTTTTCGTGAAAGATTGTCTACTCTGCTGTTTACCGTTCAGATACGGAACATGATAACCTGTTTTGCACTATGAAAATAGTTGTCAGTGTCTCCGTAGTGGGCTTTCTTCTTAACGACCAAGATGTTGGTCCTCTTTTCATTGAAGTTTATAGATTGATTCGTATGCACGTGTGTTGTCCCCTAATTTGACAACGTGTTTGCTCTCACGTTTCTTGTTATGCCACAATATGTCAGTTTCCACCGCAATATTACTCTTCTGTTGGTATTCAATGCGTTTAGTGTGTGCGTGTGTGTGTGTTTTGTTTTTCAATACAGTTGTTTGTCAACGCTGAGGGCTTGCGAAATTGAAAATTCATTAATGTGGAATACAAACTGTTGCCATTGACATTATGCTGATGCTGTAATGTTTAGGGCCTGCAATTCGTCTGAATAGTTGGAGCAAAATATCCCAGTAAGTATGTACGTAGATTAAGGTCTGCGATCTGCTCAGACCTTAATCTGTGTCGGACAATTCCAGTAGGTTGATGATTGCTCTCGGTTGCATAAAATTCAATCCATCCTTTCTCCAATAGTCCTCTTCCTCTTTCAACACATGGTCCTCACATTTTCCAGTAACATTTATCAATATTTAATAGCGCGGACAGACAGACAGACAGACAGACGGACAGACAGACAGACAGACAGGTAGGTAGGTAAGTAGAAAGGTAGGTAGGTGGGTGGATGGATGGATAGATAGCTAGCTAGCTAGGTAGGTTGGTAGGTAGGTAGGTATATAGATAGATAGATAGATAGATAGATAGATAGATAGATAGATAGATAGATAGATAGATGGATAGATAGATAGATGGCTGGCTGGCTGGCTGGCTGGATGGATGGACGGATGGATTGATGGATAGATAGATATATAGATAGATAGATAGATAGATAGATAGATAGATAGATAGGTAGAAAGATAGATAGATAGATAGATAGATAGATAGATAGATAGATAGATAGATAGATAGATCCCCGCCAGGAGCTGGGCGAAGCCGGGCTGAGTCAGCTAGTTTATTTATATAATCACGTTTCATTATAGAACCCCTATTGCAGACACCTCTGAACAATACCATTTAACTCCGCGCTGTTTGTGTCAAAACGAAAACCGCGAGACAATTTCAAAAAAAGCGCGGATGTGTCTTGCTCAAGCTGTAATACATTTAAAATGATGGTATTAATCCCTGAGCCGTAAATTATATACCGCATATAAACAAACATGGAAATGTGCCGTACAATCTCCAGAACAAAAATGTTTTTGTTGGGTGGACATAATGATAAGGTTATATGCTAAATCTCATCGTTTTCCCTCAGTTGGTTACTGAGATATTTAATTTTATATTGGGGCAAAAAAAAATAAAAAATAAACAGACTATATTTGACAAGGACACGAAGAATAATGGAGATCTTCGCATGCTAATGAAGGCAAATAAAAATTAAATAAATAATATTTTGATTGGTACTCTACAAAGACATGCAATCATAACATTGATTACAAATATTTTGCTATTTATTGTTTGCATGGGACGAAGGTTTGATGAGATAATCTTCCCCCATAAAGGTCTATATTGCAGTATTTGAGCAATTATTCCCAAGCGTTCTTGATTATCATCATCCTGAGACATGCTGATAAGCGTGGGAGATCATGTTTCGCATTCTCACACGATCACTAGAGTCGTGGATCAGCTCTGTGTTTTTGTCTCGACCATACTACGTGATAAAGCTATCCGGGTTTATACTCCTCTGCCTAACCTTTTGTCTGTTCCCCTCAATTTTACCAGTTTGTCACAAAATAGACCACCGTGATTAACCAGTGATGACAATAAAAGGCGTTCGGATTGGTGATATGTTCGAGGCCACAGGTTGTTTCAACTAATACAGAAAAAACAGTCTGGGTTGCAGCTGCACGTGTTCACATCTGGTCGGAAAAATAGGAACATTCGATGGTGAGTGAGATGAATCAATACACCACTTTGACAGTTCATAAACAGTCAGATCCAAGTAGAATTTGCCGGCTCGGGACATGAAACAGTCCCGTCTGTCATTTAGAGTTTCCGGACATCAGGCGAAATGGCGGCTGTGATTGTCACCACTCGACAGAAGATTGGCGGCTTGTTATTGAAAACTGTTGTTGGGACCATACAGTAACTCACAAGCGTATTTTGGATGTCAAAACATGGGAGGACGAATCTGACATCGATTAAGCCATGGGAGATAGATTCCTGACAATGGAGGATCTGCCCAAAATAACACCTGTGTAGACATAAAGAATAACGTCACGTGACCAATTTTAGGCGGTTGCCAAAAACCCGATTTGGGGACAACTAGTGTAACTCAAACAGTGGATTAGGATTGACGTGTTTTGTTGCAGAGCTCTACAGTGTTAGATTAATTAAAAATTAACTAGCATGTGTCGTTATGGCAAAGTGTAGTAGCCATCCAGGAATGAGGCGGGTTTGCATAAGGTACGAAATATAGCCTATTTAGGCCTAATTAATATAGGCAGTAGTCTTGTTAAAACTAGAGTGTGATGATTAGCACTGTTAGTTGAAAACTAGTTAGAGTAGTGAAGTGATAATTGGCTCTGCTAGGATAAATAGGAAGCGGGGTGATATTTGGAGAGATTTAAGATGGGTTAGGAGATGGGGAAAGTGTCCAATGGGGGGGGGGGGTCTTTCAGTGGCTTGCCCACTGAAGTTTTGCACTCTGTTTATGGGTCTTTCCTTGTCATAGCCTGATTCGGACGTAGGTGAGGAGCTACGAGGCTCTATGACAGAGTTTAGTTAGCTGAGAAATAACAGAGCAAGGCAATAGGCTTACACTCAGCCGGTAGGATCAGTGACTAGTGCTATCACCAGATGTGTTGCTTCTCTAATAGGTTCCCTGCCAGTTACGAGGAAGTTCAACACTGGGTTTGAAGAAGTGCAACTCCAATTAGAAGAACACCAGATGTACACTCAAATGCTTTCTTACGGAAAACGAATAACACCCGAGAAGAAAGATGGTATTATGTTTACGCTGGACTCATAATCAGGAGGGTTCACCATAACATGGCTCAGAAGAGCCAACCAATATAACGACTCCTGCGTGTTAAGGTTCACCTAGGATGGGTGATGATTGTTGATATGTCACACATCAGACAAACATTGTTAAAGGAACGAGAACATTAGAATGTAAATCACATCGTGTGATAGATTCCAGTGAAATATTACCACAGACATCATATTTGAGACGTTATAGACACTAGTTAAGATCAAGTATATTAACAATAACAGTGATACCTAAGTACACCCAACAAAGGATTCGTACAATTTTTAGGAACGATAGGAACTTATGTGTAGTGTGCAACCGGTCCATGATCAGCTGTAATTTACAAACAGTATCTATTTCGGATGATCAAGAAGATGGATTACCAGGTAGCTACAGATGACAGTCGGTGTCCGGCAGGAGGGATATAGTACTGGGTGAGATGGACTTGTTCTGACATAACGTGCTGTGGTGTGTCCTTGCAAGGATGAAATGACTATGCTATTATCTGAGGGTCCGATCCTACACACATTATAGAACACCTCACACATTTTCTTCGCATACACGTCTCACATACATTACACTTTTCTTTTAATAAATTAATCTTACTAAAAAACTAATCTAAGTTGTTGAATATGTTGCTTGGGGAAGAACGAGAGGGGGCATAGTACGACAGTGATAGAGAGAGGAAAAGGTGTCCATGAACTGAAGGAGTGTGTTGGACGGAAGCTGGTGGCTTCTCTAGGATATTGATAGAAAAAAATTATAATGTGGGTGTTGGCTCCCCTCACTCCAGGGACGACACTTTAAAAGAAGACACGACATTATTGGGGGCTCGTAAACGGGATCTTTGGACAGCGGGATCTCTCGTAAACGTGATCCTTGGACAGCGGGATCTCTCGTAAAAGTGATACTTGGACAGCGGGATCTCTCGTAAACGTGATCCTATGACAGCGAGATCTCCTGCAAGCAGGATACTTTGACAGTGGGATCTTCTGACAGCGGGGTCTTTTGACACGGGATCCTTAGTTATAAGACGGAGATATCATATTGGAGAATCCAGTTAGAGTGAATGTGGATAGGGGTTAGGACTAATATCTTACCTGTCCACACTTCACACGTCTGCATAGGTCTGTGGTGCTGATTCTACTTTTGTCACTGAGTGATTGTGTTGTGGTGTGCTGGATGTGGTGCATATATAGATTTAGAGTACTTGTTCATATATCTATATATTAATTTGCAGTAAAATTGTACTCAACCTGCTAGCTTACCTCTCTGTAAAATAGCCACTCCGAAACTAACCACTGCAGAACTAAGGGCAAAGGGGGAAGAAATGGGATTGTCGGGTTCTGCTCTAACGGATTACATACAGGAATTGGAGAGAGAGTATCGTCAAGCAGAAAGGGAAGATCGAAAGGCTGAGTTGGATTTGAGAAGGATGGAGTTGGAACAAGAAGCTAAGAAACTTGAAGCTGAACAGGCTGCTAAGAAATTAGAAGCTGAACAGGAAGCACAGAAAAGGGAGCACGAGTACCGGATGCGGGAACTCGAGCTCAAGAGGCAATCAAATGGGGAAACTGAGGGAGCAGTTGGAGGTTCCTCCGCCTCAGGCTCAAACCCAACAGGTGGGCATAGTTACCATGCTATGAAGTTTCCTTTAGCGGTCTACGAGGAGGACAAAGAGAAGATTAACCAGTACCTTCAACGCTTCGAGACCATGTCTGTTGCTATGGGTCTGGACCGTGACAAATGGTGTCTTAAGCTATCCCAGGGTTTACGCGGGACCGGCTACGAGGTTTATTCTCGCCTGCCACCAGGACATGAGAACAATTACGACGAATTGAAGACGGCTCTGCTGAAACGATTCGAGGTTACGTCACATACCTACCGAAAAAAATTTCGAGCAGCGAAACGAGAACCGGGGGAGTTGTTTGCCGCCTACAGTTTGCGTCTAAACTCCTATCTCCATAAGTAGATGGATTTGGCTGGGTTCGCACATGACTATGAGAGTCTGGAAGAGCTCATGGTGGTCGACCAGCTGAAGACGCAAATGTCAAAACCGCTCAGGACATTTTTGGGAGAGCATGGAGCTGAACGTATTGACCTCGTGACAAAATTAGCAGAACGGTTCGTCGAGGTACATGGGGAGACATGGGACAACCTTTCAACCACCACCAAAAGTCAGGAGAAACATGAGAAGAAGAAAGCCAAAAAACTCGGGAACCAAAAATGGGGAACCTTATTTGCAAAAATCAGAGGATAGTTCAGAGAAGAAGAAGGAGGGAAGCAAGAGCACTTCAAGCTCTACACCAAAACGACCGTGGTCGGAGAAGTGGTGTTCAATTTGTAAGTCACCCTCTCACAATACGAGGGACTGCAAATCGAAGGCTAAGAGCCCTCACTTCGCAGCATGTCAAGTGACTTCCAAGGAGGTTGTCACTGAAAATGCCAAGGTCAACAAGGAAGCTCGCCACCAGGAGAGCTCACTCAAGTCCGGCACTAGAAAATCTAGGACAGGGAAATGGTGCAACCACTGCAGGTCGAATACGCACAATGCTATTGACTGCAGGGGAAAGTCAGGAGACACTCAATTCGTCGTGTGCCCCGGGAAACCTAAGGTGGAGCCCACCGAACAGGTCGAGGCCGAGGAAGAGACTCCAGACCAGGAAAAACCACCTGTAGTGGAATTGGTAGAGGTTAACGGTCGTCAAGTGTAGTGTTTGTACGACACAGGACTGGACGGGGAGGCCGTGATTTCTGCGGATCTAGTACATCCAGAACAATTCATAGGTGAGACCATGGAGATACAGCCTGCACAGAATAGTGCTGTGGCCATGAAGTTGCCCATTGTTAATGTGGAGATTCGGTCAAGGTATGTCATCAGCACCATCAAGGTCGCTGTATTGACCCATCCCATTTTCCCAGTAATCCTCGGTAGCCGGTATGTCTTTCTGGGAATGCCCAGGGAGACAATCCATATGGGAGCAATACAGACTCGCTCTCAGACGAGAACGGAAGAGGCAGAAGCAAGTGTGACTAACCCACTGCCGGGGGAGCTACGAACTGCCCAGAGTGAGGATGATACTTTACGTCCTTGCTACAAAAAGCTGCAGAGAAGTGCTGATCCACCAGGACAGGGGCAGTAATACATGAAGAATAGGATACTCTACAGGAGAGCAGGAAGGGGAGACAACCTATACCGTCAGTGGGTCGTTCCGAAAGCTCACCGGTCCCAGATTCTTCATATGGGGCATACCATCTCCTTTAGTGGACACATGGGTATTGCCGCCACCATGCAGCGAATTTCCTGCAATTACTATTGGCCGGGAGTGACAGATGATGTGCGTCGGTATGTGAAGTCATGCCCTGAGTGCCAGAGGGTGGCACCGAAACACTGGACAGCACCGGTGGTCTTGGGTGAGATGCCCATCATGAACTCTCCTTTCGAGAGGGTAGCCATCGATATCGTGGGTCTACTTCCCAGGACTAGGAAGAGGAACATGTATATACTCACAATGGTGGATTGCTGTACAATGTGGGGTGAAGCCATACCGTTGACCACGATTGACTCGAAACGAGTGGCGGACGCACTGATGGAGGCCTTTACCAGATTAGGCTTCCCTGATCAAATTCTGACGGACAATGGGTCCCAGTTGTGTGGAAAACTCATGGAGGAGGTATTTAGGGTGTTCCATTCTAACCACATACATACCAGCCCTTACCACCCTCAAGCCAATGGACAAGTAGAGCGTTTCAACGGCACGTTGATGACAATGCTCAGAAAACTGGCACAGGAAAAACCTGATAGGTGGGATGAATATATCCCAGCAGCACTCTTTGCCTATCGGGAGGTTCCTCATGGCTCAACAGGACTACCACCCGCTACATTGCTGTTTGGACGTCCAATCAATGGACCGTTGGAAGCCATGTTGAGGAGTTGGACTGAAGAGGGGACGTCAGAAGAAGTGATCTCTTCCTATAAATACGTGGAGGAACTGAAAGAAAAACTCCACAAGGGATGGACTCTGGCGAATCAAAACTTGAAAAAGGCCAGAAAAAGACATGCGGCTTACTACAACCGGAGGTCTAAAGAAAGATCTCTAGAGGTGGGAGACAAAGTCTTGTTGCTACTCCCAACGGGAAACAACAAACTGGAGATAGGTTGGCAAGGACCATTTCCCGTGGAAAGGGTGATATCCAGAACCAACTATCAGATCCGGATCCGGGGAAAGTCGAAGATTTTCCATATCAATCTCTTGCGGAAATACGAAGAGAGACCGGGAGACAAGGCAGCTCACCTCATGGCAATGGCGGTTGCAGTGGAGACGGAAGTGGGAACCAACGAGGGCAGGGAATATCCCTTGGTACACCAGGAAACCTATAGGGATGTGCAAGTGAACCCTGATCTGACCTCCCAGGAGAGGGAAAAGATAACCCAGGTTCTCAAGTCTCATAAGGAGATACTGACTGATAAACCAGGACGAATCAGGTTGGTTGAGTTCGAGATGACTGTGACCACACAGGAGCCTGTTCGCCAGAAGGTTTACCCAGTGCCATTCTCTAAAGAAAAGGCCCTGGAGGAGGAAATACAAAAACTGCTGGAGGATGATGTGATTGCACCATCCACATCCCCATACAATGCAGGGGTAGTTTTGTTACGGAAATCAAGTGGAGAACACCGGTTGTGTATAGATTACCGACTTCTGAACAGTCATACACAGTTTCAGGTGGAACCTTTGCCGAATCCAACCCAGTTATTCGCTAGGCTCCATAAGG
Organism: Cepaea nemoralis; assembly: GCA_014155875.1. NCBI lineage: Eukaryota > Metazoa > Mollusca > Gastropoda > Stylommatophora > Helicidae > Cepaea > Cepaea nemoralis. The sequence goes on along the minus strand of JACEFZ010018366.1, from coordinate 297,629 downwards.
CTCGGTACTTTTTAAAGGTAGATCTGAGTCGGGGTATTATCAGATACCAGTCAAACAGGAGATTAGACCACTGTTGGCTTTCAGTACACCCAGTGGACACTACGAATTCAAGGTCATGCCCTTTGGACTCCAACTGCACCTAGTGTGTTTACACGCATGATGAGGACTTTACTAGATCCTTTACAGGATCCGGCCATCATCTCATTCATGGATGATATTCTGATTTCCAGTGACAGCTTGGATGATAACTTGAAATCCTTGGAGAGAGTGTTTAATAGACTCAAGGAAGCAGGGCTTACCGCTCGTCCAACCAAGTGCATAATTGGTTACCAGACTCTGGAATTTCTAGGTCACACCATCACTCCTGGACACATTGTCCCAGAAGAAAAGAACCTGGAAAAAATCAGAAATGCACCAAGGCCAAAAACGAAGAAGGATATGCTATCTTTTCTCTCGTGGTGTGGGTTCTACCACAAATTTATCCCACATTTCACGGAACTGGGAGCTCCATTGACGGAAACCTTGAAAAGGGGATTCCCGGACCAAATCCTTTGGACACCAGAATGTGAGACTGCCTATAGTCAGTTAAAGGAGGCCTTGGTCAGTGTTGTGTCCTCCTTTACAGTGTCGTCCCTGGAGTGAAGAGAGCCGACACCCACATTATAATATTTTCCTCCTCTCAATATTCTGGAGAATCCACCAGCTTCCGTCCAACACACTCCATCAGCCTATGGACACCTTTTCCTATCACTCTCTCACTGTCGTACTATGCCCCCTTCTCATACTTCCCCAACGCAACATACTCAACAACTCTTGCTTCTAAAAAATTAATAAAGATAAATTTATTAAAATAAAAGTTTAACGTATATGAGACGTGTATGTGAAGAAAATGTGTGACGTGTTCTATAAAGTGTGTAGACTCTGACTCTCAGACAGCAACCCAGTCAGCTGATCCCAGCAAAGATAGACCACAGCACGGTACGTCAGAACATGTACTTCTCACCCGTTGCCGAAACCATCTTGCCGGATACTGCTTTGCCTCTGTAGACCTCTGGTAATCCAATTTCATGAACATCCGAAATGGACACCGGTGGTATTAACAGTTAATCATGGACCGGTTGCACTCTACACAATGTCCGTTCCTAACGTTCCTTAACAAACTGGACAAGTCTTTTGTAGTGTGTACGCAGTTAGTTAGTTAGTTAGTTAGTCGACAGATCATCCTCGTTGCACATCGAACCATTCAGTCCATAAGTGCTAATTACTAATGTTAATTGTTACTGTACTAACACTAGGCACTCTTAGCCGGTTCTCGGTTCGTTACTACTGTCTGATGCTGTGTGGTGCATCAGTATGCATCACTCTCTTTGATGAATCAATTTCCTTCTAGCGTAAGTTGCGTTTCTGTATGCAACTTTATTGACTCTTGAACTGATGTTCTTCAGAATGGGTTTTTTAATTCTTTCCCAAAACTTGTAGAGTTTCCTTGGATCTGGTAGGGAACCTTACATGGCACTACTGCAGTCCTATCAATCATATCTACATCTGCCATTATAGGCACGTGCAAAATTAAGTCACTAATTAACACACGGGAGATATTATTTCCACTAAGCACTGCAGTGCCTTTGCACTCCGACTAGAGCATTATTCAAGTCCCCCCTAGTTGATCTCAACTCGAGTTTATATCGCAAACTACCAAAGTTGGCCACGTGACGTTATCCTTTATTCCCCCACACAAGTGGCCACAGTGGCAAATCATCCCCTGTCAAGAACTATTTTCCTGGCTTAAATCCTGTCAAAGTTGTCAGTAATTGCCTAGATTCTCAAAACAAGCCAGCTAGTTTCTGTATACTCCCAACAAAGAGTTTCGATACCAAGCTGCCAATCATCTTGATGTGCCGGAAACCAAGAATTGACAGATGCACTGTTTTCCGTACTAGGTACTTCCGTTTTACACCTGCCCCTGTGATCTCACGGCTTCCATCTGCATTCAAATGTTGACAAACTTGTCAATCTTCTGTTCCGTGGTGACAATCCCAGCAGCCATTTTCGTCTGATGTCCGGCCGTATAGATGACAAACGGAACCATTCCATATCCTAAGCTGACAATATATGTGATTCTACTTGTTAATGAACTGCCAACTCTGTGTATCCATTCCTTCTCACTCACCACCAAATGTGTATATGTGCTGCCCCGGTGTAACCTGTGCAGCTGTGTTTACTCTGTTAGTAAAAATAGTTGTCGCTGGCAGATCGTCCGCTTAATCCGAAAATCCTCTATAATAATCAACCTGTTAAACACACGGTTTTATTTTGTGACATAGGCCCCCTCTTAAGAGAGTAGTCCATCTCACTCTTCTCCACCGTGAGTTTAATCCAGATGATTCATTCTTCTTCTTCAGGAGCTGGGTGTCTTGACAAGAAATCCGCTCCAACATTCTCCTTCCCAGGAATGTACTCTACTGTGAAATTATACGGTTGAAGTAACAACGACCACCGCATCAAACGTGCGTTGAGCTTCTGAGAAGTTGCCAGGAACATCAGGGGCTGATGATCCGACTGAACCCGAAACTTAACTCCATACAAATATGGCTGAAATTTTTGCACTGCCCATACAAGGGACAAGCATTCTCTCTCGACGGTTGAATAATTCCTCTCCGCCTGTAGAAGTTTCTTACTTGCGTATGCCACAGGTTTCAAAACCGAAGCATCGTCTTTTCCTTCCTGTAATAAAGCGGCTCCAATTCCAATCGCACTCGCATCCGTTCTCAACACAAATGGTTTGGAAAGGTCAGGGAGCTGTAATACAGGTTTGCTGACCAAGGCCTCCTTTAACTGACTATAGGCATTCTCACATTCTGGTGTCCAAATGATTTGATCCGGTAATCCCTTTTCAAGGTTTCCGTCAACGGAGCTCCCAGTTCAGTGAAATGTGGGATAAATTTGTGGTAGAACCCACACAACGAGAGAAAAGATCGCACATCCTTCTTCGTTTTTGGCCTTGGTGCATTTCTGATTTTCTCCAGGTTCTTCTCTTCTGGGACAATGTGTCCTGGAGTGATGGTGTGACCTAGAAATTCCAGAGTCTGGTAGCCAATCATGCACTTGGTTGGACGAGCAGTAAGCCCTGCTTCCTTGAGTCTATTAAACACTCTCTCCAAGGATTGTAAGTGGTCATCCAAGCTGTCACTGGAAATCAGAATATCATCCATGAATGAGATGATGGACGGATCCTGTAACGGATCTAGTAAAGTCCTCATCATGCGTGTAAACACACTAGGTGCATTGCTGAGTCCAAAGGGCATGACCTTGAATTCGTAGTGTCCACTGGGTATACTGAAAGCTAACAGTGGTCGAATCTCCGGTTTGACTGGTATCTGATAGTACCCCCGACTCAGATCCCCCTTTAAAAAGTACCGAGCCTTATGGAGCCTAGCGAATAACTGAGTTGGATTCGGCAAAGGTTCCACCTGAAACTGTGTATGACTGTTCAGCAGTCGGTAATCTATACACAACCTGTGTTCTCCACTTGGTTTGCGTAACAAAACTACCCCCGCATTGTATGGGGATGTGGATGGTGCAATCACGTCATCCTCCAGCAGTTTTTTTATTTCCTCCTCCAGGGCCTTTTCTTTAGAGAATGGCACTGGGTAAACCTTTTGGCGAACAGGCTCCTGTGTGGTCAAAGTCATCTCAAACTCCACCAACCTCGTTCGTCCTGGTTTATCAGTCAGTATCTCCTTATGAGACTTGAGAACCTGGGTTATCCTTTCCCTCTCCTGGGAGGTCAGATCAGGGTTCACTTGCACATCCCTATAGGTTTCCTGGTGTACTAAGGGATATTCCCTGCCCTCGCTGGTTCCCACTTCCGTCTCCACTGCAACTGCCATTGCCATGAGGTGAGCTGCCTTGTCTCCTGGTCTCTCTTCGTATTTCCGCAAGAGATTGATATGGAAAATCTTCGACTTTCCCCGGATCCGGATCTGATAGTTGGTTCTGGATATCACCCTTTCCACGGGAAATGGACCTTGCCAGCCTATCTCCAGTTTGTTGTTTCCCGTTGGGAGTAGCAACAAGACTTTATCTCCCACCTCTAGAGATCTTTCTTTAGACCTACGGTTGTAGTAAGCCGCATGTCTTTTTCTGGCCTTTTTCAAGTTTTGATTTGCCAGAGTCCATCCCTTGTGGAGTTTTTCTTTCAGTTCCTCCACGTATTTGTAGGATGAGATCACTTCTTCTGACGTCCCCTCTTCAGTCCAACTCCTCAACATGGCTTCCAACGGTCCTTTGATTGGACGACCAAACAGCAACGTAGCGGGTGGTAGTCCTGTTGAGCCATGAGGAACTTCCCGATAGGCAAAGAGTGCTGCTGGGATATATTCATCCCACCTATCAGGTTTTTCCTGCGCTAGTTTCCTGAGCATTGTCATCAACGTGCCGTTGAAACGCTCTACTTGTCCATTGGCTTGAGGGTGGTAAGGGCTGGTATGTATGTGGTTAGAATGGAACACCCTAAATACCTCCTCCATGAGTTTTCCACAAAACTGAGATCCATTGTCCGTCAGAATTTGATCCGGAAAGCCTAATCTGGTAAAGGCCTCCATCAGTGCGTCCGCCACTCTTTTCGAGTCAATCGTGGTCAACGGTATAGCCTCACCCCACATTGTACAGCAATCCACCATTGTGAGTATATACATGTTCCTCTTCCTAGTCCTGGGAAGTGGACCCACGATATCGATGGCTACCCTCTCGAAAGGAGAGTTCATGATGGGCATCTCACCCAACATCACCGGTGCTGTCCAGTGTTTCGGTGCCACCCTCTGGCACTCAGGGCATGACTTCACATACCGACGCACATCATCGGTCATTCCCGGCCAATAGTAGTGGCAGGAAATCCGCTGCATGGTGGCGGCAATACCCATGTGTCCACTAAAGGAGATGGTATGCCCCATATGAAGAATCTGGGACCGATGAGCTTTCGGGACGACCAACTGACCGTATAGGTTGTCTCCCCTTCCTGCTCTCCTGTAGAGTATCCTATTCTTCATGTAGTACTGCCCCCGTCCTGGTGGATCAGCACTTTTCTGCAGCTTTTTGTAGCAAGGACGTAAAGTATCATCCTCACTCTGGGCAGTTCGTAGCTCCAACGGCATTGGGTTAGTCACAATTGCGTCTGCCTCTTCCGTTTTCGTCTGAGAGCTAGTCTGCATTGCTCCCATATGAATTGGCTCCCTGGGCATTCCCAGAAAGACATACCGGCAACCTAGGATTACTGGAAAAATGGGATCGGTCAATACAGCGGCCTTGATGGTGCCGGTGTTGTACCGTGACCGAATCTCCACATTAGCAATAGGCAACTTCATGACTACAGCACTCTTCTGTGCAGTCTGTATATCCAATGTTTCACCTGTGAATTGTTCTGGATGTACTAGATCCGCAGAAATCACGGCCTCCCCGTCCAGTCCTGTGTCGTATAAACACTCCACTTGACGACCGTTAACCTCTACCAATTCCACTACAGGTGGTTTTTCCTGGTCTGGAGTCTCTTCCTCGGCCTCGACCTGTTCGGTGGGCTTCACCTTAGGTTTCCCTGAGCACACGACGAATTGAGTGTCTCCTGACTTTCCCCTGCAGTCAATAGCATTGTGCGTGTTTGACTTGCATTGGTTGCACCATTTCCCTGTCCTAGATTTTCTATTGTCGGACTTGAATGAGCTCTCCTGGTGGCGAGCTTCCTTGTTGACCTTGGCATTTTCCGTGACAACCTCCTTGGAAGTCACTTGACATGCTGCAAAGTGAGGGTTCTTAGCCTTCGATTTGCAGTCCCTCGTATTGTGAGAGGGTGACTTACAAATTGAACACCACTTCTCCGACCACGGTCGTTTAGGTGTAGAGCTTGAAGTGCTCTTGCTTCCCTCCTTCTTCTTCTCTGAACTATCCTCTGATTTTTGCCCATAAGGTTCCCACTTTTTGGTTCCTGAGTTTTTGGCTTTCTTCTTGTCATGTTTCTCTTGACTTTTGGTGTTGGTGGAAAGGTTTTCCCCTGCCTCCCCATGTACCTCGACGAACCGTTCTGCTAATTTATCACGAGGTCAATACGTTCCGCTCCTTGTTCTCCCAGGAACGTCCTGAGAGGCTTAGACATTTGCTTCTTCAGCTGGTCGACCACCATGAGCTCTTCCAGACTCTCATAGTCATGTGCGAACCCAGCCAAATCCATCCACTTATGGAGATAAGATTTAAGACGCAAACTGTAGGCGGCAAACAACTCTCCCGGTTCTCGTTTCGCTGCTCGAAATTTTTTCCGGTAGGTATGTGACGTAACCTCGAATCGTTTCAGCAGAGCCGTCTTTAACTCATCATAATTGTTCTCATGTCCTGGTGGCAGGCGAGTATAAACCTCGTATCCCGTCCCGCGTAAACCCTGGGATAGCTTAAGATTCCATTTGTTACGCTCCAGACCCATAGCAACTGACATAGCCTCGAAGCGTTGAAGGTACTGGTCAATCTTCTCTTTGTCCTCCTCGTAGACCGCTAAAGGAAACTTCATAGCATGGTACCCATGTCCACCTACTGGTGTTGATCCTGGGATGGAGGAACCTCCAACTGCTCCCTCAGTTTCTCCATTAGATTGACTCTTCAACTCGAGTTCCCTCATCCGGTACTCGTGCTCCCTTTTCTGTGCTTCCTGTTCAGCTTCTAATTTCCTAGCTGCTTGCTCAGCTTCAAATTTCCTAGCTGCTTGCTCAGCTTCCAATTTCCTAGCTGTTTGTTCAGCTTCAAATTTCTTAGCTGCTTGCTCAGCTTCCAATTCCATCCTTCTCAATTCCAGCTCGGCCTTTCGATCTTCCCTTTCTGCTTGACGATACTCTCTCTCCACTTCCTGTATGTAATCCGTTAGAGCAGACCCCGCCAATCCCATTTCTTCCCCCCTTGCCTTTAATTCTGCTGTGCTAAGTTTAGGGGTGGCCATTATACAGAGAGGTAAGCTAGCAGGTCTAGTACAATATAACTGCAAATTACTATACAGATATATGAACAAGTACTATAAATCTAGATATACCACACACAGCACATTCACTCAGTGACAAGAGTAGAATCAGGACCACAGACCTATGCAGACGTGTGAAGTGTGAACAGGTAAGATATTAGTCCTAACCCCTATCCACATTCACTCTAGCTGGATTCTCCAAAATGATATCTCCCTCTAATAACTAAGGATCCCGTGTCAAAAGACCCCGTTGTCAGAAGATCCCACTGTCAAAGGTTCCTGCTTGCAGGAGATCTCGCTGTCCAAGGATTCCGTTTACGGGAGATCCCGCTGTCCAAAGATCCCGTTTACGAGAGATCCCGCTGTCCAAAGATCACGTTTACGAGAGATCCCGCTGTCCAAAGATCACGTTTACGAGCCCCCAATAATGTCGTGTCCTCCTTTACAGTGTCGTCCCTGGAGTGAAGAGAGCCCTGGAGTCAGCTGATCCCAGCAAAGATAGACCACAGCACGGTACGTCAGAACATGTACTTCTCACCCGTTGCCGAAACCATCTTGCCGGATACTGCTTTGCCTCTGTAGACCTCTGGTAATCCAATTTCATGAACATCCGAAATGGACACCGGTGGTATTAACAGTTAATCATGGACCGGTTGCACTCTACACAATGTCCGTTCCTAACGTTCCTTAACAAACTGGACAAGTCTTTTGTAGTGTGTACGCAGTTAGTTAGTTAGTTAGTTAGTCGACAGATCATCCTCGTTGCACATCGAACCATTCAGTCCATAAGTGCTAATTACTAATGTTAATTGTTACTGTACTAACACTAGGCACTCTTAGCCGGTTCTCGGTTCGTTACTACTGTCTGATGCTGTGTGGTGCATCAGTATGCATCACTCTCTTTGATGAATCAATTTCCTTCTAGCGTAAGTTGCGTTTCTGTATGCAACTTTATTGACTCTTGAACTGGTGTTCTTCAGAATGGGTTTTTTAATTCTTTCCCAAAACTTGTAGAGTTTCCTTGGATCTGGTAGGGAACCTTACATGGCACTACTGCAGTCCTATCAATCATATCTACATCTGCCATTATAGGCAGGTGCAAAATTAAGTCACTAATTAACACACGGGAGATATTATTTCCACTAAGCACTGCAGTGCCTTTGCACTCCGACTAGAGCATTATTCAAGTCCCCCCTAGTTGATCTCAACTCGAGTTTATATCGCAAACTACCAAAGTTGGCCACGTGACGTTATCCTTTATTCCCCCACACAAGTGGCACAGTGGCAAATCATCCCCTGTCAAGAACTATTTTCCTGGCTTAAATCCTGTCAAAGTTGTCAGTAATTGCCTAGATTCTCAAAACAAGCCAGCTAGTTTCTGTATACTCCCAACAAAGAGTTTCGATACCAAGCTGCCAATCATCTTGATGTGCCGGAAACCAAGAATTGACAGATGCACTGTTTTCCGTACTAGGTACTTCCGTTTTACACCTGCCCCTGTGATCTCACGGCTTCCATCTGCATTCAAATGTTGACAAACTTGTCAATCTTCTGTTCCGTGGTGACAATCCCAGCAGCCATTTTCGTCTGATGTCCGGCCGTATAGATGACAAACGGAACCATTCCATATCCTAAGCTGACAATATATGTGATTCTACTTGTTAATGAACTGCCAACTCTGTGTATCCATTCCTTCTCACTCACCACCAAATGTGTATATGTGCTGCCCCGGTGTAACCTGTGCAGCTGTGTTTACTCTGTTAGTAAAAATAGTTGTCGCTGGCAGATCGTCCGCTTAATCCGAAAATCCTCTATAATAATCAACCTGTTAAACACACGGTTTTATTTTGTGACAGTCAGCAAACCTGTATTACAGCTCCCTGACCTTTCCAAACCATTTGTGTTGAGAACGGATGCGAGTGCGATTGGGATTGGGTCAGCCTTGTTACAGGAAGGAAAAGACGATGCTTCGGTTTTGAAACCTGTAGCATACGCAAGTAAGAAACTTCTCCAGGCTGAGAGGAATTATTCAACCGTCGAGAGAGAGTGCTTGTCTCTCGAATGGGCAGTGCAAAAATTCCAGCCCTATTTGTATGGAGTTAAGTTTCGTGTCCAGTCGGATCATCAGCCCCTGATGTTCCTGGCTACTTCTCAGAAGCTCAACACCCGTTTGATGCGGTGGTCGTTGTTACTTCAACCTTATAATTTCACAGTGGAGTGCAACCACTCAGATCAGATGTGTTGTTTCCTTCCCGGGAAGGAAAATGTTGGAGCGGACTTCTTGTCAAGACACCAAGCTCCTGAAGAAGAGGAATGAATCACCTGGATTGAACTCACGGTGGAGAAGAGTGAGATGGACTACTCTCTTAAGAGGGGGCCTATGTCACAAAATAGACCACCGTGATTAACCAGTGGTGACAATAAAAGGCGTTCGGATTGGCGATATGTTCGAGGCCACAGGTTGTTTCAACTAATACAGAAAAAACAGTCTGGGTTGCAGCTGCACGTGTTCACATCTGTTCGGAAAAATAGGAACATTCGATGGTGAGTGAGATGAATCAATACACCACTTTGACAGTTCATAAACAGTCAGATCCAAGTAGAATTTGCCGGCTCGGGACATGAAACAGTCCCGTCTGTCATTTAGAGTTTCCGGACATCAGGCGAAATGGCGGCTGTGATTGTCACCACTCGACAGAAGATTGGCGGCTTGTTATTGAAAACTGTTGTTGGGACCATACAGTAACTCACAAGCGTATTTTGGATGTCAAAACATGGGACGACGAATCTGACATTGATTAAGCCAGGGGAGATAGATTCCTGACAATGGAGGATCTGCCCAAAATAACACCTGTGTAGACATAAAGAATAACGTCACGTGACCAATTTTAGGCGGTTGCCAAAAACCCGATTTGGGGACAACTAGTGTAACTCAAACAGTGGATTAGGATTGACGTGTTTTGTTGCAGAGCTCTACAGTGTTAGATTAATTAAAAATTAACTAGCATGTGTCGTTATGGCAAAGTGTAGTAGCCATCCAGGAATGAGGCGGGTTTGCATAAGGTACGAAATATAGCCTATTTAGGCCTAATTAATATAGGCAGTAGTCTTGTTAAAACTAGAGTGTGATGATTAGCACTGTTAGTTAAAAACTAGTTAGAGTAGTGAAGTGATAATTGGCTCTGCTAGGATGAATAGGATAGCGGGGTGATATTTGGAGAGATTTAAGATGGGTTAGGAGATGGGGAAAGTGTCCAATGGGTGGGGGGGGGGATCTTTCAGTGGCTTGCCCACTGAAGTTTTGCACTCTGTTTATGGGTCTTTCCTTGTCATAGCCTGATTCGGACGAAGGTGAGGAGCTACTAGGCTCTATGACAGAGTTTAGTTAGCTGAGAAATAACAGAGCAAGGCAATAGGCTTACACTCAGCCGGTAGGATCAGTGACTAGTGCTATCACCAGATGTGTTGTTTCTCTAACAGTTTCCCTGCCAGTTACGAGGAAGTTCAACACTGGTTTTGAAGAAGTGCAACTCCAATTAGAAGAAAACCAGATGGACACTCAAATGCTTTCTTACGGAAAACGAATAACACCCGAGAAGAAAGATGGTATTATGTTTACGCTGGACTCATAATCAGGAGGGTTCACCATAACATGGCTCAGAAGAGCCAACCAATATAACGACTCCTGCGTGTTAAGGTTCAACTAGGATGGGTGATGATTGTTGATATGTCACACATCAGACAAACATTGTTAAAGGAACGAGAACATTAGAATGTAAATCACATCGTGTGATAGATTCCAGTGAAATATTACCACAGACATCATATTTGAGACGTTATAGACACTAGTTAAGATCAAGTATATTAACAATAACAGTGATACCTAAGTACACCCAACAAAGGATTCGTACAATTTTTAGGAACGATAGGAACTTATGTGTAGTGTGCAACCGGTCCATGATCAGCTGTAATTTACAAACAATATCTATTTCGGATGATCAGGAAGATGGATTACCAGGTAGCTACAGATGACAGTCGGTGTCCGGCAGGAGAGATACACTACTGGGTGAGATGGACTTGTTCTGACTTAACGTGCTGTGGTGTGTCCTTGCAAGGATGAAATGTCTATGCTATTATCTGAGGGTCCGATCCTACACACATTATAGAACACCTCACACATTTTCTTCGCATACACGTCTCACATACATTACACTTTTCTTTTAATAAATTAATCTTTATTAATTTTTAGAAGCAAGAGTTGTTGAATATGTTGCTTGGGGAAGAACGAGAGGGGGCATAGTACGACAGTGATAGAGAGAGAGGAAAAGGTGTCCATGAACTGAAGGAGTGTGTTGGACGGAAGCTGGTGGATTCTCCAGGATATTGATAGAAAAAAAATTATAATGTGGGTGTTGGCTCCCCTCACTCCAGGGACGACACTTTAAAAGAAGACACGACACAGTTGTCACCAAGTTTTTCAATATATTTCTTCTCATAACGTGTCCAAAAACGTGTTTACGTTCTTGATACGATAATTTATACTAAATAATTTATAAGAGCGCTCGTAGTTAAACATCCGGTGTGCTGATGCCAAGGCTGTGGGTTCAACTCCTACACTGGTCAGTTGAACTAAACATGTTGACCTCTCGTCCTTGACCTGGGGACGCAAAAAACAAGTACCTCAGAAGTCGGAGTGGGTTGGCTTTATGGCGAGGAGCACTGGTAATAAGGAAAGCTAATCCACACGCAAAATCTAGTCGATTGCACCATAAGTAGTATCCGGTGTACGGACTACGCTTAAGTTCAAGGATATCGAAAGCAAACAAAGAATGTAAAGAAAGTGATGAATATGCGATGTGATAATATCGGAACTCTGAAAAGGACTCTGCAACATGACAATGATGACGATATGACATGAATACCTATTAAACCATTTATCTTAAGGAGCCGCAGTAACATAATTGTTAGCAAGCTAATCTGCGAAAACAGTGGTCCCAGATCAAGCCCAGCACAGGGGGGATTGTTTTTCCCACCTGCATGGCACTGACCCAGCCTCCTAAAAATGGGAACTTGAATAGTTTCCTAATGTTCTGGGAACTATCTGGGAAGTAAGGACAATGAGGAAACGGATGGTCACGCCAGCTTGTATGTCACGGCTAGAATATGTGGAGGACTAACACTGCACGCTTCAAAGGCAGTATCAGTTAAGGGACTACCTCCTACACCGATAACTCTTCATCATGTTGGAGGCGTGGGATTTAACAAAATGGCCGCAGTCTTAAACGATGGATGACATATACAAAATGTGGGGAGCGGCCAGTAGCGAACGAAATGCCCAATATATGGAAGTAAGGAAGTGAAGCAGCCATGCGAAGGATGTGACGATCCTTTGGGTGAGCTCAGTACCAGAGCGCTATGTGTCGGCTCTGCAATTATGGAAGTCTCCTTGGATGGCGGGGAATGCCCATGGTCTGCCCCTGCCTTCCCTTGGGGGTTGACCGTGATGTTTTAGGCCGTTCTAAATTGACCAGCTGAGATGTGGACACCACAACAGTGAGAGTCAAATGTCTCTAGAAACTTCTCGGGAAAGCTAACCAGTTCAGCAAACGCAGTCTTAGAGACCGTGCAGTCTTAGACCGTTCTAACTTGACCAGATGGGGTGTCAACGACACCACAACAGAGAGTAACACCCGGGAAGGCTAACCTATCAACAAACACCCGCCAAAAGGCGGATGTTTTGGCCTAAGGGTGCACACCCGACACACCGCAATTACATCTGGAAAAAAACACCACTCCGAATGAACGCAGAAGAAGAAGAAGAAAGAGAAGAAGAAGAAGAAGAAGAAGAAGAAGAAGAAGAAGAAGAAGAAGAAGCAGGAGGAGGAGGAGGAGAAGGAGGAGGAGGAGGAGGAGGAGGAGGAGGAGGAGGAGGAGGAGGAGGAGGAGGAGGAAAAATACAAAATAACACATTTTTTGGTAAAAATATAACATAATACTAGAGATTTAAAGTTGCTTTGTTTTTCGCGCTCGCTTGCTTAGAACTCAAGTGTAGACCATACACACGACTCCTAGTAGCACTGGACTGAAATTTACGTGCGGAACCTCTATCCCTATTACCTCGTCGCGAACCCACTCCGTCTTCAGAGGTACTTGTAATTTACGTCCCAAAGTCAAGGACGAGATTTAAAGTTTAACTTCTTTGTGTGCAGCTGTAAGGGTTAGCGCGTCCGTTTATGTATTTATTTATGTTTAATCACTAGCTCAATAAATTGTGCATACCGATAATAGAAAGATTCATTCAAGTGTAACATGTTCTTTACAGAAAGTCACTAAAACAGCAACGCACCTCAAATACACTGTATCGTGAACCAGTTCTTTTGCCTCGTTCGCTGTCAAATTATTACATTTTTCTTATATAGTAGTAGTAGTGATAGTATTAGTTGTAGTTGTAGTAGCAGCAGAAGTAGTAGTAGTAGAAGCAATAGCAGCAGTAGTAGCAATAGCAATAGCAGCAGCAGTATGTAGTAGTAATAGTAATAGCAGCAGCAGCAGTAGTAGTAGTAGTAGTAGTAGTAGTAGTAGTAGTAGTAGTAGTAGTAGTAGTAGTAGTGGTGGTGGTGGTGGTGGTGGTGGTGGTGGTGGTGGTAGTGGTGGTAATGGTAGTAGTAGTAGTAGTAGTAGTAGTAGTAGTAGTAGTAGTAGTAGTAGTAGTAGTAGTAGTAGTAGTAGTAGTAGTAGTAGTAGTAGTAGTAACAATAAGCAGCAGCAAAAGTATTAAAATGAAACAGAAGAGGAAGAGGGGTGAATGAGGAATGGAAGGGGGAGGAGAAAGAAGAAGAAGAAGAAGAAGAAGAAGAAGAAGAAGAAGAAGAAGAAGAAGAAGAAGAAGAAGAAGAAGAAGAAGAAGAAGAAGAAGAAGAAGAAGAAGAAGAAGAAGAAGAAGAAGAAGAAGAAGAAGAAGAAGAAGAAAAGAAGAAGAAGAAGATGAAGAAGAAGAAGAAGAAGAAGAAGAAGAAGAAGAAGAAGAAGAAGAAGAAGAAGAAGAAGAAGAAGAAGAAGAAGAAGAAGAAGAAGAAGAAGAAGAAGAAGAAGAAGAAGAAGAAGAAGAAGAAGATGGCGAGAAATACGGAACACAATTATAAAGCAAGAAAGTACAAAGTTGGGAAACTAATAATGATGATGATAATGACACTAATGACAATAATAATCAAATAATAATGACAACAGTAATAGCAACAACAACAAATAATAAAAAACATAACAATACTAATAACAACCATCATCATCAGTATCCACGTCCTAACACGCCTCCCCATCATCACCACCGTCTACATTCAAAAGAACAAAGAGCCACTGCGAGGCTTGTTGGCGTGTCAAAGATACGTAATATCAATGAAACAGGAAAACAAGTCATCGTATTCGGAGGCGGCATTGGCGATGGTCTTACGCAACATCATCCGGCTTATACAACCACGGCGTACCTGTTTGTCATTGCCATACGTTATAGCACTGGTCCCATTAATAATGACGTACTTTGCCGGCTAACATCTTTCACGCGTGCTCAGATCAATTATGCCCAGAATTGAACTCCTACGCACCCATGTACACTTCTAATGGATGGCTTGATGTATGTGTTCGTGCTAACAGGATTGTCAGTTTTGAACAGAGGGTGTTAAACTGATTTGTACCAAGCAATTCACCATGCAAATATTGTTTACTCCTCCTCCTCCTCCACTTCTTCCTCCTCCTCCTCCTACGCCTCCTCCTCCTCCTACGCCTCCTCCTCCTCCTCCTTCTTCTTCTTCTTCTTCTTCTTCTTCTTCTTCTTCTTCTTCTTCTTCTTCTTCTTCTTCTTCTTCTTCTTCTTCTTCTTCTTCTTCTTCTCTCACTCCTTCTCCTCCTCCTTGCTATATAAAGCTACGTTGTAAGCGCATAAACAGTCTCTTCTAACAGCGGCGTAGAGGGTTCTTTCCAAACCGCCGGAGACGCACACACCGTGACGGAGTAGTACTTCTTGCTCTTGTGTCCGTTTATCTGTACTCGAGCTCTTCTGTTGTGCAAGTATGCTTTCACCCATTTGTACATTCTTCCGTTGACTTTACAGTTTCTAAGTTTCTTCATCAGACCTTCTTACCAGACTTTGTCAAAGGCTTTCTTCAGATATATCCAAGCCGCAAGTACCAGCTTCTTCTATTCTATCTATCTATCATTTTGAAAACAAAAATCCTAAATTCGGTCTCGTTCAACCTGCCTCCTCAGCGTTGGTTAGAGTTGAGATCCGTAGTTGTGTGGACTGTTAGTCCTGATTCGAACTGGTTTTATTGGTTCCGCTCTGGTTGTCGCATAAGGTTGGTTTTTGTGCTGCCTGGTAATATCCTTATTGTTTTATGTTTTTCCTTATGAAGACCTATCTTTAGTCGGACCTACTAGGTTCCACAGTCTTTCCTTTGTTGGTTTCTTTCTCTATTAGCCCTAATTGCTGGTTCTTTATTGTGTTGTCCTTACCAGTAGTGGTCCCGGTCATGTCCAGTCCTCATAAGGACTCGATGTAGGCAAAGGCAGAGAACTCAAATGCAGTCTCAGGTTGTCCTCCCGGTCAGCCGCCCTTATTCCTACGTTCGCTGTCATCATCATCGGTGTATGGGTTGGTGCAACAATAAGACGACACGATCCCCCTGCCAGCCCTGTCCAGGAGACTTCCAAAAAGAGCCAACCTACCATCATGCCACTCACATGGCCGCACTCAGCTGTCTCTCCCAGGACAACTGTAATATAATTGTAGCGTCTCTACAAATCCCTAGTATTTACTTTTTAAGTATCATATTTAGGGAGGAGAGAAACGGCGCTAGAGTTGACCTCTGTGACGTCATCTCAGTTAAAATAGAAAGCCAATGATTGGTCGAGTGGCTAGGCCGTGGCGCTAGCTTTTAACAAAGGGTTAGTAGACATTTTGTTAAGCAGAACAAAGAACGCACACGTCAAGACTCCCCGCTGGGGAGGGCAAAAACAGCTCAAAATATTTCACTCTCTGGAGCATAGGTACGTTGAAAATGCATTATGAATGTGTAATCATGTCTTTCGATAAGGTACATATATCATTGTGTTAAATATGAATGGTTAAAATGATAAATCTATTCATGTAACCAATGGCCTGATTGATTGCCTTCGACTAAGCGGCCATGTTTTGCCTCGCTGTGGATTTTCCTATGCTATACGGTTTCAAATTCCTATGTTTAACTTATTCTATGCATTCTGAAACTATCCCACTATCAATGCCTATAAATCCTCAAATATTCTATGTGCTTCTATGTGCTGTAGAATAGTAACTCTATGGACATTTCACGAACTTTCTCTCCATGCGGAAGAATAATATTATAAACGCATCTTATGGACTAGTTCATGTTGGAGAAATAAGTCTGTTAATCTGTAATTTCAGGTATCGTGCCATGTCGGTATAACTTACTTGTTTACATAATAGTAACCACACAATAGGTGTGCTGGACATGTAATCCTTTCATAAATATTGCTAGTGAAATGCCATGTTTGAGAAGTAAAATCTAAAGAAAGAAAGACAACGCATGATACATATTCGAATGTCTGGCAGGACGTGCCTTCAGTCCGCATTGCATTAGGGTTGTCGGCCTGGATTAATATTATGTTCATAAATTGCCAACAACGTTCAGAACACTTACCATGCTGCAGAAGTTATTTCCCGAATAACCGGATACTTCTTATGCTAGCAGCAATTGGTGTTATATATATATATATATATATATATATATATATATATATATATATATATATATATATATATATATATATATATATATATATAACAGTGTTCACTAACCCCATGCGCCTATAGGCAGGGGGGAAGAGGACCATATATTTGGGTCTTATGGATTGAAGGATGAGAGAAAATGTCAAAGATGACCCCTGCAGTATTAATATGATTATCATTATTGATATATGAGTGAATTACATGTTTTCTCTGTATGATATTTATGTATTCTATTCATGATTGTTATTTTATTGCTGGAATATACATTTTAATGTTACCTCAGTGGGGACATGATGAGGATGATGTAAGAAGCCTTGTGTATGTCAGTACACAAGAAAAAGGAGACGGTTGACTGGTATGATTGATGGCCCTTGGCCTAATGCTGATTACAGCTAAAGAAAGAAACAGAAATTCTAGATATACGGCCGATGTCTTAAAAATTCTTGTAAAGTTATGACAGATGCAATATCAAAGTGTGTGTATGGAAAGGATGGTCCTCACCCATCAGAAAAGCCCAGTAACAAGCTCCAATAGGAATACAAAGTGAGAAAATACCCTACTCACATTTGGAGTTGGAATAACTCAACAATCAGCAAAGAGGGATGGAACAGTTGGAAACCAACTCCCTTCTCCTACCCCTTTGTTTCTTGTATTTGTGTTGTGAAAATGTTACCACACCACAAGTTGTATTAATGGTTGGGTTTGTGTTCTTTTGTCATTCCCAGCTCTAGAAAGGCAGGTGGTGGTTTTGGACATAATCACCAAACGGGATCCTAGGTTAAAAGCCTGTACAAGTGATACATGAAAAGAATGTCCAACACATACAGTCGGGACAATAACTAAATGTTGACTGCTGCACTTATTAGCTGCCTTAGCCAGCAAAAGACATGGACGCAGATGATTGACACGATGCGATTGATATTCCTACTTCAGTTGGAATACCCAGGACGGACTTCAGTATCTAAATGTCTATAAAGATAAAAGATATACAGAGTACACTGGCCCAGAGTATCGTCTGCCTTTACTTCTGGGGAGGTACCGCCTGAAGCACCATCAATCAGCAAGGTCAACGAAACACGGGACAGTCCAGGGTTGAAAAACAAAAACTAACAGCAGTTAGAACTTTTCAACTGCCTGTTGGATTCCCAGTTCCTCTCAAATGTATGAGCCGTCGACACCCGTCATACAGCGGCAAAATCAACACCAGGTCCTGGATATGAACATCAATGAGAAGACACAGAAAGGCCATGAAAGAAGCAAAATCAACATCAGGTCCTAGACCTGAACACCAATTAAAAGACCATGAATGACCATGAAAGACACAAGTCATCAATACAAGATCCTATACCTGAACACCAACTCAAAGACACTGAAAGAAATTAATGGTGTAACTGTGTATACATGTCATGTTTTTACATATTTATAAATCTTGGCTCACAGTCTGAGACAGAGGTAAACAAGAGCACACTTACAAGACAGCACTCGTAGGAACAGTCGTTGCGAATTAAGATGCTTTTAATCAATACTAATGTACACGTAAGCAATCTCACAGAGATTGCGCTTTATCACCACGTCACAATCACAGTGAAATATGGTAACCTCGCTCTCGCACCCTGGCTTTATGTACAACGCATTCACTGACCATCAATACACACTCGCTGTTCATATTCGCCATCTCAACCACAGTTAAATCTATAAGCTCATACACTCCTTCTTTCAAAAGGATACATTCGGGAATCACAGCCACAACCCTACGTCCGTCGGTGTCGCAGTCTCCTAACCCGTCTGCCAAATTCAGGGAAGCTCATCCAGATCACGGATCCCTACATCCTGTGAACCGCATGCTACTTGGTGTGGTCCGATGGATACGAGTTTGGCCGAAGTACATGTTTACTTGTACTAGCCACAAACAACACTGACCTTTCTTCGTGGACCTGTCTGCCTGTCGTTGCTACCTTACAGTCACAGCAGCTGATCTGTCTCTACTGTCCCTTGTCTAGTCAGTACTGCCTTCGGCTATACTAGGTCGTATCGTGGGTCTGTGACAATACATACACAGCAGAAAGCATTATCCGACTGTCTGCGACTCCCAATTTATGTGCTGGAAATTTTATTCTTCTGTTCCATGCTTGTGCAGACAAATCTTGGACATAGTCACAGATGATACCAATGAGTGACTCTCAGCATTGTATGTTCCTACACTGGACTGGATAGTCACGAATGACTCTATGCTGGTCCAATGTCAGCCTGAATGCCCTATCATCAAGTGTGGGTTGGCTTATAGACTGGTGACCGGGTGTGTGAACCATCCGTGTGAACCTCAAATCGAGAATCTGATAATATAAGCAGAGCTGCTGGACGGTCATCATCTTTTCCCCGTATATGGTGATGTAGGGAAATACCTTCTGCTTAGCTGAATAGGACTTCCTGAAAGTTTGATGGACCTAGGCCTCGATTTCATTAGGACACAGAGCTCGCTTGCACGTAGGATGTGTATGTGGATGGGCGTGGGATGTGTGGGTTGGTGGGGGAATGTTTGTGGGTGGCGAGTGTGTTTTGGTTGGGGGATCAGGTGAGGGCAGTGTGTGTGGTTGGGGGATGTGAGGGAGGGGGATGGGTCGGTTGGTGGGGTATGTATGTGCCCCTTGGTGTGCGTGTGTGTGGGTAGGTGGGGGTGTGTATGTGTCCCTTGGTGCGCTCGTGTGTGGGTAGGTGGGTGTGATGTGTGGGTGGGGTGATGTATGGATAGGTGGGAGATGGGCTTCATAACATGGTAATTAGCCTTGTTTATGTTTACAACATTCATTTCACAATGTTTATTTTTCTTCCTATGTAAATGTATAATGCTCTTGATGAACGAAAGACGAGTGATTGGAATGGCCGAATGTAAGACGGGCCTGCGCGCCCAATTTGTGACCCTAATAAAGTTGATTTGATTTGATTTTTTGATTTGTAGTATTTGTGAATCCAGCCCCTGGAGAACGAGGATTATGTGCTATTTCAATCCCGGATATTATAGATTGGGATATATTATTCGCCAGGCAATTTCCTTGGATATTAAATGTGTGGAATACAACTGAGGGCATCAATTCGGTCCCCGGATAATAGGGACATTATCTGTTCGGCATGGGAGATAAATAACTATAATCAGAAGAAAGCAAAATAATCGACCTAAAGACTTAATTAGTCTAGTTAAAATGTACTTATTGAGTATTAATGTTGTTATCTGAACTCATACCATTGGTTTTTTAAATTTTAATCAATGAATGTTTCAATGGTGTTGGAGCCAATTAGGGGTGTTGTTTTTATTTGAAGACATTATTATTTTTTGGGAAAACATGGGGGTTACTACTTGAAATTGTGTTTACGATATTACATACAATCTCAGGTGAATGTGTACCTGTGTCATAATTCAATCCAATGCCTGTTCCGGAAATTCAGAATCATCATTATCATTATGTGTGTGTGTATATTATATATATATATATATATATATATATATATATATATATATATATATATATATATATATATATATATATATATATATATATATATATGCATATAGGTCTTAGTCAGATATGACTGAGCTACCGTATAACAGTAGACGGTACTACCTGGTCTCTGTTAGCGCCGAACGTTGGGCGGCGCTTACCAAACCCGACACCCCACATTGTGCCAACGGCTTCGGGCGGAAGAGCGCAATTGGGAGGGTACAAGCCTTACCCTGGTGCGAGGAAATGCAAGCTAAAGACAAAATTGTCATGGCAGGGCAGACCAGGCCCTAAGCCTTGGTTGGCGACTGGTCTAGGATCGAAGCTCCGACAGGCGGACAGTTAGAGCATTGCTTTGCTGATCCGGCAGCTTCTGCAGCTTGTCTTGTTCCAGATGTAGGGGTGTTACCTTTCCTCTGGAGTGAACTAGGCAGGCCGAGAGAGGGATCATGCTGCATGGGCAACACATGATCTCTATATTTTAGCCCAGGCTTTGTGCTATGGAGAGTACTGAAATATGCATTTCGTGATCAGGATGGTGGTATATACATTCACTCACGCTCAGATGGCGGCCTCTACAATGCTCAGAGATTGAAGGCTAAGACCAAAATTAGGAGGGTACTGATCAGAGAGTTGCTTTTTGCAGATGATGCTGCAGTTACGACCAACTCTGAGGAAGAATTGCAATGTCTACTATCTGCATTCTCCAATGCTTGTTCTGAATTTGGTTTAACAATTAGCAAAAAGAAGACACATTATGTCACAAGGTGCACATGAGGTACCATCAATCTTTATTGACGACGCCGAACTAGAGATAGTAGACCATTTTACATATCTAGGATCAGTGGTAAATAACAAATTATCCCTAGATCAGGAAATCAACATCCGGATTGGTAAGGCAGCAACAACAATGAACAGGTTAAGAAAAAGAGTCTGGGAGAACAAGAAGCTTACTGCCAAAACAAAAGTCCTTGTCTATCAAGCCTGTGTCCTTAGTACTCTTCTCTATGGCAGTGAAACCTGGACAACGTACTCACACCAAGAGAACAATTTAAACAGCTTTCATATGCTGTGTCTGCGAAGAATTCTTGGTATTAAGTGGCAAGACAAAATCACAAATACTGAAGTATTGGAAAAATCAGGTTGTGTGACAGTTTATTCCATGCTCAGTCTTCGTAGACTTAGATGGATAGGACATCTTATGAGGATGGATGATGGTAGAATACCAAAGGATATCTTTTTTGATGAATTACAGATGGGTAAGAGATCTCAGGGTCGGCCTCTACTACGATACAAAGATGTGTGTATGCGGGACATGATTGATACAGGTATTGATAATGCACATTGGGAGCAAGTCGCCGCTGAACGTGTTGCATGGAGGGCAAATATCAGAAATGGAATAAAGTCAAAGGAGAAAATTATTGCAGAAAAGTCACACACCAAGCGTTTGAGACGTAAGATGGTGCATGATGGTGGAAATGACCACGTGTTCACATGCACCCACTGTGAACGGACATTTACAGCGCAAATTGGCCTTATCAGTCACACTCGCTACCGCCATAGTTAAAAGTTATTATGCCTTTTTAAAGCACAAACTATCGTCTGTCAAGACGGCAAGGTGCCAATGAATGAATGACTACAGATCTTGATTTCATTCAATGATGAACTGTTTGTCCAAATGTTGATGTTTACGTCAATTGGTTGTTGATGTTTGTTTCACATTGGTTGTTCTATATGTTGTAAACAATCAATGTCCTCTAGCACCATAATATATCCAAAAGGTGATCTAGTGGGAATGGAGAAGTACTCATAGACACATTTATAAAATGAAGTGAAGTATTTTCCTTCTTGTGTTTATGGTAAAATTCCATGATCACCTCAACTGGTGAAATGAGTGATAATCTAAAATAATCCCATTAGGGATTCCCTAGACCAACAAAGCAAAAATATTCTCATATATTAAATCCCACAACAACCAGGGCATGCATCACCGGCGAAATAAATGGATGTCCCAATTTTTAAAAAAAAGGGGAATCTGGTAACACAGAACAGAGACGAAAAGGTACGAACAGACACTAAACAGGTACTTTAGAGAGAGAGAGAGAGAGAGAGAGAGAGAGAGAGAGAGAGAGAGAGAGAGAGAGAGAGAGAGAGAGAGAGAGAGAGAGAGAGAGAGAGAGAGAGAGAGATTTTTATTTTAAATAGATAGAAAAGTTAAATGTCCTTCCCTGTTCTGCTTATGAACTGTCTGACCAGCCGGTGTATTTCTGGGTTGCTGTTTGTGTGCATGCACCCCGTCATTGTCATTGTAGTCTTAGTTTTGACGAAGTAATCTCTTAGATCCCTTCGCTGACTATTGTACTCTTTGTATGTTATAGTCTGTTCAGAAATGAATGCCTTTATTCACGATCAATTTTTATGAAAACTGTCTGTTGCATCATTATGAAAGTTTTCCTGCCGTCTTATTTTATCCCCACCCAAGGAATATGTCTTTGATAGGTCCAAAGGCAACTTAAATCATCGAAAGTGGCGACATTTCTTTGATGTTTTGGCGAAAATGTAGTGAATTTATGCTAACAAACTAGTCTTACAGTAAAGCACGTCATTTCGGGTAACGACACAATTCGTATGGGAGTGGGTGCAATAAAACAAAAAGTCGCTTAAAAGTCGACAGGGTCGACTACATTGCACCGGGTTTTTATCTCATATGGCTCAGTCTCTTTCCGCAGCGCGGAAAGCGTCGCACTGAGCACGAACTCCGAAGAACAGATGTGAAAACCTAGCTATGGGGCGGTTGAAAAGAAATAGTTTTATCCACCAGGCCAAACGACTCTGCAGAGAAACCACCGATCTGCCCACAGTTGGTATCCCCCTAACAACTATTCCAGAGCGAACTCCATGGAAAGATGAACATAGACTATCATTACAAATCCAGACAAAAGTGAGAGGAATGTTTGACAAGGAAGAACAGAACAGCCACTCTCAACTTCCTTGATGAAGAATACCCACAGAACCTCTGGATCCGAATCTACACAGATGGGTCAGCACAAAATGCTATTCGAAATGGAGGAGCGGGAGTATACACAGAATACCCAAATAATACTAGGGACACGGCCAGAGTTCGAACAGGAAAATAATGCCATAACTATGATGCTGAAATTGAGGCAATCAAGACAGCAACAGATAAATGACTAAATACCAGCAATGGTACACAACCTAAGGTGCTATTGACAGATGCAAAATCAGTACTCTAGGCGCTTCTGTCTGGGAAATTGCCAGTACTAAGGACACTACTTTCTGAACTTAGCAGTCAGCATAAGGTCACCATACAGTGGATACCATCCCACTGTGGAGTACCCGGAAACGACAGAGTTGATCAATTGGCTAAGGAAAGAAGAACAGCCTGATGTGCCCGTTACATACCACCAAAATAAAAGAATGATCAAATCAGTCAGAAAGCCACCAAAACCTGCTCAAGATGACTACCACGTTATGGACAGGCCAGAGCAAGTCATTATTCTGCGCCTCAGAACAGGACACAATAGATTACGCAACCACATGTGGATTGGCGTCGCAGACAGCAGAGCACATACTCCAAGACTGCCCAAAATATAACATATCTAGGCAAACCTTCTGGCCTAGAGAGACAAAAGTGGAAGATAAACTCTATGGACCGCTGTGTGAACTGAAAAAGACAGTTAAATTCATACAAGAGACAGCATTGCAGTTATAGACATATTTCAAGCGAACGAAAGAAGAAGAAGAAGCCCGAACTCCGTAGCTCCGGCGACGACCCTCGGGAGTCTCCGAAAAAATGCACTCGTGAAATTAAGGATGCGGCCCGGAACCGAACATACAACTTTCCGAGCTTGAGTCAGACGGCTTTACCACTTCACCACGGAGACTCTCGAGAGGGGTGCAATGTGTAATGTTAGTAATGGCAGAGAATTTACAAAGGCATGGGGTAAATAATGTGTAGAGTGACAGGAAAGTAGAAGGAATATATTTCTTACCTTAATTTTCATTTTCTTCTTGTTTCTTCAGCTGCTGATTAATAATGTGTGCACAAGGGGTCATGTTACTAGGATGCATTTAGCTTTTTATACTGAGTTCGTGAAAGCTTCCAAATAGCTGTGCGTTAATGTGCGTATGCAGTGACCTGAAATGATACCGCAATTTAGTCATCCATGTGTCCATTTTTAGGATGTGTTCAGCTGTCAGTGTAGTTTGTTCGTACGTACACATGGGTGACAGACCCGCTTTGAGTCTTTGAGAAATTGTCTACTCTGTTGTTTACCGTTCAGAGACGGAACATGATTACCTGATTTGCACTATGAAAATAGTTGTCAGTGTCTCTGCAGTGGGCCTTCTTCTTAACGACCAAGATGTTGGTCCTCTTTTCATTGAAGTTTATAGATCAATTCGTATGTACGTGTGTTGTCCCCTAATTTGACAACATGTTTGCTCACACGTTTCTTGTCATGTCACAATATGTCAGTTTCCACCACATTATTACTCTTATGTTGTTATGTGCCAAATGGTGTATTAGATATAATAATAAACACAGCAAACTCTTTGTCCAGGTGGAACCAAATGAACAGAATCCAGAAGCAATGTGCTAACAGCATTGACAACTAGAAGCCGGCTGACGTGTCCGTTATGTCAATATTTATTTCCGGTGAACAGCTTGTGATAAATATGAATCATAATACTAATAATACTAATAATCATCAGAATACCGTTCCCGTACAGCCGGGAGGGCCGGTATCGTAGCAATAAACATAATCACACAGCTGAACCTAACTATTCAAATCCTAAGACAATGTCTCACCGCCTAGCGTCGGTTCTAATGCCTCTTATCGGTTGACCGTTCTGTCACCTTGGCCATTCTCGCCGAGTCCTAGTTTATACATTCATGGCCAGCTGTTGGTCCTGACTGAGAGGAATAATGCTTTACTGATCTAGCTTCTCTACCATGTAGTTCCTAGCTATCACTGCCATCTCCTGAAGGTTTGTTGACAATCTTCTCTCCTTTAATAGACTCATGCCGCCTTCCGTGCCGCCAGCCCAAGCTCTACACTGTTGTTACTAAACTAACCCATGTGACGTTTTTTTACCTTCTCACGTCACTTAGCGACTTTTTCTATCTGTTGGTTCGAGATTACTTCTCAGATTCTTTGTGACTTATTCATTACGTCATTCATTCTGACGTGCTACACGTCAGTATTCATTGCGTTTAGTGTTTTTTTTTTAATTATTATTTCAATACCAGTTGTTTGTCACCGCTGAGGGCTTGTGGAAATGAAAATTCATCATTGTGGAATACAAACTGTTGCCATTGACATTATGCTGATGCTGTAATGTTTAGGGCCTGCAATTCGCCTGAATAGTTGGATAAAAATATCCCAGTAAGTGTGCACATGGATTAAGGTCTGCGATCTGTCCAGACCTTAATCTGTGTCGGACGATTCCAGTAGGTTGATGACTGCTCTCAGTTGCATAAAATTCAATCCATCCTTTCTTCAATAGTCCTCTTTCTCTTTCAACACATGGTCCTCACTTTTTTCCAGTAACTTTTATCAATATTTAATAGCGCGGACTTGGTTAGTATCTTGACGTCAGATAATTTGAATGTAGTATTGTCAGCTGCCACCTGTTCTCTAATTCTAGCCCACACAAGTTCTATAGCGTTTAAATGAGAATGGTACGGAGGAAGTCTCAAGCACCTATGGCCATACTCTTCTATCAACTTGTCGATTTCATATTTATGGCTGTTTTGCTCGTGTTTTACAAGGGGCAACAACTGTAACTTGAAATATGTTTCTAGAAATGGTATATTTTCCCTTCGGAGCCATATATTTATTGCTTCCTCTGTGCTCGATGCCGTAGGTATTTTGTCTTCTTGGGCAACAACATTGTGATGTGATGCATTGTCCATTTTTAGACAAGATAGTCTATCAAGGGATGGAAGGACTGTATTCTCGAGCAAATTACTAAATACATTACCATTCATCTCATGATGATAATCCCTATTGTCTGTATGCTTTGATACGAACACGAGTCCAGCATTCTTTAGTAAGCCATTATGAGTACTATGAGCATAGGCTATGACCAAACGCTGTCCTTTACTACTGGGCACATGTCGCTTTATCTTTCCATCCACTGATTGCCATTCCTTTTCATTTGTGTGGTGCGCATTGATCCACGTCTCATCCAAATACACTATGTCATAATTTTCTTTGCGCATTCCCCTTATTTCACGTAGGTATCTGCTTCTCATGGCTCCTAAATACGGTTGCTCGCAACGGATATTTCTACCTCCCTTATACTTTCTAAAAGTGAAACCTAATATCCTTATAGTTTTCCACAAAGTTGTTTTGGATAGCTCTATGTTATTGTTCTTTCTCAACCAGACCCTAAGTTTTCTTCCAGTCACTGTTTCTTTGGCATCCATCATTTTTATAATAGCTCGCCTTATGACATCCTTATCAAAGTTGTCTACACTTGCATTTCTACCTACCGGTTGCTAATCGCGTGTTGGTTTCATTCCAGAATCTTGAACCCATCGATGAAATGACCGTTTACTCAAACCCAATGCATGCACTGTTCTTTTTTCGGGATTTATAACAGTTTGAAACAGTTTCCCGAGATCAGCTTCTTGACAAACATATGTGTACAACTTCATAGCGATGCTTTGAAGTGTACAAAATTTCACATACAATTCCATTGAACAATATTCACACATTCAAATATTAGCTATTAATATTATATTAATGGTAAGATTTATTTATATATTTATTTATATAATCACGTTTCATGAAAGAACTCACATTGATGACACCTCTGAACAATCCCATTTAACTGCATGCTGTTGGTGCCATAAGTGAACCACGAGATAATTTTTTTTAAAAAGCGCGGATGTGTCAGGGTGAAGGTGTAATACGTTTAAAATTATGGACTTAATCTTTGACCCGTAAATAATATACCGCATATAAACAAACATTGAAATCTGCTGTACAATCTCCAGAACAACATTTTTTTTTGATGGGTGGACATAATGATAAAGTTATATGCTAAATCTCATAATTTTCCCTCACTTGGTTACTGAGATATATAATTTTATATTGGGTTAGACAAAAGTAAACAGACTATAGTAAATAATGGTCAATGTTGTTGTGTTCTAGGCATGCTATACAGAATGGGTTTTCTCTTGCGTCTTTCTAGTTTCCAAGTCTGATTTCCCACAATTGCTGTTTGCCGGTGCTTTCATGTTGGTCTTGGCTTGTGGTTTTTAGCTGGGTTCGCCCAGTACCTGGTATGCATGTCATTCTTCTCTTGGAATGCATCCTCAATTTCTTGAGAGAGATAGGGTGTCTGATCTTCCATAGAATATTACTGCCTAAAGCCAGCCTGCTGCGGAACATGAATGTTTTCACTTTCAATGTACCACTGCAGACTGCGATTAATGATGTGCTCCATTGTTTGCAGAGACAGATGGTGAGGCCTATTGGTCCATAGCTGGAGTCAATGGAACTATCGTTCACTGATTTTAGGAGGGGTATCATAATTGCTTCTATCCAGGCTTATAGAACGTAAGGTCCAGCTATTATTGAAGATCTGCAACAGCTTTGATTTGGTCTCTGTCCCTAGGTTCCTGATAATTTCATTGGAGATACCATCAGCTCCTGGTGACTTTCTCCTTTTCATTGTTGATATTTCAAGCTTCAGTTCGCTGATTGTGATAGGGGTCTCCAGAACCACATGTACTATTTTAGCCTGTCCTGTATGTTGCCATTTCTCTCGAATCTCTTGTTGTTTCTCTGGGCTAATTTCGATATTGTTATCTTGTGCGCATGAGTCCGCAAAATGGTCGGCTGCTTGCTTTTCTGTTAAGATGTTTCCGTCTGTATGTATTTAAATGTTTGAGTTTCTCCCCGTGTCCTCATCGTTAAGTTGTTTTATTAGTTTCCACAACTTCATTGTGTCTCTTTCAAAGTTCAGTGACTCTGTGTTCTCCTGCCAGTTTTTCCGTCTCGCCTTTAGCTTGACCCTTTGAAATTTGGCTTTTGCGTGCTGGTATTTATTGTGGTGCTCTTGGCTAGGTTTGGCCTTTGCATGCTTTCTACACATTTCCACATCATTATGCAACTGCTCCAGTTCAATACTCCAATACGGTTTATATTGTTTACGAGCTCCTCTTGGTACTGTTTTTCGAGCTGCCTATAGTATGCATTTCCCAAACTCTTCAAGTACTTTATTTATGTTTATGTCTGTGTTCAGGTTTCTGACCAGTATGCTGGTGCGGTGCTTGTACATTGCCATTTCTGCTTTCTTGTAGTTTCACCTCGAGAGGATGCTGCTTTCACGTACAAGCACATTTTCTACAGTTGTCTGCCCGCCCGCCCGCCCGCCCGCCCGCCCGCTCGTCTGTCTGTCTGTCTGTCTGTCTGTCTGTCTGTCTGTCTGTCTGTCTGTCTGTCTGTCTGTCTGTCTGTCTGAACTCATCGTTTCATCGCTTTTTGTTTCCTTGTGCCAAATTACAGCCATACATACATTCTTATCACAAACAGCCATTGACGAATGATACCACTTTTGAAAGTAATTGATGTTTATATAGACAGAACAACGAGGGCCACACATTTCTCTGATATCTACTGTCATTTTTAAAAAAAACTGTCATTTACTGCCAATATAGTACCTTGCGATGTATGGCAGAGGGGTCTTTTTGTGATATCCAAATCGGCACTCGATGTTTCATCTCATCTCATCATGTTCCTCTTATACCTTGCGGTGTCGAGGTGAAGTATAAGCAGCGGAAGATTGCCCGCTTATGGGCTTCATGTCGATGTTTAATAGTACTAAATTTACTCTTACTAGTTCTGTTTAATTGAATAGTTTATACAACAGATTAATGATATGGTAGAATGTCGCAAGTAAATACAAATATAAGCACATTAGAATTCACATTTATACTTTACAATTATAAATAACCACGTTATTGTATTGTCAATATGTGTTTAATTTATCTAGTGATATTTGTTGTGACCACATGTTTATAAAGTTAGAAGACAACAAAGGTTCGTTGAATGTTTTCAAAGTTTTTGTTTTTGTCAATATAGATCAAAATATATTCTTTGTGCTTAAATAGGGATGACAGGGAACGATTCAAAAACATTGGAGCAAACTTATCCACAGACACAATATATGACAGATATTATAACAGACTTGGAGAGAGATGCTATCACACTTGTAGTCGGTGTCATTATGACTGAAATTATCAGTCTGCTCGGTATTATCGCCAACATAATAAACATTATTGTATTTTATAGGCAAGGCCTAAACACAACTATCAACACTAGTTTCTTCTCCTTGGCTATCTCGGATCTAGGCTGTCTGGTGTTTATGCAGCTATGTGCTTTATACAGTAATCCTCTCATTGTGAACTTGGACTTGCCCATTGTGTACTACGAGTTTCAGTACATGACCACAGCTGTAATCAGGCACATATTTGCCCAGATAACGTGTCTTATCACAGTCTACATCACCGCTGAGAGGTGTTTTTCTGTAGCTTTTCCTTTGCACGTCAAACAGATGATAACCACTCGAACAACCACTAAAACTATCATTTGTATTTACGTTGCGGTGCTGATAATAGGTTTGTATCCATTTAGTTCATTCTACATTGACTGGAACTTCTACCCAAAATGGAATAGAACTCTGCTTGACCTAGTTTACAGATATAATACACGATCTGCAGACGGCATAATATATTTAATTAACGCCGTTCTACGTATTCTGTCATTTACGACTATGGTATTTTTAACTTCTATTTTAATAAATAAACTAGACCGAAAAGAAACTTGGAGGAAATTTGCTTCTATTGAAAAAGCTAAATCTGAAAATAAGTTAAGCAAAGAAAAATCAGCGGTATTAATGGTTATTCTCATAGCTAGTATTTTCATAATTTGTTATTTACCATCTGTGATTTTATTTTCTGTGACCATTTTTGAGCCTGAGTTTGCTAGTGGGAGAAGATATAACAATCTCTTCATTGCTGTATGGGGAGTTTCCTTGTTGCTGGAGACCATCAACTCTAGTGTGAATATTGTCTTTTATTATAAAATGAGTACAACCTACAGACAGACGTTTCGAACAATTTTTCTGAAGTATTATCGGGTCAAACATAAAGTAAACTATTCCGGATAACGCTAGCTTATTGGATCCGTATATTGAAGAAAAAAAATACCTAAATAGCTATCCAACTACATACCGACCCACCTATATATCAACCCACTCACCTACATGGCTACCTAGCAATCTACCTGCTTACCATTCATGGCATACTTAAGGTACAGGCACGGATGATGTAGGAAGAGATGTTTTAACACTGAGAGATGCTACTTCGGAGATGAAGCACTGTGTACTTCTGTAACTGATGTTGGTTGTTGTGCTCGTTCATGATATATTATGTTCTTCGCTGGTATGCTACTTCCCATCTTAGAACTATGCATTTGATCCCTGTATAGTCTTTCCTTGGGGAATCTGGACTGCGATGTAAAATGTGGGGCATTGTTAATGACATGTATATTATTTTCCCTACAATATGTCATAGTATTAGACTGCCTGCATCGGCCGCACGGCGCTGGAATCCATACCAAGGTGGAATGATTGATGAAATATAAATTGATGATTTGGGAAATTTATTACGTAACAACACCTCCAATGTAGAGAGTTCTAAGGTGCTTATGAATTTATTATTTATAATATCATTGATACCAATATGAACTGTTGTTTTACTTATCTTATCGTTCATGTTACATCTGCGCAGTGTAACTGTTAGTCTATCAACGTCTGCGTTTGGTTGATGGTAAATCGACAATCTCGTTGTCAGAAATGGCATAGGATCACCATAGATTCCTTTCAATAGGGAGTTTCCAGTTATTGAGATTGAGATAGATTGTTTATAATTGTTCCTTGCTAAAGTCGTTCAAGGCATTTGAATTGGTTGTTGCTGCACGGCAGTGGTAGCTGATAAGATCTGTGATTCCTGATTTGTTGCTGAGGAATCTACAGTTAGGGTATGGAACCTGTTGATTATATGAACACTAATTGGGTAGATGGAGGGTGTGCTATCTGCGGGTGTATCTGTAGAAACTGTCTGTGTGCACTTGTATCCAGTGGCTGTGCTCTCTTTAGCATTATGATATGGATAGTCGCTATGAATAGCTTCGTTCTCTTCTGTAAGAACGCTGATTTCTTTTTGAAGATGAACGTTTTCATTTTAAATATTGAAACTATATTGGTAGTATTGATGGAAATATAACCTGTCTTTAACCTGCCCTTCAGTGTCGGAATACGTCCAAGCCAAGCATTGTGGCTGTGTGGTTCGGCCGAACAAGAAGTGTTCGAAGGTTGTGTGTTTATCAGACAAAGATCAGATAAAATATTAAATTGTTACAAGTGTCCAGTTCGTGTTCAGTAGATGCGTTTTCACTAAGCACTTAGGATGGCCAACGATTACTC
Organism: Cepaea nemoralis; assembly: GCA_014155875.1. NCBI lineage: Eukaryota > Metazoa > Mollusca > Gastropoda > Stylommatophora > Helicidae > Cepaea > Cepaea nemoralis. Next base: position 265,840 of record JACEFZ010018366.1, on the reverse strand, counting down.
CACCTCGGCCAGGGGAGCTCTCGATACTCTATGCAACACTGCTACAATTCTATGCTAAATTATAGTATACAGGCGGTATTGTACTAAAATTTGTAATTAAAATTAAAATTAAAATTGTAATAAAATATTGTACTAAAAGTAAATAATGTCAATAATGGACCATTTACACTTCTTGAGATGTATTGGGTTTATGGTGTTAGACCTATATTTTCACAGACCAATCTGCGCTTAAAGCACTGGCAAACTACTGAGCGTAATCTTGCCAAGAGATCAACATACAACTGAAATATGCTGGTGTTGACAGCGATGTCCTGTAAAGGATATGCAAAAAAAAAAAAAAAATCGGCGCTTAACGGGTGATCACGCCAGAAGTCTTCACATTCCAACATATATTTCTGGGAGCTCCCAGATAAATTTAAAACATCCGTATCCAAGATAATTCAAACCCGTGACAATCGGACCGACAGGCTAGCGTTCTAACACGGCTTTTCTTCCTGTAATATACTAGAGTATGTTGTGTTTTTCTGTATTATGCTTCGCCTCGGAGGTCACGGGTGACAAGCATCACCTGGATCTTTTCTCCGGGGCATGCCGGTGTGCTGGGAAATGAACAGGTGGACAGATTGGCTGGCTCTGCAGAACTTGGTGGAGTATTGATACATGATAAGGCAGACGTGGTTGCGGCCTTGTGGGAGCACGTGTACACCTCGGAGGAGCAAATGAATTACCATGGTCTGGCAAGAATGAGACAGCGAGGAGTGACGAGGGGATCTGGCCGAAGCTCAACCTCAGAGGAAAGGCGAGACGGACATATAATCAGATTGCTACTGGTACTATTGGTGTTGGAACTCTTCGCTGGCTGCTGAGGATGGGGGCGGAGCGCTTATGGGAATGCCCCGAATGCTGTGATGTCGATTCCTAAATCAATCAATCAATCAATCAATCTGTATTATGTTAGAATATACTGTACTGTTTTGTACTAAATTCACCATATTGTACTGTTCTGTACTAAACTAGATTATACTATATATAGTTATGTACTATACTACACATATCAATGGTAAACTACAGAACGTAAACTTGCCAAAGATCGCAACAGCACAAAATGCTGGTGTTGACTGCGACGTCCTGTAAAGGATATGCAACTAACTATACTGCGCATTTATATACTATACTATACATGAAATTATAGTGTACAGAGTGCACATTTATTTAACGTTTTTGTTTCATTCCTATTACTATCACACAGCCCACCCCCCCCCCCCGCCCCCTCCCCCCCGCCCCCAACCCCCTCCCCCCCCTCCAACCCCCCCCCCCCTCAAAAAAATGGCTTTAGTGCCAAACATTTTATGCATGATTTTGCATAAATGAGGCCTGCTGGTGTATTTTTCTGTATCAGTTCTAGTTTTTGAGATACATGTGTTTGGGTATTTAAGTAATATTATTACAGTATTTTCTGTATAAGGCTCAAGAAAAATAAATTATTACTATCTAATTCCTTTCAAAATTAAACTTCTTGTTTACTTACAGAGAACCCAACAAGCACTATGATGACTTTTATTTCTGTGTTGTCAATATTAAGGGAATTAATGTGGCAAAAATAAGAAAAATGGAAATATCAAGATTTAGATTATGTTAGACGACCTTTTCCACACAGAGATGCCATACGAATTCCAACTTTTAGTCAGATTTCGGATTCCCTGCTAGAAGATGAGACAGCAGTGGGATGTTGTGGAACGACAAGTGACAGTGATAGAGATTTCGAAGATAATTTTTCCCAGCAGCTCAACGCCTTGACAAGCGTGAACTGAATGATCTAATCCGAGACCTATATCTCTTCAAGGAATATTCAGAAATTTTGACTATAAGATTGAAAGACTAAACTTAAGACGGAAGAAATGAATTATGTATCTGGGTATAATTACCCACGAAGTTATTAAAATCGTATATGACTTAGTGATACCACATATGTAAGATTATATGGTAGCAATGGTAATATCAGTCAAGCAGGTGACGTCTCCACAATGAAGTTTGGCAGCAATGGATCTCCAACACTGTCTGTCTCTCGCCGTGACTGTACATTCTGTCAGACGGTTGTTGGCCATCTCTTGATGTTATCTTCCAATTCGTATCGTTGTCTACCTCTTGCCTAAACCTTATCCTCCAGTATGGTTTTTATAAGAGTGTTATTTCTTTTAACGTAGCCGAAATATTTCACTCGCCTCTTTTTTTTCTTATTTCTTTCATCAACACTGTTTTCATTCTCAGTTATTCGTTTTCGATCAACGAGAGGCTTGTTGACAATATTTTTTCTCTAACTTTAAATTCATCCCTCAACGGCCACTGTTGTTTTTACCAATGCGTTTCTTTTGCCCTGCTATCCCACAAACATATAAAGCATGGATATTTAGAGAATCCCCTTTGATGGCCAAGCAAGAAGTTCATCATTTTTAAGATCTACACAAACCATCAAGTTATGTTCTAAATGCATCAATTTTTCCAGAACAGTGCTTATTGTAGCATACTCCTCCTTCATTGTAGAAGAATGAGCAATTGGAATTGAGCCATATTTTTAAACATTGTGTAAGAGACTACCTGTCATACTTCTTTTAGAGCTGCAATGATACGTCGCCAATAATCTGGTGTATAACCTACACCCATTTCGTTTATAAGACCTCCAAAACTAGTACAAAACACCAGGTTGTTTTCTTTATGAACGGATGAAAGAAAACCTTGTTTCGACAGACATGGTTCCGTCGCCCTGCTACTGAGTTGAGTGCGTGGAGCGACACTGTGAGCTGTGAATGTCGTGTGGGGTGCTTTTACATCTATCCGCTGTTGTTTATAGCGCATGAACTGCATATTCTGAAAAATGGCGACCCTCCGGTCGCTGAACTAACTGGGATGCCTTATACAGTAATGTGTGGCTGCTTCTTTTCTAGTCATTTTCCATCGACAATGAACTGTATGTTTTTGTGGCGGACTTTTGTGTTGGCATTTTGGCAGCGGTATTATGCATAGTATACCAGTGCCGGCTGTGGGTTGTTGGTTTGTCGAGACTCCTGTATATTCTATTTTTCACATAGGACAGTGAGGAGCAATTTGTGTGATATTCACTGGCACAGGAGTGCAGTATAATGGGGCGACCCTATGCCGTGAAGTTGGAACCGCGACCAACTATATCCCGACAGTAGAGTGTGTTAGATGTGGCAATGAGATCTCCCATTGTTCCGATCAAACATACTGCCCGTGATAGTCTGTATGGGCCTTCCTTAGCCCAACGCTGAACACATTTATCATTTTGTCTTTCAAAGAGTTATACAACGTTGTTCCCAGTCCAAGAATGTTGTTCATTCAACAGTCTGAATACACCCATTCACCCATACCAATCATTCTAACGTGCCCTCTCTTAAGTTCTATAATTCTCCTAGCTTCCTTGTCGTTTTCATTTGTGTAAGTTGTGTACCTTGGTTATGTTATTGTGACAGAGAGAGAGGGGGAGGAGAGAGAGGGAGGGAGGGGGGGGGGGGGGGTGAGAGAGGAATCAACGTGGCCGAATGAATAAGAGCGCTCTCTGTAAGATTTTTATTTGTAAAAACAAAAAGCATTTCGTATACTATATTTTACGAAAAATATTCGTTTTCTTAATTAGTTTTATATTATTATTATTATTATTATTATTATTATTATTATTATTGGTACATTGCCGTCATGACAGGCGATATAGAATCCCCTTTGATATATATGGGTTATTATTATAAAATTTGTGGTAATTATGACTTATTAATATTGTAACCAACATAAAAACAGTATTAAAAAAAAAAAAAACGAACAACAAATCGGACGTAAAAAGAACAGTATACCAAAAAAAAAAAAGAACAAATCCTCCGCTGACTATGTTGTGAACACTACTCAAATTTGATCCCCACAGTTTTTGGTGATCAAATAAAAATATTGAAACCAAGTTTTTTGTTTGTTGGTTTTTTCTAGTGGCTTGTTTTCATGTCCCTGTCCTCTTCATGTTTTTTCGTGTCGTTGTGTTGATTGTGGCGAGAGGTTGTTTTTCATGTTGACTGTGGTTGTTGAAACAAGGTTGGTTGTAGGCGAGAGGGTGTGGAACAACTATACACACAGACAGTCACATACAGACATATACAGAGACATAAACAAAAACTACATACAGACATGTACAGAGACATGAACAAAGGTCACATACACAAAAACACAATGGAACAGAGAGACAAAAAGAAAACAGAAAAGTACAATTTTCACATTACTTTTTTTTATTGGTAGACAACATCAATTAAGATACAACATTTAAAGCTGGCTCCGTGTACGACCCAAAGTGATCAGAGGGACTTGGTTATTGTAGAAAGATGTCTGGTCTTTCAGAGGTATGTCTTGACTGTCGGTATAAGTAGACTGGTCTTGACAAGACATCAATAGGTCTTGAGTGAAGGTAGATTGGTAACCATAATACTTCATCTCAGATTCACCAAAATACTGGCATAGATGGAGTGTCGTCGTTCCTCTGTCTTGAGAAACTGTCACCGCTTTCAAACTGTTGGCTAGCTGTCTGGGCATATCGGCCGTTCTTGACATAAATATACAGTTGGTTGTAGACATATTGATCGTTGTAGACACGAAAACACGAATGTTCGTCTCATGTTATAAGGTTGAGCCTATCTAGTGGTTTTAAACATGTTTGGACTGATCTTTTTTAACCACGGGGTAACCAATAGAAAAACGAGACGGTCGTTCACGTGGTGTCTGTTTCCAAATGGTTGCAGGATACGTGACATACTCGCGCCGCGGCATTTCACCATCAAGAAATACAAGTCGTACAGACCACAAGTAGCGTTATTAATGTCTTGTAATATACGGGTGTTGTACACAGGTAGTTGGTCCGAGTTACGTCGTATAAAACGGATAATATCCGCGTGTAATGGTGGCAAGCCAAATGAATCGAAATATTCAAACTGACCTAGGCCATAGAAATATAGGGCGATCCAATGTGAACCAGAGTAAGCACTGGTGTCAGTATTGACGATCAAAGCAGCCGGTTGTGTTCTATCAATGTGTCTAGGCAAATGGTTCATAGCCTATACGTTGACTAGCGAAAGGCGTCGAACAAACAGGTCAGACATGAGTAATTGTCTTAGCTGTTGGGTACCCATTATGCTACGTAACAACAGACAAAGAGAAAGGGGAGGAGTTTCTCCAGAGATTTTTAGAGCAGACCAATCATAATGATGCGGACACCAGGGATGCAGTTAGAGAGGAGCTATCTGGCACCACGAAGAATATGCAGTATGAAGACATCATACGGGTGGAAGATGTTAAACACATTTTGAAAAAGGCAAAAGACACGGCACCAGGGCCCGGTGGGGTCAGGTATGGCCACATGAAGGGTTTGAGCGAAGCAGACCTGGAGGAGATGACCGACTGCTTTAACCAGAGCATTAGGACAGCATCAGTACCGCAGGATTGGGTGCACAGCTATCTCATCCCTCTCCCAAAACCATTCAAGGATCAGTCAAAGCTTAGCGGCTTTAGGATCATCACCCTTCAAAATACATTTGGGAAGGTTTTAGAGAAGATAGTCGCTGTCAAGCTGCAAGAGTTTTTGGAAAGCGGGAAGCTTCTTCCAAGAGGCCTGGGGAGCTACAGGCCAGGAAACAGGAAAAGATACCTGGTCAAATGCAGCCACTTTTGCCTTTGATGTTTATGAGGGGTTCCAGAGTAGACAGGAAACGATGGCGGTAGCGCTTGATCTCGGGGGTGCGTACAATAGAGTTCGATATGATATTTTGATGACAGCACTGATGGAGAAGGGGGTCAATCCCTGGTTGGTGAACTGGATAGCAGCCGTCCTGCACTCTCGTCGGGTTGCTCTCCGTCTGGACGCATGGACCTCAGAGCCACATATGTTAACCCCGGGACTGCCACAGGGATCTGCAGTCTCACTGGTGCTCTTTAATGTGTATACGAGAACGATTGCAAACCTAGAAGCACCAGGGGTTGGAAGAATACTAACATTTGCAGATGATATTCTTGCATATGGCAGGGGAGAGATAGGGAGCAAACAGCCCAGGTGTTACAGGCGACAGTAGATAAAGTGATTGACTGGTGCACAGAAACTGTGCACTGGCACAGGAACGGAGCAATATTGGGACGACCCATTGCCGTGAAGTTGGAACCGCGACTAACTAACTAACAGAAATGAGTGCTGTCATCCACCCGGAAAAGGCGGCTGTTTTGTGGTGCTCTCTGGACAACAGGATTTTAAGAGCTGATGTCCCAAGCCTCGCGATAGATGGTAGAAATGTCAGCAGAGAGAACAAACTGAAGTATCTGGGGATCACATTTGACAGGAGCCTATCCTTCAAGGACCATGTGGAGACGGTCGTGACAAGATCTCAAAAGGGACTCAATGCACTTAAAACTATGGCTGCAATGGACATAGAGCAGAGAATGCTTTTCACACTATACCAGCACTTGATCCTCTCAGTAATTGATTATGGATTAGGTCTGCTCACTGTCTCAGAGAGTCAGCTGGTGAAGTTAGAGTGCATACAGAACGAAGCTATGCGGGTCATTCTGGGATGCACTAGAGACACCCTAGTAGTGTGTATGCGTTACATCCTTGGTCTGCCGACTGTTGCTGGTAGGCTCAAGGTGATGCAGGCGAAGGCATACCTCAGAGTAGCTGCAGACACAGACCACCCACTGCATGAGGCGCTGGACGCAGTTAAGGGTCAGCGACTGATAAGAGGGAAATCATGGATGGCTCAGGCGGAGGATACGATCAGACAGGTGTGCCCCTTGGAGAACATTAGGCGTGGAGAGGAGTGGGTCAGAGTGCCAGCGGAGCAGTCAGACTTGTGCAGAGTTATAATCACATTATGCCGGGAGTGCAGGGAGTGGCCAGCAGGGGCCACGGAAGTGGAAATCCAGCAACTAATTCAGGACAATGCTCACTCGAGTGATGTGATTATCTACACAGATGGTTCGGTGTCAAGAGGTGAGAGAAGTGGCTGGGGGTTCATAGCCAAAGCTAATGGTCGATGTTTGGGGCAGGAGAGCCTGGCATATGATACCACAACATCCAGCTTAAGAATGGAAGTGGAGGCAGTCACTGCGGCTCTCCGCTGGATGGAGAATACGACACACACACACATCGTGATTGTAACTGACTCAGAAAGCATGCTGACGAGGGTGAGGACGGGCAGACTTCGTGCGGAGTGGCTTGCTTCGCTTCGGAGGTCACGGGTGACAAGCATCGCCTGGATCTTTTCTCCGGGGCATGCCGGTGTGCTGGGAAATGAACAGGCGGACAGATTGGCTGGCTCTGCAGAACTTGGTGGAGTATTGATACATGAAAAGGCAGACGTGGTTGCGGCCTTGTGGGAGCACGTGCACACCTCGGAGGAGCAAATGGATTACCATGGTCTGGCAAGAATGAGACAACGAGGAGTGACGAAGGGATCTGGCCGACGCTCACCGCTCAGAGGAAAGGCGAGACGGACTTATAATCAGATTGCTACTGGTACTATTAGTGTTGGAACTCTTCGCTGGCTGCTGAGATGGGGACGGAGCACTTATGGGGATGCTCCGAATGCTGTGATGTCGATTCCTAACTCAATCAATCAATCAATCAATCAATCTATGCTACGTAATCTGTTAGCACTTGTCTCGTCTTGGAAACTTCTATGACCGAGTCGAGTTCCGCGTATACGATGACATGTAGAGGTGCATCCTTTATAACGTCAAACTTTAGTTCTACTGACAGTGGACCAGATTTCGCTAATTCAAACTACTCCACGTCTAATATGCTGGGAGTCAGATCAAAAGCGTAGAGAGCGTACCATTGACTAAAACTTTCAAAATCGATACTATTCCCGACATCCTTACCGGTCAGACCAATTGCCAAATTGGTACCATGGAAAGCTCGCATGTACTGACTCGTGGTATAATTCATGGTTAAGGGTTTGCCTGTGACACTACGCCCATCTACCATCAGACTCAAATAGTTCAACTGATAATGGTTGAATATGAAGAGGTTCGTGTTTAGTTCACTGCTGAAACATGAAGCATTCACTTAACCGATCACCACCCGAGTCGGTGTCCGGCTAAGGAAACGGTTATCTTGTGTATGGGAAAACATACCTTACGGGATAGAAAAGGTATTTACCATGACTCTTTATAAAAGGAATACTTGGCATTGATCTTCAATAAGACTTTTTCATGAGCCAGAGATGTAGCTGGATTTAACTTAGCTTTCCTCATCAAGAGGGTGGCGTAAGTAATGATACTATTGAGCCCACCGTTTACATCTGTGGCCATCAAATTAAAGGCGGATTTTGATGGGGTTAGCTTGATTTTAATATCGACGCCTTCAACATGCACCTGTCCTGATTGAAAATGTCGGCATGTAGGCGTGCCATCATATCCAGATCCACACTATAGCTGGCTAACGATCTTCTTTCGGCTAGCCTTTATTGGTATCACCTTTGTATCTGACATATACAAAGGAGTATCTTGATAGTATAGAGCTGAGTTCAGATGACTCTTTTTGGCCCATCTTCGCCATAATTCAGAAGAGCTTCCAAATAGGGCCGGTATGGATACGAGCTTTCACTCGGTGAAATAAGAGTGTCGTTCAGGAACACCTCTACTTGAGAAAACAAACTATGCAAATAATAATTTATAGAACCGACTTCGGCTGTGGCTGGTATGTCGCCGCCATTGGGCAGTGCAATTTTAGCTCTCACGTTGAGAAAAGTATTAAACAATCTATGTAATCTTCTCCGACACGGGAGATGGAGAACTCGATGGGTGCCCCATAGGCTAATGTGGCCAACGGATGAATCTCCACAAACTGTCCCTCCTCCACGGCCGTCTGGGTGGGAGGCACGCGAATGTAGACACTCGCACGACTTGGGATTAATTAATGCCATTATGAGAAAATATCCGAATGTACCGGTTGGTGTTGATGTTTCTTGTGAGTTGATGAATTTCTGGGTGTTGGTTTTATTCTTTTACTGGGTTGACCTGGTTGGCCGGGTCGTTTTCGTTTCCTAACGCCGCTACCCGAGTGGCTGATGTGTTGAGAAGCGCCTTGGAGCAACCGTTGACCGGCGTCCCTGGCGTGTTCTTTGAAGGACTCACCAACATTCCTACCAGCCAGGGCATCTTGAGCCACTTGCAGACCTATCCCCACTCCTTCTCTGACTAGGGATTTACCACCAGTCTTCAACCATGGAAGAATTGTGCGACCTAGACCACTAAAGAAACTACCAATACCATGACCTCGCTGACTTCGACCACCCACAAAAACAGGGAGACCGCTTCCGGCTTAATTGCAGAAATATTCCTCGTACAGTTTGGGGTTGCGTTGGATTGGGACGTGTATAATCATGGTTAGCCCAGATTAAACCGTTTGGTTGTTCGAAAATTTAACGTCACTACCGAAGTTCCACCTGTAAATGGGATAGGTTTACCCTGCTCATCGGTTATAAAAAGTTCAATCGTGTCAAATGAGATTTGACTGAGGGGTACGTAATGCGGTTTGTCGTACATCCTAAATACGGAGGTGGTGGATCTGTTTAGGACAGGTAGTGTCCGTAGTAATGGTACCATCACATCCCCGACCACCCGTGAGGTGACAATGTCAGAATAGACGAAGACATTTTTCGTGCCTTAGTCTAAATCTACTTCACCCACACCAGACATACTGATTTCAGTCTCGGCGATAGGTATCGAAGGAAATTGTAAAATTTCTTCCAACTTGTCACTAAAGTCTAAATTCAGCTCTCTGCTTGTATAGTTGGAATCGAGCCTTATACGAGATATCGTTATAAGAGAAAATCATGCGGTTATGCTCTTGTAAGGCATCGTCGATACGCAGCCATTGCAGTTCATTGATAAATCTCTCAGCCTCGATAAGCAATCTATTCAATTCAGCCTTGAATTTCTCTGTTGATTTGTACGGACCAGGCGCCAGCGTAATCTTCATAGGTGGGTCGTCTAGGTCTGGAGGTGGAGTGTATTTTAACCACACATCATCCTTCAACATATTAAAATAGGTGTTTGGAAACTGAATATCGACCAAACCAACTTCGTACTAGGGAGGTTAGCTTCCATGTTTTGCGGCAACTTGACAAAGAAATGTCCGGCGTTATTTTGCGGGTATATTTGTAACGAGGCGTTACTGGGCAGTGTCACGTAAAATTCTCATTTTAGTGTTCGGTTATTCGAGCTCTGAATTTTTCCTTGTTCGAAAATGTAAAGTTAGCACTGAAAACCCGGTAGAGAATGAGAGCAGTTTTCCCCATATAGGTAGTTAAAAGTATTTCCACCGTATCGCAGGAGAAACGACTTAATGGTACATAATGTGGTTTGTCGTAGGCGCGAAACACTTGAGGTCAAGAGCTTATTCATAATAGGGACCGTTCTTAGTAGTGGACCATGACGTCTCCAACTAGTCTTGCCGCTATGAGATCGCAGTAGAAGTAGACTATTATGCAGTTCGTTATTCAGCTCTGTCGCCCCTTCACCTTCAATTATATTTAATATCTCTTGCAACTTGTCGCCAAATGCCACAGTGGCCCCGGGTTCACGCATTTTCACAGTGACTTTCTTTGATGCCTTGTTGCAATTGAATCGAACATAGATCTGGTCGCCCACATTCGGCTATTTCATTAGTCGATTCAGCGCATCTATAAACGCATCTGGTGAACTGTACACTCCGCCGTTGGGTGAGATGTATCTTATCCACACTTCATTCTCTAGCACATTGCAATAGTAGCTGAGAAATTGAATTTTAGCTAGGCCCACTTCGTATTCTTTCGTTACGTCAATGGTCTGCGGCAACTAAAAAAGTGATCTGGCTGGTTGTTGGGAAATATCTGTGGGGCAGCGTTGCTCGGTAAGGTCACGTCAAAGCTAATCTTGGTTTGTTTATTTGAGGTCTGAATGTTTCCGGGTTCGAAAATGTAAAGTTAGCACTGAAGTCCCACCGTTGAATGGTATCGTTTTCCCTGTATCGGTAGTTAAAATTATTTCCACCGTGTTGTAAGGAGAAACAACTTAATGGTACGTAATGTGGTTTGTCGTAAAGATGAAACACTGAAGGCGACAGCAGACCCAATATAGGAAAAGTACTTAGTAATGGAACAATTTATCTCCAACTGGTCTCGCGGCTACGAGATCGGATTAGACGTAGATATTTTAAACCTTGCTATCGATCTCCACATTACCGTACAATAAGACATTGTCGTCTGATAGAGTCGAGCTTGGGAACTCCAATATGTATTTCAATCTCTCACTAATTTTTGTCTGAGCGCCCTTTTCAAATAGTTTCATCCCGAACCTTTTCCAATGTGCACCCAAAAAGAATTTGATGTGTGTTTTCTCATCTACTTGGGTTTCTACACACAACTTATTCAATTCCTCGATACATTTTTCGTGTTCGCTGAACGGACCTGGTGGACATATAAGCATTATAGGTTCTCTACCACTACCTTTGGGTGGAAAGTATTGGATCCAAATTTTCCCAGGCAAACCGTTAAAGTACGTATTAAGGAGCAGGATTTCGGCCAGGTCCACTTCGTATAGTTTCGTTACATCAATGATCTACGGCAACTTGACAAAAATGTGACCTGGTTGGTTGTTCGGGAATACATTTGGTGCAGTATTGCTAGGTAAGATCACGTAGAAACTCATCGTTTTTCTAGTTTAGGATTAGGTAGCATATAACTCAAACAACTACTCATTAGAGCTACCCACAGCTAGCCTTTTGGTGCTTCTGCGCTGCCTTGAGTCAGATTTAACAGGGATACAACAATGACGGCATATATAACCACCATTTGACAGATGAATACAATCTCTGGTCGCGGCATCTTTGTCCAAACAATGACTACCATGGGGCAAGTACCCGCTATTGACGTCAACAAAAACATGGAGAGAATCCTGGAACCCAAAAGCGTACGGAATCTAGGATACAAGTTGTGAACGCAGAAATGTCACTCTGACGTCACTAGACTACAAGGAGTCTTTTGCTGGAGTTCGCAATGGCAAGTTGTGTGTACACATTCGAATCAATTGTGGCAAGGACAAAGGTGGTGGATAACAGTGGTTTGATAGAAGATCAGTGGATGGATGACACGGACAGGAAAAGGGATGAAGCAACGATGATGTCACGGAATGTCGCCGTCGACTGAAAACCCGTTGGGCACAGATTACCTAGACAGATTGATCGGACAGCGTCACAAGTGATGGAGAGATGGAAGGGAAGAATGAAGGTGACTAATGACTGAGAAGGAAATAGGGTTAGTATGTTAACATGTTAGATATTTATTAATTAACTCTATCGCCGGCTTGGCAACACAGGCTCTTTAGAGAAAATATCAAGATTGTGACTGTAACCTTGGGCTGTGAAATAAAGCAGCGATTTATTTCTGATGTTCAGCAAGAGTCTACATTGTCATTCATTACCCGTTCCGGCTCCAGTTCATTTACAATTATTTGCTGTTGATCCTTTGAGCCGTGAAATTGACTTACCGTTGATTCATTCATGTTAAGCAGCGGAATCGCGGTTTGGCAATGACCAGATCGAAGTTCTTTCCCCATCTGTCAGCTGTGGAGCACCACAATAGTTTCCAGCTTGTCTTCCGTCATACCACTAGTCTCCGTTACTGGCTAGTTGCGTGTCATCTATCCAGCTGTTGAATGAATTGGGATAACCAAACCAATTCACGAAATACTCTTTACCACCACCTCTCCTGGGTCTTTCTTGTAAGATTGTTTCGATACGATACACTTGCTTGTCTCCGACGAGTTGTATTTCTTCTCTGTAGAATGAGCCTTGTAGTTCCTGCCCCGAATCGTCTTCTGGCACATATGTCACTTGACTGGTCTGGTTTATGCGACTGACGGTAAACAATTCTTCTGTCCACGTCGGCATATACCCTTTTTTAAAAGGTTGGTTGGGTTGAGCCAGTCTGATTCGGTACCCGAGTGTAAAATGAACTTTGTTCGAGGCGTCTGTCTGCTTATAAAGTTGTTCCACACCTCTTCTTGATTAGTATTGTTGGCCTGCACGGGTGCCATGCGAATACTTCTGTGATACGAACCTATTTATCTGTCACATCGACATGGCGCAATGTATTGGTTTTGGTGAAATAACGCCAAATTTTTTTCGTTCAGGGTCCGGTTAAATCTTTCCACTATCAACGCCTTCACGTCTTCACGGTGGTAAAGAAATGCACACCTAGATCTTTAAGACATTTTAAGAAGGTCCGACTGACAAATTCCGAACCTTTATCAGTCTGAAAGTTAATCGGTTGGCTATCAGCAAATATCGTAATCACGGCTTCCACTAGTTCCTTCCCCGTTTTCTTCTGAATCGAGATGGCCCACGCATATTTACTAAACACATCGATGCAAGTCAATAGATACGACATCCCAACATTGTATCTTTGTAATTGTCTCATGTCTATCAAGTCGGTTTGAAGTTGTTGATTTATACCACCCTTTGAGGTCTGGCATCTCTGGAAGCGGCGAAGGTTCGGTTTATGCATCTGTAATCATTTCTGAATTGTTTTAGCATTCAGTTGATTTTGAAGTTGTAAACCTGCAGCTCCACCGTAGGCTCTCGGTTTTTTAGGGTCATAGTAATACTTTTTTATTATTTGCGCGGCCATTTTCCCCACTTTGGAATAGGTATCTTACTCGGCTTCTTGTTTCTCCTGAGCTTATATAGTTGAGGTGTCTTGACTACTCGAGTTGTGGACTCACTTACTGGAGTCTCGGTTACTTGACTCTTAGTCGGCGGTGCCTCGACTACTGGTGTTGGTACACTGCTGACTTCGGGTTTTTGTAATGTTGGTTGTCCCTTGATATCCACTATGCCTAGAGACGTGTTTCTGTACCGCTCGAGTCGATTCAAATACTGCTGTAGTGTTTGCTGATACACTTTGGCCTTGTCACGAAGTGGTAGATCTTCTGTTTCCAGGACTTGTTGCATTTGGTGATCCAAGTCATGGAGACTGTCATTTAGTGTGTCGAGTGGTACATGGGGTTTTTCTAGCAACCGGGGATCAATCAGGATCATTTTCTTGGCCATTACAAACCCACCACGCTTTTCAGCACATTTAGTATGGGGCCTAGTAAGGCGCCTTTGAAACCACCCTGTTTGCGGATCTGTTTCCGTTTCTTGAGCGACATTTCCTTATGCGTGAGTGCTCTCATACTGTCTTTGTACCACTTCAGATGCTTCTTATGAGCTGGTGTCAGGGGAACATTACCTTTTAAAAGGTTGTGACAGCATTCGCAAATTGATTTTGCGATATCTGGGGAAGTTGTTTTCATTACGGCCTTCACGGCGGCTGGGTTTTTCTGAACCAAGAAGCGTAACATACCCTTGTTACGTTTAAGTCGGTTAGACATATTATTTTGGGACTAGACGACTTGATTATCAGGGAATATATGGCTTCGTAAGCGGAGCTGATCCGGTGTTTCCTGTCGAAGGTCAAATAACAAATACCTGCGTGGATCCGTTTTCGCGTCCTTAAAACTCTCTTGGACATATGACACCTGGCTTGGGTACATCTGTTAGGCCAGACTGGTAATCTGAGACTTGTCTCGTGGGTTCTTAAACACCACTAGGTAGTGCGAATTCAGACTGATAGTTCTTTGTTCTTTATTCTTACCAAATATGTTCTGTACTATATACACAACACTGAGGTTGCAATGATGACTACCTTTAGTAAACAATTTAGTGACTCTGTCATCTGTCTCGGACATTAGATCATCTATGACCACTAACCGACGTCTATCCCCTGTCCATTTTTCCATATCCGGCAGACCTTCGTTAAATTGAACACCCTTAATATTTTCGTACATGGGTTGCCTTTCCCCGTAGCACCGTATAACTTCCTCTGGAATGGAATCTACCATGGCTGGGAGATGGGCCAAGAACCGTTGGACAAAGACGGTGTTAACACTCCTTGTTGGGCCCGCAATCAACGCCGTAAAAGGATGATTCCACCTAGGAAACATGAGTAATAATAACTGTCTACCTAGTCGTGCTGATGTTTATAACGCGTCAGGTAATAGTATTAGAATATTTGACCACCAGTTGCAAGCCAGTGCTTCTCTGCTAGCTATCAGCACAAATAATGACACAAGCAACGGTCGACTTGAAACAACTTCACAGCGAGCTAGTGAATATGGCGTTGACTATTATTAGTTCCTAGAAGTCCACAAAGACATTGAGATTGTGTCGCTTAGTACGTCACGTAGCCAAACAACTAAGTGTGTTAATCACGAATCTAGAATGTTGTATCAAGTCCGAACACGTTTTCCCAGTCTTTATTTCGACTGCTGATGAAGTCTTTGACGATAACGTCATCAACTATGGGAGGATAATGATGGTGTTTACACTTGGTATGTTTCTGTGTAAGCATCTGGTTGATAATTTCTGCAATGCATATGGGGATGTCCATGACCTCGAGGAACGCGTCGCTACATCTGTATTCACGCATATGACTGATAAGCTACATCCTTGGATACTGCGACTGTGACAAGACCGCCTTGGGTAGTGAGAGTTAACCACACCCGAGGGGTCTCTGGCACTCCCGTGTATTCTAACCCCAGGGGTTGGACAGGTAGATACACTTTTTTACTCTGTGGTTGACCTCGAATTAGTTAATTATGTCTACAAGCCCCTCCAGATTCTAGACCCCCACTAACTACCTAGTGGAACAATGAACACTGAGGCATCGTCCGAGACCACACTCAATAATTATACAAAGAGTAAGTCAACATACACAAAGTTTATTCTACCCTTGAGAATATAGAACTGAAATGAACATCCTGATAGAATAATCTATTTACACAAATAGAGGATAGGGTAGAGACAAAATCAGAGATATGGCTTCATCATCAGGCTGAGAAGTAGATTGGATGCAGATGTCCCGTCCAGTCGGTCCGCAACTCACCCGGCTTCCTTCCAGTGAGATGACTAGAACCTTGGAGACCACTCCGTCCCCAGAGCTTGGATCGACAACAAGAGAGTTACCCCTGGACCTCACTCAACTGGACCAACTGCACCTTCATCACTTCCTAATGAGTCACTGCTAAGTTAATAAACAGTTCTCTGGAAACAGCCTAGCTGGGAGACAATCCTCCTGAACTTGACCCCAGTTACTCTTGAGTTCAATGAATGTCTGTAGCCACTGACCAATCTAATGGTCCCTCATTAGTACATTACCCCTGGTTGGGTAATAGCCACTGACCAATCTAATGGTCCCTAAATCACAGTACATTACCCCTGGTCGGGTAATCAGATAGTTCTGCTGATACTGGAGTACTACCAGAAAACACAGTTCAGTTTCTAAATTAAGTTCACCCTTTGGGTCACACTTCTATTTCATCCGGAGATAACACAGTTCAGTCTGGACAAGAATTAGTTGTCCGTTACCTAATAAAACTGGTAATAATTCTATATACGTAAGCTGGTGTAGGTCTCATCATGACCTGCCACTAAAGCTGTCGTAGGAACAGTCCCAGTTTATAAATCATTCTTTCCCGCGTTTAGGCGGAACCTCACTAGACGGCGTACCGTCTGGTGTCTCGTATCATTGAGCATGATTGCTCAGGTAGCAGAACTTCTCCTTGCTGAAACAAAGTATCTTCTAAGTCAGAAAAGCAACACAAACCATCACATCGTGCACTTTCAGGGCACCGGAATCACTGGATGCTAACATTCACTCATGTTGATTCACCCTGGCACATGGTGTGGTTTAATCAGGCGAGATAAGTAGTCTACCCTTCGCTGTGGTACACGAAGTGGTTTCAGGCAGACAACTAGTGTAGTCGACTGGTTCCTCAACAGGCAAACTCCTGAAAGGAAGAGCGACCGGTGAGAGTATTCTGGCCCAAACCTTGGTCCACATGCATCCTACCACTGACTACTCAACCCTCAGTCATGCTACTTAGTTATGCAAATAACTAAAGCATTATCTCTACATGGAGAGTAGTAAAGCATGGGTTCGGTAATGTCAGCTGGCCTCACAGAACAGGCCGTCAACCAGAGTAAGAAATCAGAATGACGAGTCTGATCGTGAGTCTCACCTATCCCTAATCATCTACCAGTTGTCGCTAACGTCACTAGCTATAGTAATCGGTTATCATAGTTCTAAAATTAACAGAACTAAATATTAAGGTGAAGAGTCCCTGGACTCGGTCCTTACATTGGACATGTTCAATCATAAACAATACTGATCACTGTACCATCCCTCGGGATAGAGGGATAATACATGATCACATCAAGTATATACACACACCGTTCTGCTGGTGGGACATCCTGCCCACCCTATAGCAAAACTCTTCTTATTAGACTCTTCCCTAGAGTCAAGAAGCCTTCTTGGTAAAACATGTTCCCCACATGTTCCAAGGGTTATGTTCCAGCTCTGCCCTTCCAAGTGGATTAGCCTTGGCCTGGACCTAACTTCATAGCTGGCCTGGTCTGCCAGCCCCATACTTTCATAACTTGCTTTCAAATTCCCCATATCCCATATGTCCCCGTGTCTCATACAACCTCCTTTTGTCCTTCCATACCACTAGCACCTCAGAACTCATTCGCACGTGTGCCAGCATGAAAGAACAGGAAAGTAAAGACCAGAATTCAGAACTCAAATGTACATCACGACGGTACGCATTGTTATCACGCGTCGAACCACTCGGCGTTCGGCATCGCTCCAAGAAGTATCACATAACATGACTTAATATATATATACATAATGCCACATCATATATATATATATATATATATATATATATATATATATATATATATATATATATATATATATATATATATATATATATATATATATATATATATATATATATATATATATATATATATATATATATATATATCATCATCATCATCATCATCATCATCATCATCATCATCATCATCATCATCATCATCAATGAAGACTTACCTTCACACAGAATTCCAGTGTTCCACACAATGAATTCACTATTAAGTTAACACACAATAATACATCATTCATGGTGGCTAAGAACTAAGTTCTCTCTTTACTTAGTAACTAAGCACAATTCTGTCTGAATTTCCACCTATCAACTTACCTTGCTATCTAACAGTTCTCCTTGCTTCAGTAACTGACTGACATAAGTCTAAGTTCCTATCATGCACTATTAACTATATTCTATTCTAAAACAGCCATAGTATATGCAACGATTTGCAACACACGATAAATACAAGTTGAACACAAATCGCCAACATCACACGCCTACATTCACAACAGGTGATTTAACTACACACGCTGGTAAACAAACGCTACACACCCGGCCTAGGCTTCAGCGGCGTTATCGATCGAAGTCTCATTACTAATGCAATGACCTCCGCATATTTAATGAGGTTAGACCGATTGCGTTTTGTGAACAGTTACAAAGTTAAATGAATTAACCAAATAGATACCTGAATACTCTGAACCAGCCTCCAGTCAGCTACAAGAACTGTTCAACGGCACATCTGCCTCATTGCGATAACAGTCAGCTGTAATGTGGATGAGGTGAGACGCAAACCAAATGGCTCAACACAGCCCTGCGTCTTCTCTCCGGGAGAGTCATGAAGTGAATGCCAATTCTAGCCACATTCCCCCAATCGTGCAAACTCATGCGCACGGGGATCGAGTGCTCCTTGGGAAAAGTCAACTTCTCGGGCAACATTCATTCCCCGACTAGAATTTCTAAATCTCTCTGCACGGGAATTCACTGACACCCGGTACAGTCAAATACCGGTAATTCGAGATGATTCTAGATGAAAAATTCCTATCGGCTTCCCTCAGTCTATTTATAATTGGGAAAGTCCCCGATGACGCGCCAAAATAGTGCGGGATCCCGACGACAACAGACAGATGATCGCGGTTTCGTCACAACGGCAACAAGGTGGATGGCGTAATTTCTATATTTGGCTGCAAGAGACCATTGAATAAATACATAATTAAAACTCTCATCTCAGTATTTGACTTTGTCCTTGTGAGCGCGATTGAGTATATCTTTATAATATATATATATATATATATATATATTATATATATATATATTATATATATATATATATATATATATATATATATATATATATATATATTATATATATATATATATATATATATATATATATAGTGAAGGCCCACCTACCGTTTTGTAGATAACGCTATGCATAAAAATGTGCTGCGTTGTCTTTTGTACACTCCCCCACCCTACCCCGTGCGACCAATGAATCACGTCTGCACGCCACCGTCCGCCAATTTAATGTGCATAAATATGTGATGAGTTGCCTTTTGTACATGCCGCCCGCCCGCTTCCGTTGCTACCAATGAATCCTTCTCCACGCCACTCGCCCACTTAATGACTTTTGCATACGGCTTCGAAGACAATGCCAGGGACCCGCCAACCTAGGATACTGGTAGTAGTTGTTGTGGTAGCAGTAGTAGTAATGATAGGAAATTTTCTCGGACCTCCGCGCCCGTTAATAAAACACGGGGAACGCTGTGCTGTGCGCCGTCTCTGTACCTTTGTGTGTATTTCTTCCAGTGTGTATTTGTTTTTGTCTGCTCCTGTGATTCTATGTACTTGTCTGTATGTGTGTTTGTGTGTATTTGTCACTGTTCATGTCTCTGGTGGGTTGTACATTTGTCTGTCTGAACGTGTGTGTGACTTTTACACATTCCGATAAAGAGACTTGTATCTCTACCAGTGCAACAGCTACTATTGCTGTCACTACAACTAATATTACTACTATTAATACAAATACCCGTTCCTCTTATTCTACACCTACTACTACAACTACTTCTTCTCCCCACTTTAACCAACACCATGTCACGACACATTCTCTCCCCGACAATTTAAGTGGTCTCTCGACCACGTGACCACCACTTGACTACTACTTGACCACTACTTGACCACCTCTTGATCACCACGTTATCACTCACTTTAAGCAACTAATGACAAGCTACACCAACTACAGCCGACCATCTTTACTTTTTCAAGGTTTTCAGATGATAGTGTATACGACCCTCTACAGACCATATACTCGCCCTATTTACTACTATTACCACATTCTACGACTATGTAATAATCAACCATTCATATCACTCCCATTGTTTTACAGTTCAAAATATTCACAGCCCTCACAATTTTACAACTCGGTTAGTTCCCCACCCTCCCCCTCCCCATACACATCCCCTTCTGTTATGAACAGTGCCACCCGCTCATAGATTTTTCCCATACTTCAAAACAAAAATTATAACTTCCAGACAGCCGCCCGAGATTTTTCTCACACTTCGCAAAATAATTTTCCACAACTTCCAGATTTTCCCACCCGCCAAAAAATATTTTTAACTTGCCGACCTACCCGACTTCGTCTCAGTTCTCGGTCGCCGCATTACCCGCAGCCCATTACCCGCATTACCCCAGGGAGGGGAAGGGTGACCCAAAACTAAAGGGTCTCCGCTACTTAAATCACTACTGTATGGTTGTGTGCTGCAAACCAGCCCTGTCTCGTATGATCCACATTGCCATAAACCCCGACCGCTGTATTATGCATTGGTTGTACAGCCTGCGATTCAGATTTTGTCCTTGCCCCAAGAACCCATTGAAGCAGGCAGGCTGTGGCGGCTCAGCAGCCAACAGGCTGGGGTTGCTGCCCAGCTCGAGGGGGTCTGTAGCTGATAAGTGACACCTTTAGGTGTCTCCCACCGTCAGAGGCAACCCGTGGCTCCCCTCTCTACGCCAATTAACACAGATTTATAACCTGTAACTGCTAGCCCTCGCTTTGATTCCGAGACCGATTAAGACCAGGGATGGAGTTGTATCTCTCCATAACACAAAGCCTGGGCTTAATTGTAGACACCATGTGTTACCCATGCAACATGATCGCTCTTTCGGCCTGCTTAGTTCAGTCCTATGAAAAGGTAACATCAATACATGTGGAACCATACAAGCTGCAGAAGCTGTCAGACCAGCAAAGCAATACTCTAACTGTCCGCTTGCCTAAGCTTCGAATGAAGGGCCGAATGTAAGACGGGCCTGCGTGCCCAATTTGTTACCCTTTGAAAATAAAGTCTGTTCGTTCGTTCGTTCGTTCGTTCGATCCTAGACCAGTTGCCAAACCATGGCTGAGGGCCTGGTCTGCCCTGCCATGACATTTAGTCTTTGGGTTGCATTTCCTCGCACGAGGATAATGCTTGTACCCTCCCTATTGCGCTCCTTCACCCGAAGCATGTGGCAAATTTGTGGTAATCGCCGTCCAACATTTGGTGCCAACAGAAAGCCGGCAGTACCGTCTACTGTCATAAGGTAGCTTAGTCATATCTGTTTGCTAAAATATATCGAGACATTATCGATTATGCGATTCTAACCAGTTCTATGCAAACAGAAGGACTTTCTGTTACATCGTAGATTAATGTGAAGGTAACATACTCCACAATCGAGCAATGTCAGTGACTATGCATGTAGTATTGTAGAATAAGTGTTATCCGTGTATTCATTTCATATGATACATGACTCTGCCGTATACACCTGACGAGATGCAGCCAAATATGTCAGGTAATAAATTGTGTAATATATTGTTTGTGGCTTCTGTGTTTAAAATATCTCAGACAGCCACATTCTCTGTGTTTGAAACAAGCAATGTGTATATTGTTGAATGTTTTCTGTCACAGTGAAGTAAACTATATATACAAAGAGACTGATAGTGAAAACACATGTCATTATTGAGTGTTTATGAAACGAACACCAACATAGATTATTGAACGTCGTCATGTTTTGATATACAGTCACAATCATAATCAAGCTCACAATGGTTGTGTGAAAAACACATGTCAGTGCTGTCATTGTAATGTTTTTCATCAATGTGATGCAAACCATATGTGCTTGAAGATGTTATCTACTTCTATACAGGAGGAAAACTAAACAAACACATTTAATCTACTAATACCAGCTTCGGGTGGAGGAGCGCAGTTGGGTGGGTACGATCCTTACCTTAGTGCGAGATAATGCAACCTAAAGACTAAATGTCATGGCAGTGCAGTCCATGCCCTAAATCTTGGTCGGCAACTGGTCTATAAATGGAAGCTCCGAGAGGCTGAAAAATAAAACATTCCTTTTCTGATCCGGCAGATTCTGCAGGTTGTCGTGTTCCAGATGTATTGGTGTTACATTTCATCTGGAATAAACTTGCAGGCCGAAATTGGGATTATGCTGCATGCATAACACATGGTCTCTAAATTCAGCCCCGGACTTGTATTATAAAGGAGTATAACTCCACTTTACAAAGTCAACAAGTATTCCCTGGTACTGTCCGCCGCAAAAAGCCATACTAAAGAAATATAATGGATACAGAACACGCCAAGACGCCAAGGCGAGAATCAGTCAGTCTACTAATCCTGAAGGCGTTAAGTGCCAGTCACACAAGAACAAAAATAACTCAGAAACACATCCATAAATTATATTAACTAGTCTATATAAGCTAACTCGAACGACTTAAATATTGAACACAATCGATATATGTTTATTATGATCTATAAACTTGCTACGTGTAGTGCACATTAAGATCAGCAATATAACATGCAATGCAATAGTAATCAAAAATGTTCTACAACATCCACATATAGTTTGTTGCGTATCCCTTACGGGACGTTGCAGTCAACACCAGTATTTTTCAGCTGCTGTTGATGTACTAGGCAAGTGTTACGTTCAGTAGTTTGCCATTGCTTTCTGGACGACCGGCTCTCATACCAGCACGTTATAACACAACGCGACAAGGTCTGCTGCACAAATCGGTGGCAGCTGAGCTTCGAACGCCTGGTCCCGGCTCACGAACCGCGTTCTCAAGACTTTGGCCACGGGGAGCGGAACATCCACATACCAACAGCAATATTTGTTATCAATAATTACAAGAGTACGACCGTGCTCAGCTAAGAATCTATTACAAAATTAAACTACAACCGACCAGATAATTGACGAATTACTACATGGTAGAACAGTTTCTATACGCCCGAATGGTAACGCCCAACCAGAGAAATCATGACATTAACAGCCGTGGTTCCATTCCTCACCTTCTTCTCTTCCTCCATTTACTTCAGGGAAGTGTTGGGGGAAGATGTCAAGATCTGTCAAGCGCTCGTTCTAATGTGGTGGTTCTCAACCGGCAGTGGTTCTCAACCGGTGGGGAAACCCCCCTCCCGCCTCGCCACGGGGAAATTTAGGGTTTACAGGGGGGGGGGGGGGGGGGGGTTAAGATTATTTCAAGATCGCTGTTAATACAAGACCCGATTACTTGATATCGTTTTTTCCCTCCATACTTTACGGTTCTGTACTTCTCGCCCTTCTGAAATTCGTTTTATAACGTAAGAAGATCCGCAAATCACGTTTTATGTAGGCGTCTAGACTTGTTCTAGCATGTGTTATCAAATATAGCTTCCATTTTTACGTATACCGTGTAGGAGGGGGGTGTTTCGGGATGAAATACAAATGGGGAGGGGGGAATGACGTTCTGAACATATGGTGAAGGGGTGCATGGGCCAAAAAAGTTTGAGAAACACTGTTCTAATATGCTTTGTATGTTGCTATTAATATCTCTTGATATCGTCTCTGCATCTATCACGTGGTCTTCCCCGTGTTCTGTATCCATTATATTTCTTTAGTATAGCTCTTTATGGCAGATAGTACCAGGGAATACTTGTGAAGTGGCCAAACCATTTAATATGTTGTTCTTTATAGAAGTACATTACTAGTTTTAGGCCTAGTCGTCCTCTAATTTCATAATTCTATTTCTCAGTTACTTCTAGGATATCTCATCCCTGTTGTTATGATTTTGTGCTCGTTAGTAGCAGTAAGCGTCCATGTTTGACGTTGCAACAGTATAAAATAACACAAAGAATGCAGCTTTACAGAACACAATTTCGGAAAACACAGAACGTTGCGGCGACTAGCCTTCAACAGAAAACAAATACATACACAAAACACATCATATAGTTGCTTGACATGGGTTTGACACTGATAGCATAAGGTCGGCCACAAATAGTTCTTTTGAGATTTGCATTAGTACTTATATGTATTTTTCTATTCGACAGAAGTGGCAGTAGTTTTCCCAGTATCCGATTTGCCTTTGCACAGCGTGTGGATTCTCCATCCATTCTCCCATCGAGATATATAAATGCTCTGGTTTGTTTAATTTCCGAGTTGTTTTATTTTTTTATTTTTTGACATGGTTTGAGACTGTCTGCCTGCCACCAGTCTCTCTGTCTATTCGATACTTATTTTTACCTCCCACTCCGCGAATCTATGAGTGATTTTTTT
The DNA here is from genome assembly GCA_014155875.1 of Cepaea nemoralis. NCBI lineage: Eukaryota > Metazoa > Mollusca > Gastropoda > Stylommatophora > Helicidae > Cepaea > Cepaea nemoralis. Next base: position 241,435 of record JACEFZ010018366.1, on the reverse strand, counting down.
GTCAAGGAGAAAAGTAGGTTTCTCTCTGGCGTGCAGTCAGGGCAAATAAATACGCAAGTCAACTCATAGCAAAAGATGTAACAAACACATAACAGTAAGCACAATATATGTACACGATTCATTCTTTTAAACCTACCCATATAATTGTATTCATCCCTCGGCTCTTAGTTCACCATGGCTTTATCCCAATTATCCTAGTTCACCGTGGATTATCCCTATACCCCATCATTTGAATTTACACTGGTGGTTGATTGAATCATATTACGAAGGTGGGGAAGGAAAGGGGGGGGGCGGGGGGGGGGGGCTCTTTTAAAATCAGAACCTTTTAAACGCTTTATTTCCCCCCCCCCCCCAATCCTTTACAGGACCATCGCTGCAATAACCAGCCATCTTTAGAATGTATGTTGATTTCTTGGCCAAATTACACTCAGTAGTTTGCCAGTGCTTTCTGAGCGGCAGGCTCACCGGCTCACACCCCGTAAGTTCACCGATTGCGATTGAACACTGCTGATTCTCAGCGTCACTCACGTTACCCACGAGAGTATACGAGATTACGGAGAAACGTCGCTAACCTCCTAAGCAACGAAGCCCGGCAACGTTTGATACACATCCACATTAACAAAGCCCGTTGTCTTGTAAACTGTGGAATATTGTTGTACAGGACATAAGGGCGGTAAGAACGTGAAGAACATGGTGCAGGAAAAACATGGGACGTCATAAGACTGTATTTAAAGATGGGCCAGCCCCACTTTTGACCACTTTCGCCAAAAAAGTTAGCAGGGAGTTCTGTTATCATTTTTTTTATCCATCATCATCAAGTGCCGCTTAAAATCAGAACCTTAAACGTTTGATTTCCCATATCCTTTACAGGACATCGCTGTCAACACCAGCATCTTTCAGCTGTATGTTGATTTCTTGGCAAAATTACACTCAGTAGTTTGCCATTGCTTTCTGAGCGGCCGGCTCACATACCCCGTAAGTTACCGATGCGATTCGAACCACTGCTGATTCTCAGCGTCATCACGTTACCCACGAGAGTATACGAGATTACGGAGAAAAGTCGCTAACCTCTAAGCCACGAAGCCGGCAAACGTTTGATACACATCACATTAACAAAGCCGTTGTCTTGTAACCTGTGAATATTGTTGTACAGGACATCAAGGGCGTTAAGAACGTGAGAACATGGTGCAGACAAACATGGTGAAGTCATAAGGACTGTTTAAAGATGGCCGCCCCACTTTTGACATTCGCCAAAAAGTAGCAGAGTTCTGTTATCCATTTTTTTTATCATCATCATCACGTGCCATTTCGATAAGCGTGGGCGGTCATGTTTCGCCATCTCACTTGATCACCAGGTTCGTGGATGAGCTCAGTGTTCCTATCTCGACCATGCCACGTGGCAAAGCCATCCAGGTATTCACTTCTTTGTCTTCCCCTTGTTCTATTCCCCTCCATCTTGCCAGTTGTCACTAAATACGTCAATGTATTTTTTCTCGAACGTGACCAAAAGATTGTGACTGTCTGTGTCTAATTTTTCTAATCAGTTTACGATTTTCATTTGTTTCTTGTAGGACTTGTTCATTGATTGAGATGTCTGTCTGTCCATGGTACTTCTTGCATTTTTCTCAGAAACCACATCAGATGTTTTTCAGCCTGTTTGCTCATTGTAGCACCTCAAAACTTTTTTCTCGTTGCAATTGATATCTTTTTATTGGTCAGTATGTTTTACATCTTGCAAAAGGCTATCTTTGCCATGACGATTCTTGTTCTAATCTCTTCCAGGCATCTCCAATCAGATGTTATGACTGTACCGAGATAATAGTACCGATTGACTTGTTATAAGTGATGACCATAATCTGTGTCTTCTTGCAATTTAATTCTAACCCTAGTTGTTCACTATGTGCAACAAACGCATCTACTAAATGTTACAGATCCTGCTCACTGTCTGCTATTAATACTGGATCATCCGCACATCTAATGTTAGTTATGTTATGTCCCCCAATGATGATTCCTTTCATATCGTTACTATTTATGAATATACTTTCACTGTGCAGGGGAAAAAAAAAGATATGGAGACATTACACATCCCTGTCTCACACCTCTCTTAATAGGCAGATATTGACCTACATCATTATCAATCCTTATGGCAGCTTGTTGTTTCCAATATATGTTTTTTAAAAGTCTAAGGTCTTTCCCATCAATTTGTAGCTCTTCAAGCATCCTTATCATGTCGACATGTCTCACTTTATCGAAGGCTTTTGTGTAGTCAATAAAGCAAATGTGTAGATCTTTGTTTACTTCTATAGAACGTTCAATTACTGTTTACAAACCCACATTGTTCCTTTCCTATTTCAGGTTGTATTTTCTTTCTAACTCTTTGCATGATAATTCTTTGCAAAATCTTCATGATGTGGCTCTGCCGTGAGTCAATTTAGCAATCACGGCATAATAAAGGTTAGTCGCGCCTAAGTGCGTGAAAAACGCTGATCATGATCAACGTGGTGCACGGCGAGAAGTCACTGAGAAGAAAACAAGGTTCGCCAAGGTGACTGGGTCTTCATTCGATCTGTGGTTGTGGCTCAAGTTGGACATGCCACGTTTTGAGAAGGCAATGACCAAGAAGAGTGTCATTCTAGGTGTGTCTGCCTAGGTTTCTAGAGTGCCTTTAGAATGTCAGTGTAGAAGCAGTTGTAGATATTTTAGAAGCGTATTCGATATTGTTGGATAAATGTGATTGCGTACAAGAAAATGTAACTTGCATAGTATTTCGTATAATCTTCTTATATATAAAAGGCAATCTCCGTCTGTCTGTCTGTATGTCTGTCCTTTATGCGTTCGCGAACGGTCCATCCGATTGAGATGAAATTTTCTACACGTCTTCCTCTCATTCCCGCGCTGCCAACTGTGATATTTTTTTTAGTGTGAAATCGGCTGCTTACTTAATATTATTTAATTTTTCATTTTTCATTATAATTTCTATATAGCAAGGGGACTTAACTCTAGAAAAGTTATTTCAAGGGGCATAACTTTTAATTACTTTTCTGTATACCTTATAGTCATATTGTTGAATAGTTTTCAAAGATTTATAAACTCTTTGTCTATAGTTATGTACCGGCATATGAGTTATAATAAATAGTGATATAATCTTTAAGACATTTTCAAATTTTTCATAAAAATAATGCATAATGCATAACATTGTAACTCATCTTTTTATGCTTAAGAAGTTATCTACAGTCATGCAGGTGATTAGAAACAGTTTTCATTAGAAATAATGGATGGTGTGTGGAAGGACATTCTTTTAAGTTACTTTTTTTTGTTGTATGAATTTAATGAGACGCTACCCGCCAGGAGCTGGGCGAAGCTACACCGGGTCAGATAGACAGACAGGCCCACCTTTTCACTGCAGTTATCTACAGCATATGCGTTATAATCCTCCTCCTCCTCTCCCCTCCTCCTACCCTCTTCCTCTTCCCCTCCCCCTCCTCCCTCTCCCTCCTCCTCCCTCTTTCTCCTCCTCCTCCCTCCTCCTCCCTCTTCCTCCTCCGTCCTCCTCCTCCTTCCTCCTCCTTCTCCCTCCTCCCTCTTCCTCCTCCTACCTCATTGCACTCTTCACTCCGCCAATCACTGCTCTTCCTTCCTCCTCCCTTCGCCTCCTACTCCCTCCGTCGCTCCCTCCTCGCTGTACGTCGCTCCCCTCATCCCTAGAATCCTCCCTCCCTCCTCCTTCTCCTCCCTCTTCCTCCCTCCCACCTCTCTCCTCCTCCTCCTCCTCCTCCCTCCTCCCTCTCCTCCTCCTCCTCCTCATCCCTCCTTCTCCCTTCTCCTCCTCCCTCCTCATCCTCTCTCCTCCTCCCTTCTCTTCTCCTTCCTCTCCTCCTCCATCTCCTCCTCCTCCCCCACATCCCTCCTCCTCCCGCCCTCCTCCCCTCCATCCCTCCTCAATCCTCCCCCTCTTCTCTCCTCCCTCCTCCTCCCCTCTTTCTCTCCCTCCTCCTTTTCCCCCCCGCCGTCTCTCCTCCCTCCTCCTCTCTCCTCCTCCTCCCTCCTCCTCCATCTCCCTCCTCCGTCCTCCTCCTCCCTCCTCCTCCTCTCCCTCCTCTCCTGCGTTATTCTCCTCCCTCTTCTCCTTCCTCCTCCCTCTTCCCCCTCCTTCCTCTTCTCCTCCCCCTCCTCCACCCCCTCCTCCTCCTCCCTCCTCCTCCTCCCTCCTCCTCCCTACTTCTCCTCCCTCCTCCCTCCTCCTTCCTCCTCCTCCCTCCTCCCTCCTCCTACATCCTCCTCCTCCCTCCTCCTCCTCTCTCCTCCTCCTAATCCCTCCTCCTCCCTCCTATTCCTCCCTACTCCTCCTCCTCCCTCCTCTTCCCTCCTCCTCCTCTCTCCGCCTATCTCTTCCCCCCTCCTCCTCCTCCCTCCTCCACCTCCCTCCTCCTCCTCCCAGCTCCTACTCCTCCTTTTTCTTCTTCTGCTGCTGCTGCTGCTGCCGCCGCTCCATTTACCCAAGTTAATTGTTGGGGAAGATGTAAAGATCTTTCAAGTGCTCTTTCTAATGCTTTTTGTAAGTTGGTCTTCGTTTATCTAAGGTTGTTCTAACTGCAACCAATAAATGATTAGACAGACAGACAGACAGACAGACAGACAGACAGACAGACAGACAGACAGATAGTCGGTAACGGGAACGAGAACTTATATGACTACTTATATGAATTAAATGAGATGCTCCCCACCAGGGACTGGGCGAAGCCGGGCCGGGTCAGCTAGTAGGGTATAAAAACAGAGCCTGTTTTGCGTTATCAAATAAGTGTCGATTTGTGTTATAGTAGTCAGTTGCTGTGTACTGTGCAGAATGAAAGAGCAACATTTAACCACTATAACTGTGATATGTCGACAGCTATAAATCAAGTCACTCAATGACAAGAACGAGTCAAGAAAAGAAAAACATAACCACGTTCAAGATGACAATAAAAGCTATAAACCAATTACAAGGGCAACTTGAACAAGATTATAAAAGCGCAATAATATAAATATACAACGGCGCTCTGAAAGCTAGCTTTGCGCCCAACAACTGTCATTGAAGCCGTGGAAACCAGGGTGCCACTAAATTATACTCTGCAAATAATAGCGCCTTAAGATATCTATTATCGTGCTATGATCTTATACCGGCGTCTTAACAACTATGTGGGTGCAAACTACAAGAACAAGAATAAATCGCGCCTTCGCAGGTTCATTATACAACTTGTTCGATGTTGATCACATTCCAAGGCTCCCGATTTCTTCCGGATTGCAATAAATATAGAATTACAAACTTCATGTTGTATATCTCCAGTATCATATATTGCTTTCAGCAATCTGGTGTCCTGGTCTAATCCATATTCTTCTAAGGCATTGATCATTTCTGTTGTGATGTATCTAGACCCCGGGTCTTGCCAGTTTTCATATGGCAAAGAGCATTCTGAATTCCCAGCTTCAAAATTGATGGTACTTCATTATTATTTTTCTGGATATCATACTGTTCTTTTCATGTATAACAATTAACATCTGTCACATAATCTGACAACCCATTAAAAATCGTATCGTTTTCTATTATGATTTTGCCATCTTTGGTTTCTAGGCAACCCGTTGATGTGTGTGTTCTTTGGTTAGTGATGCCAATAATTCTTTTGTGCATTATTTTGGTATTCCGGGTATTGTGTTGGTTTTCAATTTCCCTGCAATTTTCCTCATGTCATGCTTCTTTTGCCTCTCTGCGCATAGTTTCCTAATTTTTATGTGAATCTCTTTATAGTTTTCTCTTCATAGGTTATGTTTGTTATTTCTTTTTTTTTCCCCATATGTTTTAAGATGTCTTCCGTCATCCATTTCGTCCCATCATCTTTATTTTTGTGATGGTTGTTTCTGCAGCTGGATTGATTGATTTTTTAAATATTTCCTATTGGTCGCTGATGTCTTCAAATAATATGCATTATGTGATAATACACAACAGGCTACTAGGTGCAACAGATTAATATCATTGAAAGTAGGAACTTGGAACGTTAGAACAATGAATGCAGATGGAAAATTAGAAAACATCAAAAAAGAAACGGGGAGAGAGAAGATTAACATATTAGGAGTATCGGAAACGAGATGGAAAGGAGCAGGGATAAGGACAGGAGAGGATTGTAAGATTATTTACTCTGGGGGAGAAGAACAGCAAAGAGGTGTAGCCATTATATTAGATAAGCAAACATCAAATTCTGTCAAAGGATATCATGCTGTGTCAGACAGAGTCCTATTAGTAAAATTAAACGGAAGACCTTTTAAAATAAATGTCATTCAAGTATATGCCCCAACAAGTGAAAGCAGTGAAGAAAGCATAGAGGAATTTTATAATGACGTGGAGTCTGCTTTGAAGAACTGCAAAAAATCAGAAATAAATATCATAATGGGTGATTTCAACGCAAAAATAGGACAGCAAGGCGATGGATGCAGTGTAGGCAACCATGGTTTGGGAGAGAGAAATGAAAGAGGATACAGACTTGTAGAATGGGCAAAAGAACAAGAAATGGTTGTAGGAAACACCTGGTTTAAACAGCATCCTAGAAGATTATGGACATGGAGGAGTCCAGACAGCAGGATTAAAAACCAGATAGATTACATCCTGATTAGCAAAAGGTTTCGAAATGCGTTAACAGTCGTAAAAACAGTTCCAAATGCAGACTGTTACAGTGATCACAGATTAATTACAGGCACATTGAGGGTAAAGTTAAAGAAAGTCAAGTATACAGCAGGAAACCCTAAATATGACTTGTGCAAATTGAAAACTGACAAAGAAATACAAGATAATTTTAACATAGAAGTAAAGAACAAATTTGATATATTGTCTGATCTAGAGATCCTGTTTCAAGATGTAGATGATCAATGGGAAACGATGAAGAATTCAATCAGTTGCGCAGCAGAAAAAACTATTCCAAAAGTAAAGAAAGTAGGCCGTAAGACATGGATGACTGAAGAAATTTTACAACTAATGGAAACAAGAAGACAGAACAAAAATAATCCTGCCAAATATGAAGAAATTCACAGAAAGGTGAGAACCTTATGTAAGGAGGCAAAAGAAACATGGCTTGAGAAAAATTGCAGAGAAATTGAAAAACAACACAACAGTAAAAATGCGAAACTAATGCACAAAAGAATTCAGGAGCTTACTAATCAAAGAACATGTACATCAGCAGGCTGCCTAAAGACAAAAAATGGAAGAGTCATAATAGAAAAAGATCAGATATTACATGAATGGTCAGATTACGTGAAAAACCTGTATGAGGATAACAGAGACGAACAGTATAATGTTCAAAATAATAATGAAGGACCAGCAATTATGAAGATGGAGGTTCAGAATGCTCTTAACCATATGAAATCTGGCAAGACCCCCGGTTCAGACAGCGTCACAACAGAAATGATTAATGCTTTAGAAGAATATGGAATAGATCAAGTTACCAGTCTGCTTAATACAATATATGATACTGGAAATATACCTCAGGAGTTATGTAATTCTGTATTTATTGCAATCCCAAAGAAATCAGGAGCCTTGGAATGTGATCAACATCGAACAATTAGTATAATGAGTCACATCACGAAGATGTTGCTAAGAATTATCATGCAAAGAGTTAGGAGGAAAATACAACCTGAAATAGGACGAGAACAATGTGGGTTTGTGGAAGGCAAGGGTACAGTAAATGCTGTGTATATACTGAGAAACATAATCGAACGTTCTATAGAAGTAAACAAAGATCTACACCTTTGCTTTATTGACTACACAAAGGCTTTTGATAAAGTGAGACATGTCAACATGATAAGGATGCTTGAAGATCTACAAATTGATGGAAAAGATCTTAGACTTGTAAAAAACATATATTGGAAACAACAAGCTGCCATAAGAGTTGATAATGAAGTAAGCCAATATCAGCCTATTAAAAGGGGTGTGAGACAGGGATGTGTAATGTCTCCAGATCTGTTTTCCCTGTACAGTCATTATTGTCAGAAATATTGAAGATATGGAAGGAATCAACATTGGGGGACGATGCATCAATAACATTAGATATGCAGATGATACAGTCTTGATTGCAGACAATGAACAGGACCTGCAAAATTTAGTAGATGCGATTGTTACACACAGTGAACAACTAGGGTTAGAATTAAATTGTAAAAAGACACAGATTATGGTCGTCACTAGGAAGGACGAAATACCACAATGTAATATACAAGTAAATGGGAATATTCTTCAACAAGTGAGCAGGTACAATTATCTCGGAACAGTAATAACATCTGATGGGAGATGCCTTGAAGAGATTAGAACAAGAATCGCCATGGCAAAAGTAGCCTTTAGCAAGATGAAAAACATATTGACCAATAAAAAGATGTCAATTGAAACGAGAAAAAGAGTGTTGAGATGCTACATTGAACCTGTACTTTTGTATGGATGTGAAGCGTGGACAATGAGCAGTCAGGCTGAAAAACATCTGATGGCTGTAGAGATGTGGTTTCTGAGGAAAATGCAAAGAATACCATGGACAGCCAGAAAGACCTAATGAACAAGTCCTTCAAGAAACAAATGAAGATCGTAAATTGATTAGAGAAATTAGACGTAGACAGTCAACATTTTTTGGGCATGTTATGAGAAGAAATGGATTGGAGAATTTGGTGACAACTGGTAAGATCGAGGGGAACAGACCAAGGGGAAGACCTAGAAGCAAGTACCTGGATGGCTTGGTCTTGTGGCATGGTCGAGACAGAAACACGGAGCTGATCCACGACTCTGGTGGTCGAGTGAGATGGCAGAACATGACCGCCCACGCTTACCGGCATGGCACATGATGGATGGATGGATAATGCATCAAATTTGTTCTTTAACTGTACGTTGAATTAATCTTTTACCTCCTCACTTTTCAGTGCCCTTAGATTAATTGTTGTATTTCTTGGTGTATATTAGACTTTCTTTAATTGTACATGTATATTGCTTATGAATAAGCTATTAAGGCAGTAGCGGTCTGCGTTTTGTATAGATTTTTGCGATCTTTAATTTATTTAGAAATCGTCTGCTGATGAGAATGTAGTCAGTCTTATTTCTGATCTTATGATCAGGACTCCTCCATGTCCATAATCTCCTTGAGGTGATGTTGATACCAGGTGTTTCAAATAATCAGATTGTACTCTTTTACCTACTGGACAAGTCTGCAGCCTCTGTCATTCTAATCTCATAGTCTATACTTGCCGTCTATGCATCCGTCCTGCTGATTTCCAACATTGGCATTCAAGTTACCCATTCCGATATTTAATTCTGACTTCTTGCATTTCTTGATGGCATTTTCCAAATCGTTATAAAATGTATCAATGCTGTCATCACTGCTGTCTATTGCTGGTGGATAAACGTGTATTACGTTGATATCAAAAAGGTCTTCCACTCAGCTTCACCAGTAACACCCTATCTGATACAGTCCAATATCCTTTGATCGATTTTGATGTCTCTAAATCCATTAAAATTGCCATCCCTCGCTGTTTTTTTTCCTCTCCACCAGAATGGATTATGCTATATTCCTCAGATTTTTTAATGCCCATTCGTTTCTATCTGGTCTCACACATACCTAACATGTTAGTATTCAGTCTTCTCATTTCATTCTTAATAGTATCAAATATTTCATCCCAACTCATAGTTCTTACATTCCAAGTTTCCATTTTCAATGTTAATATTCTTTTGCACTCCGTTGCCTGCTAACGGTCTGGTTTTTTGATCCCCTATAGAAATTCATCGGTCCAGTATGGTGATGCATACATGTCAGTCCAGCAAGTGTATGAGTGGAATAGGGAGTTCCAAAACTGTTCGGTCCGATGAAGAGGTACAGCAGGTGATGCATGAGTGGTTACACACGCAACCAAGATAAATTTTTTATTTAGGAATCTAAGCACTTTATCGGCGATGGGAGGACTTGTACTGAACGCAGTAATGACTACTACCGAAAAATGATACATTTGTTCTTTACTTTTTCAGTAATATATTCACCAAACAAAAACGAAGAAAGAACATTTAAGGTGTTCATTTAAAGCTCCCTCGTACTCGACAATTTCTCCTTATTAAAGTACCCGTTTCTTGTTGCTCTAATCAACATCTTCTGATTGACAAACCCTCGATTGTGTATGCTCACGCCATCTAACCCGTCTATTGCACTCTGAACGCAAACGAATGACTCTTATTTGAATCCCGGATGTCCCACACTGTCTATCTTTTCTTTCGTCTAGCAGGATTGATTTTACTTTAGAGTCCCGTTCCTTTACCAAGCCACCAGGACGCGGACGTATTCAACCATAATCCGTTCATTCATCACCAAAAAACTCACATTGCTGTGTGTTGCATGTCCTTTGCAGGACAGTTTATTTTCTATACAATTTTACATTTAGTTTGTTGCCATTGTTTTCTGAACGGGAAGTCAATGTTTACGTCACACGAACCGGTGTAGGAATTGAACCCCCTAGGCCACCCCAGTGTACCAGAAGGTTAAGTGCAAGCGGGCGACGTACTCCTGGCCACGTAGACACCCAACATTGTTAAACAATCTTTAAATAATAATAATAATAACAATAATAATAATAATAATAATAATAATAATTAAAAAGTGGGGAAATACACTGATGTTTAAAGTCCTATCATGTTTGTAACTCTGTATTGTGTATTCCCACATTGACCACTGTCTTATTTCAACGATCATGTTTCACAAAGAGTGTTCGAAACGTCTGTCTGTACTTTGTACTCATTTTATAATAAAAGAAAATATTCGCGCTGGAGTTGATATCCTCCAGCAACAAGGCGTTGGCCCATAGAACAAAGAAGAGATTGTTATATCTACCCCCGATTGCAAATTCAGGCTCAAAAATGGTCACAGAAAATAAAACTACAGATGGTAAATAACAAATTATCAAAATACTAGCTATGAGAATAACCATGAATATGGTTGCTTTATCTTTGTTTGCCATGTGTTGTGATTTATCCTGATTAACATGAGCAGTTCTCATCCAATTGCTTTTTTGGTCTAGTTTGTATATTAAAATAGAAGTTAAAAATACCATAATCATAAATGATATAACACCTAGTATGGCGTGCATTAAATACACTAAGCCATCTGCCATCTCAGTATTCTTTCTGTAAACTAAGCCCAGAAGAGTTCTATTCCTACTTGGGTAGAAATTCCAGTCAATGTACGATATAAAATACGAGTATGAACTTGTCATGAATACCGTCAAGTAAATACAAACGATAGTTGTCGAAGTCCTTCGAGTGGTGATCATCTGTTTGACGTGTAAAGGAAAATGCCACACAAAAACACCTCTCTGCGGTGATGTAGACTGTGAGAAAACACGTTATTTGGGCAAAGATTTCCCGGGTTATAGCTGTGGTGAGGTACTGAAACTCGTGGTACACTATCGGCAAGTCCAGGTGTACAAACAGTGGGTTACTGTAGACGCCACACAGCTGCTGGAAGAGAAGACTGCCTAAATCTGAGATTGCCAGCGAGAAGAAACTAATATTGATGGTTGTGTTTAGGCCTTGTTTATAAAATACAATAATGTTTATAATGTTGGCGACAGTACCGAACAGACTGATGATTTCACACACAATGACACCGACTACAAGCGTACTAATATCTCTCTCCATGTCTGTTACAATATCTGTAATATATTGTGTAAATAACAGTGCTAGTTCTGAATTGTTTGAACTGTCCCCTATCATCGCCATTTAAGTAGAGAGAATATAGTTCGGTCTGTACTGTCACAGATTTCACCTCCGAATAAACAGTCACCAGCAACAAGCGACATATAATAAGGGGTAGACAATCTGAATACACAGTCACCAGTTTATGATAATTGTGAAGAAAATCATTTTCAATATAATTAGTTTAAATCGTAAATAATTTAGTAGACTACCCGTGTAATTAATTAATTATATTAGAAGGTTATGTCTTTCCTGTCTAAATTTGATACTATGAAATTTGCTGGTAATAATAGTAACTAGAATGACATTGAACATGTCACCCACCGCGATCTGATTGGTCTATACAAATTGTGTAGCTATAACCATACACTAAAATAAGCCCCAAGGCGTGGAAAAGAGTCCGGTACTCCACAAAGAAGTTACTACAACTGTGTAATGACAAAATGTTCCTAGTAATCAATTTACGAACTGTTGTAAACTTGAATTAACAATAATTTGATGTGTAGACGTTAAGGTATAATTGTCAATATTGCTGTGACACAGAAACGTAGGTAAATTGGAAGCTGAATGTTGAGAGTGCCAATTCTTGATATTAGTGTCTAGAACATAGATTTCTAATTATCCGATGAACAATTTTATAACGGCTTTTAGTTGTGTTTGTCAATACATACATTGTACATCTCCATTTCCAACGTTTATGCCGTTATCAGATACATAAATATCACGGATCTACTCTTACTAACTGGTAAGTATTCATTCCTGGAATAAAAACAAATTAATGATGAGTTAAGACAATTACACAGACAGACAGACAGACAGACAGACAGACAGACAGACAGACAGACAGACAGACAGACAGACAGACAGACAGACAGACAGACAGATTGACTGATTGATTGATTGAACTTTATTTCAGACAGACAGACAGACAGACAGACAGACAGACAGACAGGGAGGCAGGCAGGCAGGCAGGCAGGCAGGCAGGCAGAACAATCTATATTTTCAAAGGGTTAAGAATTGGGCACGCAGGCCCGTCTGACATTCTGCCCTTCTTCTCTATTTCCTTTCACACATTCTTTCAATCGACATCACTTATGAAGTTAATCTTTGGCAACAAAAGAACAATAAGCATTAAAACTCATGAAAAATAATCAATAATACATGACTCACTGAGGCAATTTTTAACACGGGCATTATAAATACCCAAGGAAGGTGTAACTTGCCATACATATGGGAATGTTTATTGGCTAGTTGTCGTTTGAGACAATTTACCATAATTATTGTTTATATTTTGTTTTTGTTTACGGGGGTATTTAGTCTGTACTGAGTTAGTGTTCAAACAGGTTGCGAATGTATGTATAATGATTGGTGGTGTCTTTGATTTCTTGTGGAAAATTGTTCCACAACTGAGCGGCAGAGTACTTGTTTTATATAAGTGGGATTTGCTATTAGGTTGCCTGGTCGGCAAATTAGCTGGATTTCCAAAGGCTATAAAGGACAGGCTCATGACCATTAAGTTGCCCCCGCTGAATGGACGGAAGCATGCAACCACTGAGAGTGTACACGCACGAACTATGACCAATGAAGATGATGTCAAGAACAAGTTCTATGAGGACCTTCACAATGTATTAACATCTGTTCCGAAAGGAGACAAACTTATACTCCTTGGGGATTTCAATGCTAGAGTAGGCACGGACACCACCTCTTGGAGTGGCATTATTGGAAAGCACGGAGTCGGAAATTGTAACAGCAATGGACGCCTCCTCCTTCAGACATGTGCCGAACACGATCTCCTGATTACCAACACAATTTTCCGTCTTCCCATGAGAAACAGGACATCGTGAATTCACCCTCGCACGAAACACTGGCACCTCATTTACTACGTCATCGTCAGGAGGAGTGACAGACAAGACGTTCGAATGACAAGATCCATGTGTGGTGCCGAATGTTGGACAGACAATCGTCTCATATCTCGGAAATAAACATACACATCAAACCACCACGGCGTCCTCAAGGGGTAAAAATGCAAAACAAAACAAAACAAAACAAAACAAAAACAAAAAAACAAATTAAATGTCACCAGCCTAAACAGCAAGTAAATGCAGCTGTCGTTTGAAAATATGCTGGAAGACCGCCTCAAGCCCAATGTTGCAGCTAAACCTGATAAAGAAACAGAGTGGAGACCCAAAAGGGCATAATTTACAACACTGCTATGGAAATCCTGGGTCCAACCCCTCAAAAGCATAAAGACTGGTTTGATGAAAATTCCGAAGACATCAACCAATTGGCCGGGAAACATCTTTTTCTCGAGGCACATTTGAATGATCCGAAGTCAACATACAAAAAAAAAAAGGTTCCTTCAAGAACATTCAGAGAGTAGTGCAGCAGAAGCTTCGGCACTGAGCTGCAAAGCTGATGAAATATAAAGCTTTCTGACAGACATGATATGAAAAACTTCTACGTCTCACTGAAATCGGTCTATGGTCCTACATCACCAGGCATAGTTCCCCTCCTCAGTGAGATGGGGGAACATTAGTCACCGATAAGAAAGAAATCCTTCAACGCTGGGCAGAGCATTTCAGCAACATCTTAAATGCAACTTCCTTCTTCGATAATGAAACTATCAACTGCCCTCCTCAAGTTCCCACCAATGATACACTTGATGACCTGCCAAACATAGTGGAAGTTAACAAAGCCATCCAGCAACTCTCCAGCGGCAAGGCACCTGGTTCTGACTCCATCCCAGCAGATATATACAAGGCAGATGGGCCGGTCCTAACAGAGCAGCTTCACCAACTCTTTACAAACATATGGGTGAACGAGACCATGCCACAAGATTTCAAGGACACGTCAATAGTCCACCTTTACAAACGTAAAGGAAACAGCCAATCCTGTGACAACCACTAAGGCATCTCCTTGCTTTCAATTGCAGGGAAGATACTCGCCAGAATTCTTCTCAATCGCCTCACGGCCCATCTCGATCAAGGTCTTCTTTCTGAAAGTCAATGTGGCTTCAGAAAAAAACGAGGAAATGTTGACATGATTTTCGCTGCAAGGCAGCTGCAAGTTGTTTCCTAACAATTCGTGTAATGTTCCACTCCAGGTCTGCTGAATGAAAAGCCAGGTCAGCTGTAGTTATAGTTTGCCATGATCTCGAGTAGAAAGTATGTGGGTCGGACGGCTTGTTAATCAAGATGAATCTATTCTCATCCTGCCAGTCTTCTAGACTCTCTACTCTCTTGTCCATGTGATCTTAGTCCCAGCTCTGCGAGTAGCTGTTAAAGTCGCAACACACACTTATCATTTTTTTCTTTTAATGGTAGTGTGTCCACAGCCTGTGGGCGGTCACTTGGACGGTAGTAATTGATCAGATGAAATTGTATTTCCTGTCTTGAGTTTAAGTGTCTGATACTCAGCCCCTTCCATGTAAACTTCAATTTGGGGAGCAGTGATGTTGTTTTGTTTTTTTTTGTTACAAGGGCCCCACCCTTTCGCCTGTCCTTTCGGTCAGATCGGCAGCACTGGTAGCCTCTGAATTCGAAGGCTATATTTTCGTTGAGGTGAGTTTCTTGCAAGCAACATACGCTTACTTTTTCTTGGTCCAAGATGTTTTCTAGTTCTATTTTGTGTTGTTGCTGACTCCCTCTGCATTCCGGTGCATTATTGTTAGTCTTTGTTTGGTATGGCCAGGCGCTCTATTCTCAGGTCCCCTGGCTCCACAAGACATTTGAGAAGGACCTCCAGTAGTTGTAGTTGGACCCTTTCGAGGCATAGGTCCAGGCACTGCACCTGCCTGGGGGTCCAAAGCAGGGCGGGCACCATAACATTTAGCAGTAGTCGACATATTTTATGGCGTGATTGCGTGGAATCCTGATTTCTGTAGTGCGCCTCCCCCTTATGGCGTGATTGCGTGGAATCCTGATTTCTGTGGTGCGCCTTCTGGCTGGTTGAATCCGTCTTCAGCACTTTTCCTTTGCTAGAGCAGACTGTGGTCTTACTCGAGTTTAGGTGTGTAGGTACGCACACACGTGTCTGCGCATGCATGTACGTGCATACACATCTAGAGCTTTCTGGTTAGACTCGCCACCGCCTCTTCTCCTGTTAGTTAAAACAAGTCCGCCACGAGAAGGCCAGGAGTTGGGCTTTTGCTGCAGTAGTGATGAATGCACGAGCCATTCGGGTATTTATGCAAGGTTGAGCGCTCAGCCCAACCTCGCCCCCGGCTACATAACAGCAACATTTGAAACCCATTTCTTCATCTGATTTACTAACTCATTCATGATCACGTATATTTATATATGTTCATGTATGAATTTCATACATATTTGACATTGATGTAATGTTTAATTTGATGCTTGATGTTTACACACGTGGGGAAAGTATCTTGTCATAATCACTACCCAGTAAGTAAGCTTGTTGGACATATGGATTCTAGAAATAGAAGTTAAACGTCGATTAACCGTCACTCGTTTAACAGTCAGTTTCTGTCCGACACAGTCTATTACAAAAAATTGTGTGATACAACATAATGGACGTTACTTTCAATGTTGCCACTGCCTGGGCTGACCTTACAATGTCTAACCTAATCAATGGATGGAATAAACTCTTGCCTGAACCTATTGACGAAACTGAAGGGGCCGAGACTGTTAGTGTTGACGAAATTGTGCAACTGTGCCAAAATGTGAGACTAAACAGTGAAAACATTACGCCAGAAGAAGATATATATTGGTTGGCATGTGACAAAATGGATGGTGGCTTTGAAATTTTGGACGATGATGAAATTGTTTCTAGTTTGACAACCATTGAAGAATAAGAAACTGATGACGATGAAGGATCAGCTCTTAAACAAAAACCTACAACTAGCCACTCAGAAGCAGAAACAATGTTATCAAAGTGCATCAACTGGTTTGAATTGCAAGACGAGGGAAATGCAACACAGATCCTTCTTCTTCTTCTTCTTCGTTCATCCGGAGTAATTTTTTCGGATGTGACAGCGTTGTGCCTGTTTACAGCAGAGCTGCGTTCTTGCGCCGTTAGGCCGACACATCCGACTTCTGCGGGCATTTGTTGACCGGGTTAACCTTCCCGGGGGTTTCTTAGGACGTTTGACTCTCACTGTTGTGGTGTTATCCCCCATCCCAGCTGGTCCATATAGAACAGCCAAAGATCCTGGTCAGCCCTCAAGGGAAGGCAGAGGCAGACCATGGGCATTCCCCGCCATCCAAGGAGGCTTCCATACTTGCAGAGCCGATACATAGCGCTCTGGTACTGGGCTCACCCAAGGAATCGTAACATCCTGCACATGGCTGCTTAGCCTCACTTCCGTATATTGGGCCTTCCGTTCACCATAGGCTGTTCTTCCGGAAACCAGAAGTATGCAGTCTGCAGATGACATCCACACAGTGAGCTTTCGATTCGGACTTTCCATGTAATGGATTTGCTATCCAAGCAATATTCCATTTCGTGCCACTAGGACACTTTTCCACCTTTTATGAAGCCCACACAGTGGGCTTTTGATTCGGACTTTCCACGTAATGGATTTGCTATCCAAGCAATATTCCATTTCGTGCCACTAGGACACTTTTCCACCTTTTATGAAGCCCACACAGCGAGCTTTCGATTTGGACTTTCCACAAAATGGATTTGCTATCCAAGCAATATTCCTTTTCATGCCCGGGTCTTCATGCACCTTTAAATGTCAACCTGTATGTAGTTAAAGTAAGCTGCGGTCAACTTGAGCTTGTTGATATCTCCATAGAGCTTGTCCTCAAATGAAGCAGGTGTGGGCCAAAATATCTTTCTCTGTTCTGCATATATTGGGCAATCCTGCAGCAAATGTTTTGCTGTCATTTTTCCAGTTCTACAATTACATTCATCGGTATCTCCTATCTTTAGTTTATTGAACAAGTGGTATTTCAGCCTGTTATGTCCTGTGCGGAGTCTGAAGATTGCTACTTGTTCTCTTCGGTCGAGTTTGTAATATGCATCATCCTTCCGATGGCCTGGATGCTCTGATTCCCATTTGGTTCTATAAGTGCTTTTTATCAACCTCTTTGCCTCATTATAGGTTATGTCTATGTCAGGCTGTGGTAGTCGTCCGCCCTCTTTTGCCAGTCTGTCAGCCTCTTCGTTTCCAGGTATACTGCAATGTGATGGGATCCACTGTATTACAACTTTTTTGGATTTCTGGCATAGACCATGGAGTGCTGCTCTTAGGTCAGTTAGTTCTGTGCTGTTATTGCTCTTCAGTATTGAGACAGCTGACTTTGCATCTGTAAAGATAGCTATTTGCTTCTCTTTATTTTCCACCATCAGGAGCATTTCTGCTGCAGTTTTCAGAGCCTCTACCTCCGCTTTGAAGTTACTTGAAAATTTTCCAGTTGCCATTGAATGTGTTTTTTTCATTCCATTTTTTAAATTTAGGAGAATTCCTCCTCCTCCATTCTCTATTGAATTTTTGGCTGATCCATCTGTATATACATGGGTCCAATTCCTGCTTGGGTAATGTTCTTTTATGTAGTTTAGGGTTATTTCTCTTCTTTCGGTTTCATGCTGAGTGTTCTTTTTCTCAATACCAGGAATGTTTTCTACCATCTCAGGCAGTTGCTGCTGTCTCCAAGCTGGGAACTTGTGTGCATTGTGTATGGGCTTGACTGTTGATATGTTAAGTATAGGATCTGCCCTAATCCTTCGTTTTGCAGTTTCTACAAAGTTGCTACGCTTCAGTCTTCCCTTTCCAAAACCATTAAATCTGTTGTCTAAGCTGGTATTGAATGGAAAAATATTGCGCCATGAAGAAAATCCAAACTATCTAGGAGTCACCTTTGATCGTCGCCTGACATGGAAGACACAGGTTGAGAAAAATCGAACAAGAGCAAGGCAGAGAATGGCAATCATGAAAAAGCTTGCTGGTACAACGTGGGGAGCAGATGAGAAAGTTCTCAAGAAGTTATATACTGGACGGGTGAGGCCAGTACTGGAATATGGCATTGCAGCTTGGGCAACAGCAGCTAAGTCAAACTTTAACAAAATAAGTAGAGTCCAAAACCAAGGAATGCGAATCATAACTGGAAGCCTGAAGACAACGCCTATTAATGAACTAGAAAAGATCACTTGTTTACAACCAATGCAGGATAGAAGAGATAGCGGAGCCCAGCAACAAGCAGAAAAATTTAGAAGATTGACAGACCACCCTATGTACAACACAGATCCTACTTCTGCGAAAGATATGGAGCATCGCCTCGCAGAAAGCTCAAGCCTTAAAGTCATAGGAGGAGATGACAGGTTATTTTAAAGTAACGTAGGTTTACAGTATTACAATAAATTTTAATCTCATATATTAAAGTTTGCCGGTCTCTCTGGCCGAGGGGTTACACCACTTTCTCCGTAATCCCGTTTATCACGCAGAGTCTCGTAGCGGGCGAGAACTGGGAGCGATTCGTCCCCCGCTGGTGACTTGCTGGATAACTGAGCCAACCGCTCAGAAAGCAATGACAAACTACTGAGCGTAATCTTGCCAAGAAATCAACAGACAGCTGAAAGATGCTACTGTTGACAGCGATGTCCTGTAAAAGGATATGCGAATAAAAAAAAAATATTGAAGTTTATATGGATCGTTTTGTAAATTTAAATACAATACGTATGTATTATTCACTTTTAAAGGATTTTATTTTCATGTTCGTCCCAAGCCCGCTGTGAAAGCACGTTATTATGCATATGTGTTAAGAGATTTCTGTTATCCTTGTATTCGGTTATCCGTCACAGCCATGTCTAGACGATAACGGTTAATCGAAGTTTCAATGTACTAATAAAGTGCTTGGTGTATCAGTACTCTTAAATACTGTGACATTACTGAGGATGTGAAAAGTATGGAATACTGCTAATCATCATCCTCATCATATGCCCTGGCACACAACCCCAGGAGTTCATCTCATTCCACATATCTCAGTCATTGAGTCATTATATATTTACTGATATTACTTGATAGTTTTTTTATTTTTGTTGCGTATCCCTTTCGGGACGTTGCAGTCAACACCAGCATTTTTTTCAGCTGCTGTTGATGTACTAGGCAAGTGTTACGTTCAGTAGTTTGCCATTGCTTTCTGAATGACCGGCTCCCATGAGCGCACGTTATAACACAACGCGACACGGTCTGCTGCACAAATCGGTCGCAGCTGAGCTTCGAACGCCTGGTACGCGGCTCACAAACCGCGTTCGCAAACCTTTGACCGGTTAGTTGATAGTAGGCTTCTAAAGTAATCTTGGAATATCATCATCATCAGTAGCCCTGCCAACTGTCAGGGGTTATCTTATATTTCCACATGATTTTATCTTTACCAGCCTATATCTATATGCTTGCAGTGATACCATTCCGTGCCATTACTAAAGATACCATAGTACTGATGTGAATAATATCAGATGATGATGGAATGAATGTAATCATATGCCCACAATATTCTTTAAATAATTATGTTATTTAATTTCATAATATTGTGTTGTCATGTTTTATAATCTCACATGGGAAGGATATGGGAATTATATGGTACATGAATGTCAAATCCTAATAATAATTATTCTCATCACACAACTCTATGGAGATGTAATAGCCTCAAATTGACGGTGCAAGCAACTTGATTTATGAACTATGGAGAAGAAGATTGTTTTGCACACTAACTACCTCACCTCCGTAAAGAATATGTATGCACTGAACAGTTTGAAATTGTAACAAATATTCCTTGAAGGGCAACAGTATGTGAGAGTAATAACTGGGACAGACTTGCTAATATATATGCACTAATATGCAAACAACATCGTGGAGTTTTCTTGGAATGATAACAGTGCCACATTTGCGTATGCTACCACAAAACCAATACCAGGTGTTTTTCTTAGAATGATGTGTACATTTATGAGTAAGAATGCATACACAAGCTGTGTATGTCTGTAAGATATACATAATGGTAAATGCCATTCGTTGTATTGTAAATAAGAGGCCTTGTGGTCCTGTAAATGATACGAACTAACATCCAGTTAAGACAGTTTGTCTAAGGTGTGCGCTGTGCTTTAACAGTTACAGATGCGTATTGCTGACACAGAGCTGAGGTAGCACCATCGTTTGGTTACCCAAGACTTTAGCATACCGTCTGGTGACCAGTGTGGAAATCGGAACTGGAAGTGAACGGAACGAGGCAGATAACTCAAAGATCAAGTTGGTAAATTGAGGAAAACATGACATCTGGTCATCATATACACCACGTGTAGTTCAATGATTTAACTTCTCCCTTGTATGATAATAGATGCATTCTTGTTTTAAAAAAAAAATTACACTTAAGTCTAGGTGAAGTTATTTATTTTTTCTATGTTTGTAATATTGTTAGTAAAGTATCTTAGATTTACTTAAGTAGCATAAATCATTAACACAACATACACCGCCAGGATCTCCGTTGTCGTGAGGCCACAGAATACTGTACCTTTAATCAAACAGTTGGAAAGCCAAGTCCTTTATACATAGGTTCATATGCTTGGATCTCCTGATTACATTGCCTGTTTATAAGTCTCTTCTCTCTGTCACAGTCTTCTGACAACAGTATTTTCTTGGTTTTCAGCACACATCTTTCTTGAACTGAAAAGTTTGTCGGAATTATGTCTGTTCGACAGTGACACCAGCCCACGACAAATGCCAATAATTAACATCAGTGACTCCTTTTGTAATTATCTGTCTGTCTGTGGTTATAATTAAATTGTAAGAGGAATGACATGAAGGTCGTCTCTAAGAAAGAAATACATATTGTGATACTCAGGTAAAAAGAAATATTCCTAAACACGTGAATTGGTACAACTATCTCATAACATCTCATGGGCGATGCCTTAAAGCGACTAGAACTCTATCGCTATGTCAAAGGTAGCTTTTTGCAAGATGGAAAACAAACTGACCAATCAAAAGATATCAATGGCAAGGAGAAAAAAGTTTTGGATTGCTACATATAACATATATTTTTGTATGGATATGAAACCTGGACGATGACCAAACAAATTGGGGAAAAAAAAGCATCAAATGATAGTGGAAATGTGCTTTCTAACTAAATGCAAAGAATACCATGAGCAAGTAAACAAGAAATAAATGAAAACCGTAAACTCATTTTGCCTACGTTATGATAAGAAACAACAGGTTATACCACACACAATATTGATACTGGAGATACACCTCATGAATTATGTAATTCTGTATTTATTGCAATCCCAGAGAAATCAGGAGCCTTGGAATGTGATCAACATCGAACAATTAGTATAATGATTCACATCACGAAGAATTTAAGAGTTAGGAAGGAAATACAACATGAAATAGGAGAAGAACAATGTGGGTTTGTAGAGGGTGTGACGAAACGGCGCTCATCTGTCTGTTGTCGTCGGGATCCCGCACTAATTTGGCGTGTCATCGGGGAATTTCCTAGTTATAAATAGACAGAGGGAAGCTGATAGGAATTTTCCATCTAGAATCATCTCGAATCACCGGGATTTGACTGTACCGGGTTGCCGGGTGTTTCAGCGAATTCCCGTGCAGAGAGATCTGGAAATTCTAGGCGTGGAATGAATGTTGTCCGAGAAGTTGACTTTTCTCAAGGAGCTCTCATTTCTTCGTGCGCATGAGTTTGCACGTTAGGGAAATGCGGCTAGAATAGGCATTCACTTCCTGACCCTCACGGAGAGAAGACGCAGGGCTCTGTGAAGCCATTTGTACAGCGTCTCACCTCAACCAAGTTGCAGCTGACTGTTATCACATGCGGCAGATGTGCCCTTGAACAGTACTGGTAGCTGACTGGAGGCTGGTTCTACTTATTCAGGTATCTACTTGGTTAATTAATTTAACTTTGTAATTGTTCACAAAACGCAATCGTTCTAACCTCATTAAATATGCGGTTGTCTTTGCATCACTAATGAGAAACCGATCGATAACGTCACTGAAAACTAGGCCGTGTGTTGCGTTTGTTTACAAGCGTGTGTAGTTGAATCACCTGCTTGAAATGTAGGCCTGTGATATTGGCGAATTTGTGTTCAACTTGTATTTACCATGTATGGCAAATCGTTGCATATACTATGTTGCTGTTTTATAATAGGACATAGTTAATAGTGCATGATATGAACCTAGACTTATGTCAGTCAGTAGTTGAAGCTAGAAGGAACTGTAGATAGCATGGTAGGTGTAGATTCAGACAGTGTTGAGCTTAGCTACTAAGTAAAGAGAGAACTTAGTGCTTTACCACAGTGAATGATGTAACTATTGTGTACTAATATAATAGTGAATTCATTGTGTGGGACACATCATTGATATATATATATATATATATATATATATATATATATATATATATATATGATGTGTCATGATGTATATATATTAGGTCATGTTATGTGATACTTCTTGGAGCGATACCGAACGCCGAATGGTTCGACGCGTGATCACAAGGCATTCCTCGCGATGTCAACATGCGTTCTTAATTCTTGTCTTTACTGTCCTGTTCTTTCATCCTTGCACAAGTGCGAGTGAGTGCTGAGGTACTAGTGGTATGGAAGGACAAAAGGAGGTTGCATGAGACACGGGGACATATGGGATATGGGGATTGGAAAGCAAGTTATGAAAGTATGGTGCTGGCAGACCAGGCCAGCTATGAAGTTCGGTCTAGGCCAAGGCTAATCCACTTGGAAGGGCAGAGCTGGAACATAACCCTTGGAACATGTGGGGAACATGTTTTACCAAGAAGGCTTCTTGACTCTAGGGAAGAGTCTGATAAGAAGAGTTTTGCTATAGGGTGGGCAGGATGTCCCATCAGCAGAACGGAGAGTGTAAATACTTGATGTGATCATGTATTGTCCTATATCCCGAGGGATGGTACAGTGATCAGTATTATGTTTAATAAGGAACATGTCCCATGTAAGGAACGAGTCCAGGGACTCTGCACCTTAAGGTTTAGTTCTGTTAATTTTAGAACTATGATAACGGATTACTATAACTTGTGACGTTAGCGACAACTGGTAGATGATTAGGGATAGGTGAGACATACGATCAGACTCGTCATTCTGATTACTTACTCTGTTTGACGGGCTGTTCTTTGTGGCCAGCTGACATTGACAGAAACCCATGCTTTACTACTCTCAATATAGAGATAATGCTTGAGTTAATTGCATAACTAAGTAGCATGACTGAGGGTTGAGTAGTCAGTGGTAGGATGCATGTGGACCAATGTTTGGGCCAGAATACTCTCACCGATCGCTCTTCCTTTCAGGAGTTGCCTGTTGAGGAACCAGTCGACTACACTTGTTGTCTACCTGAAACCACTTCGTGTACCACAGCGAAGGGTAGAATCCTTTACTTACCTCGCCTGACTAAACCACACCATGTGACAGGGTGAATCATCATGAGGGAATGTTTTCATCAAGTGATTCTTGTGCCCTGAAAGTGCACATGTAGGATGTGATGGTTTGTGTTGTTTTTCTGACTTAGAAGATACTCTATTTCAACAAGGAGAAGTTCAGCCACCTGAGCAATCATGCTCAATGATACGAGACACCAGACTGTACACAGTCTATTGTGGTTCCGCCTAAACGTCGGAAAGATTGATCTATAAACCTGTACTGTTCCTACGGCAGCTTTAGTGGCAGGTCATGATGAGACCTACACCAGCTTACGTATAGAGACTAATTGCAAGTGTTAACAGGTGTAACGGACAACTAATTATTGTCCAGACTGAACAGTGTTGTCTCCATATGAAATAGATGTGTGATTCCAATGGTGTACTTATAGAGTATGAAGACTTTGAACTGTTTTCTTGTAGGACTCTAGTTAAGGATCAGCAGAACTATCTGATTACCCAACCAGGGGTAATGTACTACGACTTAGGGACCATTAGATTGGTCATTGGCTATTACCCAACCAGGGGTACTGGATACTAATGAGGGACCATTAGATTGGTCATTGGCTACCGACATTCATTGAAGTCAAGAGTAACTGGGGTCAACTCCAGGAGGATTGTCTCCCAGTCAGGCTGTTTACAGAGAACTGTTTATTAACTTAGCAGTGACTCATTAGGAAGTGATGAAGCTGCAGTTTGTCCAGTTGAGTGAGGTCCAGGGGTAACTCTCTTGTTGTCGATCCAAGCTCTGGGGACGGAGTGGTCTCCAAGGTCCTAGTCATCTCACTGGAAGGAAGCCGGGTGAGTGGCGGACCGACTGGACGGGACATCTGCATCCAATCTACTTCTCAGCCTTATGATGAAGTAACCATATCTCTGATTCTGTCTCTACTCTATCCTCTATTTGTGTAAATAGATTATTATATCAGGGTGTTCATTTCAGTTCTATATTCTCAAGGGTAGAATAAACTTTGTGTATGTTGACATACTCTTTGTATAATTATTGAGTGTGGTCTCGGACGATGCCTCAGTGTTCATTGTTCCAAGGGAGTAGGTAGTTAGTGGGGGTCTAGAATCGGGAGGGGCTTGTAGACATACTTAACTAATACGAGGTCAACCACAGAGGAAACAGTGTATCTACCTATCCAACCCCTGGGGTTAGAATACACGGGAGTGCTAGAGACACCTCGGGTGTGGTTAACTCTCACTACCCAAGGCGATCTTGTCAAAGAGGGCAAGGGTTTAGTAAATGCTGTGAATATACTGAGAACAGCAATTGAACGTTCTATAGACATAAACAAAGATCTACACATTTGCTTTATTGACTACACAAAGGCTTTGGATAAAGTGAGACATGTCGACATGATAAGGATGCTTGAAGATCTACAAATTGATGGACAAGACCTTAGATTTGTAAAAAAAAAAAAAAACATATATTGGAAATAAAAAGCTGCCATAAGAATTGGTAATGAAGTAGGTCAATTTCAGCCTATTAAAAGAGGTGTGAGACAGGGATGTGTAATATCTCCAGATCTTTTTTCCCTGTACAGTGAAAATATTTTCAGAAATATAGAAGATATGGAAGAAATCAACATTGGGGGATGATACATCAATAACATTAGATATGCAGATGATACAGTCTAGATTGCAGACAATGAACAGGACGTGCAACATTTAGTAGATGCCGTTGTTGCACACAGTGAACAACTAGGGTTAGGATTGAATTGGAAGAAGACACAGATTATGGTCGTCACTGGGAAGAATGAAATACCAAAACGCAATATACAAGTAAAAGGGCATAAGCTTAAACAAGTGAATCGGTACAGCTATCTCGAAACAGTCATAACATCTGATGGGAGATGCCTTGAAGAGATTAGAACAAGAATTGCCATTGCGAAGGTAGCCTTTTGCAGGATGAAAAACATACAGATCAATACAAAGATATCAATTGAAACCAGAAAAAGAGTGTTGAACTGCTACATAGAACCTGTAATTTTTATGGGTGTGAAGCGTTGACAATGAGCAGGAAGACTGAAAAACATCTGATGATTGTGGAAATGTAGTTTCTGAGGAAAATGCAAAGAATACAATGTACAGACAGAAAAACCAATGGACAAGTCCTTCAAGAAACAAATGAAGATCGTAAACTGATTAGAGACATTAGACGTAGACAGTCAAAATTGTTTGGACATGTTATGAAAAGAAATGAATTGGAGAACTTGGTGACGACTGGCAAGATCGAAGGGAAGAGACCAAGGGGAAGACCGAAAAGTAAATACCTGGATGGCTTGGCCACGTGGCATGGTCGATACAGGAACACGGAGCTGATCCACAACTCTGGCGATCGAGTGAGAAGGCAGAACATGACCATCCACGCTTATCGGCATGGCACATGATGGATGGATGGATTTACAGGACATTGCAACACCAGCATTTTTCAGCTGCTATTGATGTCTTGGCAAGTTTTACGTTCAGTAGTTTGCCATTGCTTTCTGAACGACCGGCTCACATACCTTTCCATAAGAAACCACGCGCAGCTGTGTTTGGTACGTGGGTATACGGGATTATGAACGGCGTCCTTAAACTCTTCACCAGGGAGACCGGTAAAAACTTACTAAATGAAAGAAATTTGCATTAGTGTTGTCTTTTACATGATTCTTTCGGCTCGGCTAGTGTTGGTTAGTCGATGTGGTGCCTGTAGTCTGTAAGTTGTATAATTTTTATTATTAATTGACTAGTCACTCTACACTGTTGTAGTATATTAAAACGTCTGGTACTTCAATTTTAATTCACCGCAACAAAGAAGAATCCCTTCGAGCCTCATTTGCATCGGTCCGGCAATCATTTTCCGGTTTAGTGTTCGGTGGACTGCTAGACCGATCGATGGATGTTTTTAAGTTTTTGGGCCCGTGGGGCCCTTACTGTCGACGACAGTGAGGGCCCTACGGGCCCAAAACTTAAAAAAACATCCATCGATCGGTCTAGCAGTCAACCGAACACTAAACCGGAAAATGATTGCCGGACCGATGCAAATGAGGCTCGAAGGGATTCTTCTTTGTTTGCGGTTGTTTGCGGTGAATTAAAATTGAAGTACCAAACGTCTCTATAAATCTTTAATATTGACTCGTTATGTACCATAATTTTGGGGAGGGGGGGGGGGAGAAAAACGGGGCAAAACTTGACCTGTGTGAATCATAATTTATGCGGCCCCGGTTTAAATCAAAGCCACTGATTAGTTGAGTGCCCGGGAAGATGGGCGCTAGATTGAACAAAGGGATTAGTAGCCATTCAGTCTGAGAACAAAGGACGAACACGTCAGCCTCCCCGCATGGGGGAGAGCAATTATAGCCCTAGAACATCAATCTCTGCAACTTAGGTATATGAAATATGCATTATGAATGTGTAATCATGTCTTTTGATCTTCATCATCATCATCATCATCATCATCATCATCATCATCATCATCATCATCATCATCATCATCATCATCATCATCATCATCATCATCATCATCTTCCACCTCTGCCGTCAAGCGTCGTGTGTTGGAATCATTTCCGTTCCAGCGCCCGGTGGGCGGCACTGGATAGTGTTATTCCGTGTGGTTGTACAATGTCTCTGATATCGTCAATCCATTTTCTTCTTGGACTTCGTGGTCTCGTCGCAGATGATCTTTGATGTAAGGCCAGTGATGGTAGTTGCTGATGTTGCATTCTAACGACACGGAGAAACCACTTGATCTTCTGTCTTTCAATAAATGTGGCACAAGGTTTTGATCCCACAGTCTGTCTGATAATAACATTTCTTACTCGGTCTCGGATTGCTATGTTGGTAGCTCTCCTCAGGCATTTCATTTCGCAGGTGTTGATTTTGCGGAGGTGTAATTTGGATAAAGTCCAGGTCTGAGATTGGTAGCATAGGGTTGGTGTGAATATGCTGTTTATTATCTGTCGTTTTCCGGGCATGGGTATGTTTGGATGTTTCAGTAAGGGTGATAGTTGATATGTAAGTGCACTAGCTTTTTGACATCCAATTTCAATTTCTCTGTTCAATCTGCCATCTTCTGTGATCATACTTCCAAGATATTTGAATTCTTTAACTATATAACATAGGAAAATGGCAGCGAGGCAATGTGGTCGCAATGTTTGTCTTTTGATAAGGTGTGTGTGTTGTTTGTCCATCAAGAATCATGATGACCATTCATTTCATCCAGAGGGGTTGGAAGTATGGAGCCGTAGGTTCTAAGATGGCTGATAAGGCCTATTTTGGCTCGAAATGTTCTTTGACAATGTGGACAAAGAATGCTTGACGTTTCTGGAGGACGATTTCCTGCAGTGGTTTTTCTGTCCTGCCTTTTTTTACAGCTCTTGCAGTCCTGGTTGCCTCACACATGACTGCACCCTTGTGTAATGACACATGCCACGAATTTCGGTCTCTGGCTGCAGTCTCCCAGGTGTCATGATGAATTCCAAAAGCATTCAGAGAGATTTTCAGAGTGTCTTTAAAGCGTTTCCTCTGGCCACCTTGAGAGCGTTTACCACAATGCAGTTCCCTGTAAAAAAATTCGTTTAGGGAGACTGTGATCTGGCATGCGAGTCAAGTTACCAGCCCAACGAATATGATTCTTCATCAGTAGAGTGTGGATACTGGGCATGGACGCTCTTTCTAGGACTTCAGTGTCTGGGATCTTGTCTTGCCATTTAATCTTCGACTTTTAGCTTTGTTTGCAGGCTTATTCCGGTTCTGTCTCATACATTCTTGTACAGTCTGCCAAAGGCCACACTGGCCTTGGAGACTCTTGCATTCGCTTCGTCATCAATTGTGGCAGCTTGTGACAAAGTGCTGCCAAGATAGGTGAATTTGTCCACAACACTTAGTCTATGACCATTCACTTTGATATTCGGCACATTGTGATTATTTCCTGGAGCTGGCTGGTACATAACTACAGTCTTCTCCAAGTTGGTATTGGGACGCAGAGGTGTTTCCAAGGCACCAGGGCCGGGTTATATACTGGCCAAGACCTATTGACGCGTCCTCGTCGAGCGTCCTGGGCAACAGGTCCCTTCGGGGTCCTGGCTGAAGTCAATAGGATCGCTGATTCCTCCGAAGTCGGAGAGTGTCTGCCTGTACGGCGAGGAACCACCAGTCTGCACACCAATAAGCCAGACATGGGACAACGGATACTCACGCAAACCTCAGGTCCTGTATGACATCACACTGATGTTGGACAACAGGATGTCTTCATCCGACATACAGGACTTCGCGTTGGAGCTCAAGCCAACGAACACAAGCAAGCAAGCAAGCAAGTTGATATTGAGCCCAAAGTTGGCACAGGCATGTGAGAAAGCTGTAACATTATGTTGCATGTTCGCCTCTGAGTTGGCGTATAGATCGCAATCATCAGCAAACAGGAGCTCTCTGACGGTGTCGCTGTTAATTTTGGTTTTAGCTTTCAGCCTTCTGAGATTGAATAACTTTCCTTCCATACGGTAGTTGATGTCTATTCCAATGTTGTCGTTCTCGAAGGTATTCATCAACATGGCTGAAAACATGAAGCTGAACAGTGTTAATGCCAGGTCACATCCTTGCTTCACTCCATTGGTGACAGGAAAGGGTTCAGACAGTTCACCATTTTCCTGTACTCTTGCCTGCATACCATCATGAAATAGCCGGACTATTTGGACAAACTTTCGTTGACAGCCATATTTTGCCATGATCTTCCACAGTCCTTCTCTGCTGACTGTAGCAAAAGCCTTGGTAAGGTCAATGAAAGTGGAGAACATTTCGCAGTTCTGTTCCTGACATTTCTCTTGCAGCTGCCTTGCAGCGAAAATCATGTCAACAGTTCCACGTTATTTTCTGAAGCCACATTGACTCTCATGAAGAAGACCTTGATCGAGATGGGCCGTGAGGCGACTGAGAAGAATTCTGGCGAGTATCTTCCCTGCAATTGAAAGCAAGGAGATACCTCGGTAGTTGTCACAGGATTGGTGGTTTCCTTTACGTTTGTAAAGGTGGACTATTGACGCGTCCTTGAAATCTTATGGCATGGTCTCATTCACCCATATGTTTGTAAAGACTTGGTGAAGCTGCTCTGTTAGGACCGGCCCACCTGCCTTGTATATCTCTGCTGAGATGGAGTCAGGACCAGGTGCCTTGCCACTGGAGAGTTGCTGGATGGCTTTGTTTACTTCCCCTATGGTTGGCAGGTCATCAAGTGTCTCATTGGTGTCACATGTCGTCCCTGGGGGGAAGTGGAATCAACAAGCACATTTTTTAATTACCTTTCCTCAGCTTGGGCTTCTGTCGGACCTTCGTCTACACACCCCCTTTCAGTCTCTGGATCACTATCTCTCTCACTTCCTACCATCCGACAATACCCCTTCTCATATTCCTCCAGAACATATCATACCAACACTGGTTTCTAACAAAATGATAAAACATTTATTGCAGAAAAGTGTCACGTGTGTGTGTAATGCGTGTGTGTGTGTGGAGATCTGTGGTATAGTCTATCGTGAATGTGAGATATAATCAGGTAGTTCAGGATCAGGGTCAACTTTCATCATCGTGATCCGGCCATACAACTGCACAATATTCAAGATCAGAAGGAGCTCACCCGATGATGTGTCTTTCCGGCCGATTTTTGATTTCTTCCTGTATATCTTGGATAGTTTGGATGTCTGGTCACCAATGGGTGATTTGGTTAGTTACCGTTCCTTAGGTTGACACAGATGGTGAGCATGTATCTAATATAATCCAGTGATGAAAGAACATAACCACTGGTAAAATAACATCTCTACTAAACACTGCTGTCAGTCAATCTACGAAATGTTTCATGTCATTGGGAAAAAATGTTATTTAGTTATAGTCTTTCCCACTCCTATACTTCTTCCTGGTAACTATCATAGTTAATAATTCAGTTGTTGTTTGGAATACAGCCACTGACCAGTCTCTCTTCCCGCGATTCACTATCTATACTCAATGAAACCAGGAAGTGTTGGACCTTCTTTGAGGAACAGGGTTCAATTGTTGAGGTCAGTTAGGACTGCACCAGGGTACTGCCCTTTTCCTCATCTCTGAGTGGTAGGTAAATTCTCTGTTCTAGTGGAACCTGTCGAAGAGAGAACACCCGGTGAGAGCAACCCAATTCAGGCCTATTATACGTGAGTGTAGGCCGAAGGCCGTACTCAGACTTTAATATCTAGATCCTCATAGAACCACTCTGGTATAAGACAGAAGAGTTCATCCTATTACCTGAGAGGTGGTAAGCAAAGGAATGACCAAAGAGAAGCGAACACACCCCAGTTAACACCCTACCGGAAAATCCCACCATTGACCGTCCCTTTATCCCCCCAACCAGATTTAATCTCCCTAATTATCATCCCACTACATTACTCTTAACACGTTGAGTTAAACAATATATTACTTGACATAGTTTAAGCTATGCTTCAGCCTACTACTGCCGACGCTCCTATAATAGGTTCACACAACGCAACCTTACTACGCTCGATTCCTAATCTCTATCAAGTAGGTACCTTTCGTAAATTCTTCCAAGTCAGAATCGAAATCACAACTTCACATTAAGGAAAAAATGTCCGTCGCTGTTCACAACATTAGACACCGTGATTTCTTTTCATATTTTGAAATGGAACAAATCCACCCCCCTTTTGGTTTCAAACCATTTTGCACACTGCTCCCAATTTAGTTATTTTTCAGACAGCCAGGAATGTTGTCTGAGTGACGTCACTGACTTGGCTGGCAAGCCAAGTTAAGACGGCGTTTTCTCTCTCATCTTTAGATCCAGGTAAAACAACATGCCGACGAGTCTCCTTTGATCCTGGGGAAATCTCAAAGAATCCTGGCTGTGTTTGATCTGATGAAACATCCCCCCCCCCCCCCCCCACAACAAAAAGTTGCAGCGGCCTAGACCGACTGTCTCTGGCCTTCCATCATTCTGGTCGACTACCTCCAGTAATTCCGTGACATAGGCCCCCTCTTAAGAGAGTTGACCGCGTCGACTCTTACTCACTGGAGGTTCGATCCAGATGATCTACAACAACCTACTCCTCTTCCTCAGGAGCTGGGTGTCTAGACAGGAAATCAGCTCCAACATTCTCCCTACCAGGGATATACTCCACCGTGAAGTGGTAGGGCAGAAGCAGCAACGACCACCGCATCAAACGGGCGTTGAGCTTCTGAGAGGTGGCTAGGAACATCAAGGGTTGATGATCCGACTGGACCCGAAACTGAACTCCATACAAATACGGCTGGAATTCTTGCACGGCCCATACGAGTGACAAGCATTCTCTCTCGACGGTCGAATAATTCAGCCGGGAGAAGTTTCTTACTTGCGTATGCCACTGGTTTCAAAACCGAAGCGTCATCTCTCCCTTCCTATAACACGTCCGCCCCAATTCCAATACCACTCGCATCTGTTCTTAGCACAAAGGGTTTAGAAAGGTCGGGGAGCTGTAGAATTGGTTTATTCACCAAGGCCTCCTTCAACTGACTGTAGGCACCCTCGCATTCTGGCGTCCATACAATTGGATCTGGGGATCCCCTTTTCAAGGTTTCCGTTAATGGCGCTCCCAGTTCAATGAAATGCGGGATGAACTTTTGGTAAAACCCACACAACGATAAGAAGGATATCACATCTTTCTTCGTTTTGGCCTTGGAGCTCGTCTGACCTTCTCTATGTTCTTCTCCTCCGGGACAAATTGTCCTGGAGTGATGGTGTGACCTAGAAATTCAATAGTCTGGTAACCAACCATGCACTTGGTTGGGCGCACTGTAAGCCCTGCCTCCAGAAGCCTATTGAAGATTCTCTCCAAGGACCACAAATGGTCATCCAAGCTGTCACTGGCGATCAGTATATCATCCATGAACGAGATGATGGATGGATCCCGTAGGGGATCTAACAAGGCCCTCATCATGCGAGTAAACACACTAGACGCATTGCTGAGTCCAAAGGGCGTTACTTTAAACTCATAGTGTCCACTGGGGGTACTCAAGGCCAGCAGGGGTCGGACCTCCGGTTTGACCGAGATCTGATAATACCCCCGACTCAGATCTACTTTGGAGAAGTACCTAGCCTTATGGAGCCTAGCGAATAACTGGGTTGGATTCGGCAAAGGATCCACCTGAAACTGGGTGTGACTATTCAAGAGTCTATAGTCTATTCACAACCAGTGTTCTCCACTTGGTTTGCGTAACAACACCACCCCGGCATTATATGGGGATGTGGATGGCGCAATCACGTCATCTTCCAGCAGTTTCTGTATCTCCTCCTCCAAGGCCTTCTCTTTAGAAAATGGCACTGGGTAGACCTTTTGGCGGACAGGATCTTGCGTGGTTAAGGTCATCTCGAACTCGACCAGCTCTGTCCGTCCGGGTTTATCAGTCAGGATCTGCTTATGAGACTCGAGAACCTGGGCTATCTTTTCCCTCTCCTTGGGAGTCAGATCAGGGTTCACCTGCACATCCCGATAGGTTTCCTGGTGCACTAGTGGATACTCCCTGCCCTCGTCTGGTCCCGTTTCAGTCTCCACTGCCACTGCCATCGCCATGAGATGGGCTGCTCCATCACCGGTTCTCTCCTCGTATTTCCGCAGGAGATTAATATGGAAAATCTTCGACTTTCCCCGGATCCGGATCTGATAGTTGGTTCTGGATACCACCCTTTCCACGGGAAATGGTCCTTGCCATCCTATCTTCGGTTTGTTGGTTCCCGTTGGGAGTAGCAGCAAGACTTTGTCTCCCACCTCAAGAGATCTGTCTTTAGACCTACGGTTGTAGTAAGCCGCATGTCTCTTTCTGGCCTTTCTCAAGTTTTGAGTTGCCAGAGCCCAGCCCGTGTGAAGTTTTTCCTTCAGTTCCTCCACGTATTTATAAGAGGAGATCACTTCTTCTGACGTCCCCTCCTCCGTCCAACTCCTCAGCAAGGCCTCCAATGGGCTCTTGATGGGACGACCAAACTGCAGATTAACTGGCGGTAATCCTGTTGAGCCATGAGGTACTTCCCGATAAGCGAAAAGTGCTGCTGGGATGTATTCATCCCACCTATCAGGTTTTTCCTGTGCCAGTTTCCGGAGCATTGTCATCAACGTGCCGTTGAACCGCTCGACTTGCCCATTAGCTTGAGGGTGGTAAGGGCTGGTATGAATATGGTTGGAGTGGAACACCCCAAAAACCTCCTCCATGAGTTTCCCACAAAACTGGAACCCATTATCCGTCAGAATCTGATTAGGGAAGCCTAATCTTGTAAAGGCCTCCATCAGTGCGTCAGCCACTCGTTTCGAGTCAATGGTGGGCAATGGTATGGCTTCACCCCACATCGAACAGCAATCCACCATTGTGAGGATGTACATGTTCCTCTTCTTAGTCCTTGGAAGAGGACCCACGATGTCGATGGCCACCCTCTCGAAGGGAGAGTTCATTATGGGCATTTCCCCCAGGACCACCGGTGCTTTCCAGTATTTCGGTGCCACCCTCTGGCACTCGGGGCATGACTTCACATACCGACGCACATCTCCAGTCATTCCCGGCCAATAATAATGGCAGGAAATTCGCTGCATGGTGGCGGCCATACCCATGTGTCCGCTGAACGAAATGGTATGCCCCATCTGAAGAATTTGGGAACGGTAGGCCTTCGGGACTACCAACTGACCGTGTAGGTTGTCTCCCTTTCCGGCTCTCCGGTAGAGCAGCCGATTCTTCATGTAGTACTGTCCTCGTTTTGGTGGGTCAGCACATCTCTGCAGCTTCCTGTAGCTAGGACGTAGGGTTGCATCATCACTCTGGGCAGTTCGCAACTCCCCCGGCAATGGGTTTGAGACTATTGCGTCTGCCTGATCAGTTCCCGTCTGAGAGCGTGTCTGCATGGTTCCTATGTGGATTGGTTCCCTGGGCATTCCCAGAAAGACATACCGGAAACCAAGGATGACGGGAAAGATGGCATCAGTCAATACAGCGGCCTTGATTGTGCCGGTAACATATCTTGACCGAATCTCCACCTGAGCTATTGGTAACTTCATGGTCACAGCACTCTTTGTCGCAAGGCTGTATTTCCATGATTTCACCTGTGAGATTGTTCTGGGTGTACCAGATCGGAAGAAATCACAGCAGTAGTATGTCAGGGGGTAACTAAGTATTATTTTAGGTGCAGCACCTTCATAGTGACGTCATATTTTACTATACGAAGAGTCTAGCACATATGCGTGACGTCACGAAACTGCACCTACGGTGATTTTATTTTTTAAATTTTGGCGGTTATTTTCTTGGGTCACTTCCGGTTGTCGTGATGACTACTGCCCATTGACTACTTCCTATTGTCACTTTCGGTCCGGGGGCAGGCAGGTACGAACAAGTACCTCCGCCGGCCACCTCGGCTTCTCCCGACCGCTTCCGAGACCATTCAAAGACAGCGAGGTAAGCCCTGGGCATGTGGAATACTTATATAGATAAGTAGACCAAATTGTTGCCGGGCACCTGGGTTCAAGTCCCACTGTGTGTGGGTGTGTGTGTGTGTGTGTGTGTGTGTGTGTGTGTGTGTGTGTGTGTGTGTGTGTGTGTGTGTGTGTGTGGTGCGGTGCGTTCGAGCCCCAGTCATGTAGATATCGACCCCTTCGCTGAGGAGTCCGAAATCAATATGACAGAGTGGAAAAATGATTTATTCCATCACTCGAGATAACTCGAGTATCCATTGCTGGAGGAATGAATAAACTTTTGCACGTTGATAGTTAATTCGGCAGGTTTCCATAGTACCCATGTATCAACATTAAGCGAGTGGTGAAAATCTGGTTTAAATCTATACTAGAAAGGCATACAATATTATTAAAAATTAAGTCTAAAAACATAATAGACGGCTAAATTTCCTGTATGTATCCATCCAACCATCATGTGCCATGCCGGTAAGCGTGGGCGGTCATGTTCTGCCATCTCACTCGATCACCAGAGTCGTGGATCAGCTCCGTGTTTCTGTCTCGACCATGCCACAAGGCCAAGCCATCCAGGTACTTGCTTCTAGGTCTTCCCCTTGGTCTGTTCCCCTCGATCTTACCAGTTGTCACCAAATTCTCCAATCCATTTCTTCTCATAACATGCCCAAAAAATGTTGACTGTCTACGTCTAATTTCTCTAATCAATTTACGATCTTCATTTGTTTTT
The DNA here is from genome assembly GCA_014155875.1 of Cepaea nemoralis. Taxonomy (NCBI): domain Eukaryota; kingdom Metazoa; phylum Mollusca; class Gastropoda; order Stylommatophora; family Helicidae; genus Cepaea; species Cepaea nemoralis. The sequence goes on along the minus strand of JACEFZ010018366.1, from coordinate 205,138 downwards.
TGAAGGACTTGATCATTGGTTTTTTTTGGCTGTCCATGGTATTCTTTGCATTTTACTCAGAAACCACATCTCTACAGCCATCAGATGTTTTTCAGCGTGACTGCTCATTGTCCACGCTTCACATCCATATAAAAGTACAGGTTCAATGTAGCATCTCAACACTCTTTTTCTCGTTTCAATTGACATCTTTTTATTGGTCAATATGTTTTTCATCTTGCTAAAGGCTACTTTTGCCATGGCGATTCTTGTTTTATTCTCTTCAAGGCATCTCCCATCAGATGTTATTACTGTTCCAAGATAATTGTACCTGCTCACTTGTTGAAGAATATTCCCATTTACTTGTATATTACATTGTGGTATTTCGTCCTTCCTAGTGACGACCATAATCTGTGTCTTTTTACAATTTAATTCTAACCCTAGTTGTTCACTGTATGTATAGCGAAGAATTTTAATGTGAATATAAAAATACTATTCTCATATTATTTAATCAATATCGTATTAAAATATCTTTGAAAAATAACATCTACTATAATAACCCTTATTATTTCCCTGTAATAAAGAATTGTCTCCCTTTTATTCCTTCCTAAATAATGTTCCCCCCCCCCCCCTGAACGCTAGCCTTTATCTGCGCGCACAGGTAAAGGTCACGCGCTGACCCAATCACGGCCCGCGCTTTCTGGTCGCTAATCAGAAAATCTCGCATTACAGTCGTCGACCAGTATTCTAAGTATCTCGCTGAATGCTGAGCGTCGGCTAATCTGATGCTCGCTTCGCGGGGCAGTTAACCGTGCCCATGCTTAGGTCGCCTTAAAATAAGTTAAAGTATATTCTAGGTAAAATAAAGAAATCGGCTGTAAAATAGACATCGTCGCTATGATTATCCTATTCTGGTTATTTTAATTGTAACATTAAAACTGGTAAAGCTATTCATAACTCTATTGAAATCACAATACGACGCCTCACAATTAGACTATAAACATAAATCGTAGCAGGATATTAAGCAGCGTGTGCCATGCCGATCGCACTGTTTTCATTCAATGTTTTGCAGTGCAAGGAATGTACAACGAGCGATCTACCCGGTTCTTCCCGGGAATATCTTGAGAGCGCTCTATGTGAAGAGGTTGTATCACCAGCTAGATGTCTGTCTATTACAGGACGTTGCAGTCAGCCCCAACATTGCTTGGTTGTTCGTGTGCCATCATGATTTGCCGTGTTATGTCATGACCAAAGCTATGCCTCGTACTATAGTTATGTGTCTGTCTATTACATATGGCAGTTAAGCTGTAATGCATTGGATTTACAGGGCGTTGCAGTCAGACCCAGCGTTCATGCTTCCTGGGCAAGGTTACCGTTGTCTTTCTGAACGACCGGCAAACATATCATGTGCGTGAGTGTGTGTGTGTGTGTGTGTGTGTGTACGTACATGCGTGTGTGTGTGCTATCAATTACAGGACATCGCAGTCAACCTAAGCATTCTGTGGAGTGTCAGGCTTCCTGGGGCAAGTTTACAATTGTCATTTTGAACGAACGGCAGCCATGTGTATGTGTATGCACATGCGTGTGTGTGTTTGCTATCAATTACAGAACAGCGCAGTCAGCCCCATCATTATGTGGACTGGCGTGTTGTCTGGGCAAGATTGCTGTTGTCTTTTTGAACGAACGGCAGTCATGTCATGTGCGTGTGTGTATGTACATGCGTGTATGTGTGTGTGTGTAATAAAGAGATATATGTTGTCCTGTTTAACGAACGGCAGCCATCTCATGTGCGTGTGTGTGTATATGTAGATGCGTGTGTGTATGCTATCAATTACAGGACATCACAGTTAACCTCAGCATTATGTGGAGTTTCAGGCTTCCTGGGGCAAGTTTGCAATTGTTATTTTGAACGAACGGCAGTCATGTCATGTGTGTGTGTGTGTACATGTGTGTGTGTGTGCTATCAATTACAGAACAGTGCAGTCAGCCCCACCATTCTGTGGAGTGTCGTGTTTGCTGGGCAAGATTGCTGTTGTCTTTTTGAACGAACGGCAGTCATGTCATGTGCGTGTGTGTATGTACATGCGTGTGTGTGTAATAAAGAGATATATGGTGCTAATCACATATAACTGGAGTTTGTGCTCTGCTGGCTGCGACACCAATCAACACATGCACATGACTGATTAATTAAGCCTAAATATTTGTATACATGTGGCCTATTCTGAGATGGAGAATAATGACTTGTATACATTCTCGTTACACGCCGTCACGTATAGTGTTGTCGCTGGTGTATATCGCAGGAAATAAGGTACATGATGCTACATTCGGGTTTACACCTCAAAATATATCAGATGCGCATGATATCAAAATACCATCTGGTGTGTGTGTGTGTGTGTGTGTGTGTATATATATATATATATATATATATATATATATATATATATATATATATATATATATATATATATCCCTTCACACTAGGTCAAAACTGGTCAGCATAAAGGTCATATGGATGGTGTCACACTGTGTAAAATTCAGTATATAAATTTATCATATACATATGATGTCACTTGTTATATCACCACTAATTATTGTTCACCAGTGCTCAGTAACTGTTCATCAGTGCGTGTATTCGCCTGCTTTGCTCACTAATATAGTACATAAAACACCTCTATGGCAGTAACATACTATATAAAATAACACAAAGTAAATAAGCTTTACAGAATTACGAAACATACAGGCCGTTGCTAGCCTTCATCACCAATCACAAAACGTATACTCACATTGAAGACCCTCAGGTGACGTAAGACAGCCGGTATGAGAAGAACAAAAATGAGAGCAATGCAGAGAACAACCATTATTTTACTACATATGACGTCTTGGTGCATCCTCATAATTCGCAAATGTCAAATAGGTACTATTTTCTATTGATATATCATAATTAAAAAGTTAGTACTTTTGATTTGATTTGGTTATTATTTTCTGTAGATGATTTAAAAACACTAGCATCAAATTAATATTGGTTGGCGCATGTTTTGAAATACAAAATAAAATATCGACGGTGGACTGTAATGGTTTGTCTTTTCTTCACAGCGGTATAACGTTCGGCGGTCAGTACTTACACCAGAACGACCTGTGAAAGCGTGGAACTACAGAAAGCTATACAAATCATAGTGTTGGATCACTTTACCATATCAACACTTCACCAGTGCAACTACACAAAAGAGTACTGTGCTAATTATCAACACTCCATTAGGTGGTAACGGAAACTACAAGCGGGTTGGAATACGTGCCTTATCGCCCTTACCCTTTCCAGCGTAATGGCTACAAAACAGAAAAATCTCTATCTGTGTCATATATGTGGTCAATTCTTTACAGAAAACTGCAAGCTTACACAGCACATTAACACAGTTCACAACACCGAAACACACACATGCCACCTCTGTGGTAATCTATACAACAGAAAAGACAACCTACAACGACACATAAAAACAAAACATCAGACACCCACTTCAACAACAACTATGGGCACTGCAACCTCAACACCTATGAGCACTACACCCTCAGCTTCATCATGCAAAACGAAAACACCTTCAGACACACGAAAACTGAGCCACCAAGCAGATGTATACTATACCACCAGTTGTCAACCCAACTACAGTCAGATGTGTGATGACCCCAGCAACCAGATGTGTGATGAGCCCAATAGTCAGATTGTTTTGATGTGCAGCAAGACACCAACCGAAGCAATCAAGTCCAACACACCCAAGACAGTACTCAAGTCAAACAGGGTACTAAACGAAGCCACCAAGTAGACGCATACTATACCGCCAGTTTTCAACCCAGCTACAGTCAGATGTGTGATGACCCATGCAACCAGGTGTGTGATGAGCCCAATAACCAGATGATTGATGTGCCCGACAATCAGATAATTGATGCCCCGGTTGTCTACAATACACAGATGTCAACCCACCAAGCAGGAGATCAGTCTTATGACTACATGCCAAGTGACATATACATACCAGGCTACCAGTCGGAAAAACCAACCTACTCAGACAATGGTGTGAAGAAACCCAGAAACAACATACAATGTGTATAGTTCTGTATGTGAAAATAAAATGTTGTGATGATACTATGCTTACCAGCCCATATCACGTCATCCATTTTGTATAAGGACATTATCCATTTTTATTCTTGTAAAATGTACTGAAATACTGTAAAATTTACTGAAATACTGTAAAATAAACAGGCATATATTATAATTACGTCTTGGTTGTTGAATATTTTAGTGTTTACGGTGTATATAGTTGTCATGTGATGAGAGAATGATACATATTGGTGACAAATTCAAGAAATATTTCAACAAAACTAAGGAAACGGGTTGACCAAAGTATAACAAACTGTTGACCATAGTCTGAAATATCTCAACCAAAATTATGAAAAGTAGGAAACTTTGCAAAACGTAGGGGAAATCTATTACCCAAAAGGGAAAAAAAATATTTGGCCAAATTTTACCCAAACTTGTGAAAAGTAGGAAGCTTTGTTAACCAAATGGCAAAAATCTTGGCCAAGTAAGAAAATGTGTTAACCAAATGCGAAAAGGTTAGCCAAATTTCAAACCAAACTTATAAATAATCTCAGTCAAACATATGAAAAGTAGGAAAATTTGTCAATCAAACGTGAAAAGTTTGGCCAACTTTCACCCAAACTTACGAAAGGTGGGAAATTTTGTTGTTCAGGTGTGAAAAGTTTGACCAAATTTCACCCAAATTTATGAAAAGTAGGAAACTTTGTTAACCAAATGGCAAAAATCTTGGCCAAGTAAGAAAATGTGTTAACCAAATGTGAAAAGGTTAGCCAAATTTCAAACCAAACTTATAAAAATCTCAGTCAAACATATGAAAAGTAGGAACATTTGTTAACCAAACTTGAAAAGTTTGGCCATATTTCACCTAAACTTATGAAAAGTGGGAAATTTTGTTGTCCAGATGTGAAAAATTTTTGACCAAATTTCAGTCACATTTATGAACAGTAGGAAAATGTGTTAACCAAATGGCACAAATCTTGGCCAAGTAAGAAAATTTGTTAATCAAATGTGAAAAGGTTAGCCAAATTTCAAACCAAACTTATAAAAATCTCAGTCAAACTTGTGAAAAGTAGGAACATTTGTTAACCAAATGTGAACAGGTTAGCCAAATTTCAAACCAAACTTATAAAAATCTTAGTCAAACATATGAAAAGTAAGAAAATTTGTTAACCAAACGTGAAAAGTTTGGCCAACGTTTATCTAAACTTATGAAAAGTGGGAAATTATGATGTCCAGATGTGAAAAGTGTGACCACATTTCACCCAAACTTATGAAAATAGGAAACTTTGTTAACCAAATGGCAAAAATCTTGGCCAAGTAAGAAAATGTGTTAACCAAATGTGAAAAGGTTAGCCAAATTTCAAACCAAACATATAAAAATCTCGGTCAAACATATGAAAAGTAGGAAAATTGTTAACCAAACGTGAAAAGTTTGGCCAAATTTCAGCAAAACTTATGAAAAGTGGGATATTTTGTTGTCCAGATGTGAAAAGTTTGATCAAATTTCACCCAAACTTATGAAAAGTAGGAAACTCTGTTAACCAATACGGCAAAAAAAAATAATCTTAGCCAAGTAAGAAAATGTGTTAACCAAATGTGAAAAGGTTAGCCAAATTTCAAACAAAACTTATAAAAATCTCAGTCAAACATATGAAAAGTAGGAAAATTTGTTAACCAAAGGTGAAAAGTTTGGCCAAATTTCACCTAAACTTATGAAAAGTGGGAAATTTTGTTGTCCAGATGTGAAAAGTTTGACCAAATTTCAGTCAAATTTATGAACAGTAGGAAAATTTGTTAACCAAATGGCAAAAATCTTGGCCAAGTAAGAAAATGTGTTAACCAAATGTGAAAAGGTTAGCCAAATTTCAAACCAAACTTATAAAAATCTCACAAACTTGTGAAAAGTAGGAACATTTGTTAACTAAATGTGAAAAGGTTAGCCAAATTTCAAACCAAACTTATAAAAATCTTAGTCAAACATATGAAAAGTAGGAAAATTTGTTAACCAAACGTGAAAAGTTTGGCCAACGTTTATCTAAACTTATGAAAAGTGGGAAATTGTGATGTCCAGATGTGAAAAGTGTGACCACATTTCACCCAAACTTATGAAAATAGGAAACTTTGTTAACCAAAAGGCACAAATCTTGGCCAAGTAAGAAAATGTGTTAACCAAATGTGAAAAGGTTGACCAAATTTCAAACAAAACTCATAAAAAGTAGGAAACTGTGTTAACCAAAAGGTGAAAAGTTTGGCCAAATATCAACCAAATCCATAAAAAGTGGGAAATTTCGTTGACCACATGTGAAAAAATTGAAACCAAAGTTCAACCAAACTTATAAATATCTCACCCACACTTGTGAAAAGTAGGAAATTTTGTTGTCCAGATGTGAAAAGTTTGACCACATTTCAAACAAAACTCATTCAAAAGTAGGAAACTTTGTTAACCAAATGTGACAAGTTTGGCCAAAGTTCAGCGAAACTTATAAAAAGAAGGAAACTTTGTTAACCAAATCTGAAAATGTTTGGACAAGTGAAGAAATATTTCATGCAAAACTTATGAAAAGTAGGAAATTTTGTTAACAAAATAAGAAAAAAATTTAGCCAAATTTCAGCCAAACTTACAAAAAAAAGTAAGAAGATTCCTTAACCAAAGGGGAAAAAAATCTCACGTTGTCATTTTACATCCCAACCTACTAGAGTTATTTGCCTGTTCCTTAGGCAAGCAATAGCTGTATTTTCAGAAAATTAAATGGATCTTATGTAATAAGTCACTATGGTTGAATGAAAAAATAAAATTTCAACAATAAAGATGTACCAAACAAAAAAATTAGCAATTAAGTTTCTACATGAAACATTCAATTTGGAATGTTTGGTTGACAAATTTTTCTACTTTTCATATGTTTGACTGAGATGTTTATAAGTTTGGTTTGAAATTTGCCTAACCTGTTCACATTTGGTTAACAAATGTTCCTACTTTTCATAAGTTTGACTGAGATTTTTAGCTTTTTAACACATTTTCTTACTTGGCCAAGATTTTGATTTTTTAGCCATTTTGGTTAACAAAGTTTCCTACTTTTTATAAGTTTGGGTGAAATTTGGTCAAACGTTTTATATCTGGATAACAAAACTTCCCACTTTTCATAAGTTTGGGTGAAATATGGCCAAACTTTTCACCTTTGGTTAATAAACTTTCCTACTTTTCATATGTTTTACTGAGATTTTTATAAGTTTGGTTTGAAATGTGCCAACCTTTTCACATTTGGTTAACAAATGTTCCTACTTTTCATAGTATGACTGAGATTTTTATAAGTTTGGTTTGAAATTTGGCTAACCTTTTCACATGTGGTTACACATTTTCTTACTTGGCCAAGATTTTGCCATTTGGTTAACAAATTTTCCTACTTTTCATAAATTTGACTGAAATTTGGTCAAACTTTTCACATCTGGACAACAAAATGTCCCACTTTTCATAAGTTTGGCTGAAATTTGGCCAAACTTTTCACGTTTGGTTAAAAAATTTTCCTACTTTTCATATGTTTGACAGAGATTTTTATAAGTGTGGTTTGAAATTTGGCTAATATTTTCACATTTGGTTAACACATTGTCTTACTTGGCCAAGATTTTTGCCATTTGGTTAACAAAGTTTCCTACTTTTCATAAGTTTGGGTGAAATTTGGTCAAACTTTTCACACCTGGAAAACAAAATTTCCCACTTTTCGTAAGATTGGGTGAAAGTTGGCCAAAATTTTCACGTTTGGTTGACAAATTTTCCTACTTTTCATATGTTTGACTGAGATTTTTTATAAGTTTGGTTTGAAATTTGGCTAACCTTTTCACATTTGGTTAACAAATTTTCCTACTTTTCATAAATTTGACTGAGATATTTATAAGTGTGGTTTGAAATTTGGCTAACCTTTTCACATTTGCTTGACACAATTTCTTACTTGGCCAAGATTTTTTGCCATTTGGTTAACAAAGTTTCCTACTTTTCATAAGTTTGGGTAAAATTTGGCAAAATATTTCTTTCCCCTTTTGGGTAACAGATTTTCCCGACGATTTGCAAAGTTTCCTACTTTTCATAATTTTGGTTAAGATATTTCAGACTATGGTCAACAGATTTTCCTACTTTGGTTAAACCGTTTCCTTAGTTTTGTTGAAATATTTCTTGAATTTGTCACCAATATGTATCATTCTCTCATCACATGACAACTATATACACGGTAAACACTAAAATATTCAAAAACCAAGACGTACTTATAATATATGCCTGTGTATTTTACAGTATTTCAGTACATTTTACAAGAATAAAAATGGATAATGTCCTTATACAAAATGGATGATGTGATATGGGCTGGTATACATAGTATCATCGCAACATTTTATTTTCACATACAGAAATATACACATTGTATGTTGTTTCTGGGATTCTTCACACCATTGTCTGAGTAGGTTGGTTTTTTCGACTGGTAGCCTGGTATGTATATGTGACTTGGCATGTAGTCATAAGACTGATCTCCTGCTTGGTGGGTTGACATCTGAGTATTGGAGACAACCGGGGCAACAATTATCTTATTGTCGGGAACATCAATCATCTGGTTATTGGGCTCATCACACACCTAGTTGCATGGGTCATCACACATCTGACTGTAGCTGAGTTGAAAACTGGCGGTATATTATGCATCTGCTTGGTGGCTTCGTTTAGTACCCTGTTTGACTTGAGTACTGTCTTGCGTGTGTTGGTCTTGATTGCTTCGGTTGGTGACTTGTTGCATATAAAATATCTGGCTATTGGGTTCATCACACATCTGGTTGGTGGGGTCATCACACATCTGACTGTAGTTGGGTTGACAACTGGTGGTATAGTATACATCTGCTTGGTGGCTCAGTTTTCGTGTGTCTGAAAGTGTTTTCGTTTTGCATGATGAAGCTGAGGGTGTAGTGCTCATAGGTGTTGAGGTTGCAGTGCCCATAGTTGTTGTTGAAGTGGGTGTCTGATGTTTTGTTTTTATGTGTCGTTGTAGGTTGTCTTTTCTGTTGTATAGATTACCACAGAGGTGGCATGTGTGTGTTTCGGTGTTGTGAACTGTGTTAATGTGCCGTGTGAGCTTGCGGTTTTCTGTAAAGAATTGACCACATATATGACACAGATAGAGATTTTTCTGTTCAGTTGCCATTACGCTGGAAAGAGTAAGGGCGATAAGGCACGTATTCCAACCCACTTGTAGTTTCCGGTACCACCTAATGGAGTGTTGATAATTAGCACAGTACTCTTTTGTGTAGTTGCACTGGCGAAGTGTTGATACGGAAGAGTGATCCAACACTATGATTTGTATAGCTCTCTGTAGTTCCACGCTTTCACAGGTCGTTCTGGTGTAAGTACTGACCGCCGAACGTTATACCGCTGTGAAGAAAAGACAAACCATTACAGTCCACCGTCGATATTTTATTTTGTATTTCAAAACATGCGCCAACCAATATTAATTTAATGCTAGTGTTTTTAAATCATCTATAGAAAATAATAACCAAATCAAATCAAAAGTACTAACTTTTTAATTATGATATATCAATAGAAAATAGTACCCATTTGACATATGCGAATTATGAGGGTGCGCCAAGACGTCATATGTAGTAAAATAATGGTTGTTCTCTGCATTGCTCTCATTTTTGTTCTTCTCATACCGGCTTTCTTACGTCACCTGAGGGTCTTCAACGTGAGTATACGTTTTGTGATTGTTGATGAAGGCTAGCAACGTTCTGTAAAGCTTATTTACTTTGTGTTATTTTATATAGTATGTTACTGCCATAGAGGTGTTTTATGAATCATATTAGTGAGCAAAGCAGGCGAATACATGCACTGATGAACAGTTACTGAGCACTGGTGAACAATAATTAGTTGTTATATAACAAGTGACATCATATGTATATGATAAATTTACACATACTGAATTTTACACAGTGTGACACCATCCATATGACCTTTACGCAGACCAGTTTTGACCAAGTGTGAAGGGATATATATATACCAGACAGTATTTTGATATCATGCGCATCTGATATATCTCGAGGTGTAAACCCGAATGTAGCATCATGTACCTTATTTCCTGCGATATACATTAGCGACAACACTATACTTGACGGCGTGTAACGAGAATGTATACAAGTCATTATTCTGCATCTCAGACTAGGCCACACGTATACACATATTTAGGCTTAATGGATCAGCCGTGTGTATGTGTTGATTGGTGTTGCAGGCAGCAGAGTACATACTCCTGTTATATGCGATTAGCACCATATACCTCTTAATTACTCACACACACACGCATATACACACACACGCACATGACATGACTGCCGTTCGTCCAAAAAGACAACATCAATCTTGCCCAGCAAACACGACACTCCACAGAATAGTGGGGCTGACTGCGCTGTCCTGTAATTGATAGCACACACACATGTGTACACATACACACACACACACACACACACACACACACACACACACACACACACACACACACACACACATATGACATAGCTGCCGTTCGTTCAAAATAACAATTGCAAACTTGCCCCAAGAAGCCTGATACTCTACAGAATGCTGAGGTTGGCTGCGATGTCCTGTAATTGATAGCACACACACGCACACACACGCACACACACACACGCGCGCACACATGATATGGCTGCCGTTCATTCAAAAAGACAACAGCAATCTTGCCCAACAAACACGACACTCCACAGAATGATGGTAAACAAGAATGAGGGGAACTGCAGTAAAGCTTAAAAAGGCAGTGAATGAATCACCCAAAAAAAAAATCGAGAAGCAGATTGTAAGCTTTACTAATACACGACTACAAGAGACAATTTTGACGTTGCGGCCAAAGCCTTCGTCAGCACAGGACAAACAAATACAAACCAACCCAAACCTACATGAAACACACTATGACAATATTAAACTATTAAACACGCGCGCGGAATTGACTAAAAATCGACAACAATCTGACAGACAACGAAGACGAAACGTGAAATATATAGTAACAGTTCAATGGAACGGACAATGGTAAACAAGAATGGGGGGAACTGCAATAAAGCTTAAAAGGGCAATGAATGAATCACCCCCCAAAAAAAACGAGTAGTAGATTGTGAGCTTTACTAAAACACGACTACAAGAGACAAATTGGACGTTGCGGCCAAAGCCTTTGTCAGCACAGGACAAACAAATACAAACCAACACAAACCTACATGAAACACACTATGATAATATTAAACTATTAAACGCGTGCGCAGAATTGACTAAAAATCGACAACAATCTGACAGACAACGAGTGCGAAACGTGAAATATATAGTAGCAGTTCAATGGAACGGACAATGGTAAACAAGAATGAGGGGAACTGCAGTAAAGCTTATAGACGGACACATAACTATAGTACGAGGCATAGCTTTGGACGTGACATCAAACAGCAAATCATGATGGCACACGAACAACCAAACAATGTTGGGGCTGACTGCAACGTCCTGTAACAGATAGACATCTAGCTGGTGATACAACCTCTTCACATAGAGCGCTCTCAAGATATTCCCGGGAAGGACCGGGTAGACCGCTTGTTGTACATTCCTTGCACTGCAAAACATTGAATGAAAGCCGTGCGATCGGCATGGCACACGCTGCTTAATATCCTGCTACGATTCATGTTTATAGTCTAATTGTGAGGCGTCGTATTGTGATTTCAGTAGAGTTTTGAATAGCTTTACCAGTTTTAATGTTACAATTAAAATAACCAGAATAGCATAGTCATAGTGACGATGTCTATTTTACAGCCGATTTTTTTATTTTACCTAGAATATACTTTAACTTATTTTAAGGCGACCTAAGCATGGGCACGGTTAACTGCCCCGCGAAGCGAGCCATCAGATTAGCCGACGCTCAGCTTTCAGCGAGATATTTAGAATACTGGCCGACGACTGTAATGCGAGATTTTCTGATTAGCGACCAACCACCACGGGCCGTGATGGGATCAGCGCGTGACCTTTACCTGTGCGCGAAGTTAAAGGCTAGAGTTCAGGGGGGGGCATTATTTAGGAAAGAATAAAAGGGAGACAATTCTTTATTACAGGGAAATAATAAGGGTTATTATAGTAGATGTTATTTTTCAAAGATATTTTAATACTGATGTTGATTATATAATATGAGAATAGTATTTTTACATTCACATTAAAATTCTCCGATATACATACAGGAAATTCAGCCATTTATTATGTTTTTAGGCTTAATTTTTTAATAATATTGTATGCCTGTCTAGTATATTTTTAAACCAGATTTTCACCACATCGCTTAACTATCATCGTGCAAAGATTTATTCATCCGTCCAACTATGGATACTCGAGTTATCTCGAGTGATAGAATAAATCATTTTTTCACTCTGTCATATTGATTTCGGTCTCCTCAGCGAAGGGGACGTTATCTACATGACTGGAGCTCAAACGCACCGCACCGCACCACACACACACACACACACACACACACACCCACACACACAGTGGGACTCGAACCCTGGTGCCCGGCAACTATTGTCTACTTATCTATATAAGTATTCCACATGCCCCGGGCGTACCTCGCTGTCTTTAAATGGTCTTGGAAGCGGTCGGAGGAAGCTGAGGCGGCCGGCAGAGGTACCTGTTTGCACCCGCCTGCCCCCGGACCTAAAGTGACATCAGGAAGTAGTAAATAGGCAGTAGTCATCACGACAACCGGAAGTGACCCAAGAAAATAACCGCCAAAATTAAAAAAATAAAATCACCGTAGGTGCAGTTTCGTGACGTCACGCGTAGGTGATAGACTCTACGTTTAGTAAAATATGACGTCACTATGAAGGTGCTGCACCTAAAATAATACTTAGTTACCCCCTGACATACTACTACTCACAGCTTCTCCTTCCAAGCCAGTATCATATAAACAGTTGGCTTGTTGGCCATTCACCTCAATCAACTCAACCACGGGTGGTCTCGCTTGGTCCGGAGTGTCTTCCACCTCCTCGACCCGTTCAATGGAGTCCTCTTTTAGTTCCGTAAGGCATGCTGGGAAGTGGGAGTCTTTTGACTTGAATCTGCAGTCTTTAGTATTATGCTTGTTCGACCTGCAGTGTTTGCACCATTTTCCCGTCCAAGGTTTTCCCTTCCGGACTTCGGTGCGCTCTCTTGGTTCAGAGTTTCTTAGCCGGCCTCAACCTTTTCGGTGACCACCTCCTTAGGAGACACTTGGCATGCCGTGAAGTGAGAGCTCTTACCCTTAGATTTGCAGTCCTTCGTATTGTAAGAGGGCGACTTACAAATCGAACACCACTTCTCAGTCCACTGTCGTTTTGGTGGAGAATTCTAGGTGCTCTTGCTTCCTTCCTTCGTCTTCTCCGAACTCTCCGTTGAATTCTTCACATAAGGTTCCACTTTCTTGGATTCCGAGTTTTTGGATTTCTTTTGGTCATGTTTCTCCTGACCTTTGGTGGTTGATGTACTTTGTTCTCCAGCGTCCCCATGTACCACAACGAATATCTCCACCAACCTATTCACCACATCAATCCGTTCCGCCCCTTGTTCTCCCAAGAATGTCCTGAGAGGTTTCGACATTTGCTTGCACATCTGGTCGACTATCATGAGCTCTTCCGGACTCTCATAGTCATGTGTGAACCTTGCCAAATGATTTCAGGCACATACTGTAGACGGCGAATAGCTCCCCTGGCTCTCGTTTCGCTGATCGAAACTTCTTCCGATAAGTGTGTGAGGTGATCTCGTAGTGTTTCAGCAAAGCAGCTTTCAATTCGTAGTAATTGTTCTCGTGTCCTTGCGGTAGGCGGGAGTAAACTTCGTAACCGGTCCCGCATAATCCCTGGGACAAATTAAGGCAATATTTGTCTCGATCCAGACCCATATCGACCGACATGGCTTCGAAGAGTTGTAAGTACTGGTCAATTTTTTCTCTTCCTTCATCATAGACAGCCAAAGGAAACTTCATAGCATGGTAACCATGTCCACTCATGTTGGGTGAACCATGGGGAGAGAATCCTCCTACTGCCCCGTCAGCTTCTCCCTTAGATTGTGCCGTGAGCTCAATTTCCCGCATCCGGTACTCATGCTCTCTCTTCTGAGTTTCTTGCTCAGCTTCAAATTTCCTAGCAGCCTCTTCAGCCTCGAGTCTCTTAGCAGCATGCTCAGCTTCCAGTTCAAGCATTTTAGTGGCCTGTTCAGCCTCTATTATTTTGGTCTCCAACTCCATCATTTTTAGCTCCAACTCTGCCTTTCGATCTTCTCTTTCTACTTGACGAAAATCTCTTTCCACGCCTTGTATAAACTCTGATAGTGAAGGACCCGACAAGCCCATTCCTTCACCCCTTGCCCTCAGTTCTGCCATATCTAGTTTGGGAGTGGCCATAATTAGAGTGAGTGAGTCAGAAAGTTGAGTATAAAAGCCCCAAAGCAATATATAGATACTCAATATCTAAAATTAATATATATATATATATATATATATATATATATATATATATATATATATATATATATATATATATATATATATATATATATATATATATATATATATATATATATGACACCGCACAGTACACCACAAAACAATTTCTCCATGACAAAAGTAGACTAGGACCAAAGACTTATGAAGACTTGTAAAGTGTGAACAGGTATGTGTCTTAACACCTATCCACATTCACCCTAGCTGGATCTTTACCATTCCGGCTTTACCTCTATCACTGTAATGTCACCATCCCGTGCGACTTACCCCCATAAATGTCACCTGTCGTCCCTGGGGGGAAGTGAAATCAACAAGCACACATTTTAATTACCTTTCCTCAGCTTGGGTTTCTGCCGGACCTTCGTCTAAACACCCCCTTTCAGTCTCTGAATCACTATCTCTCTCACTTCCTACCATCCGACAATACCCCTTCTCATATTCCTCCAGAACATATCATACCAACACTGGTTTCTAACAAAATGATAAAACATTTATTGCAGAAAAGTGTCACGTGTGTGTGTAATGTGTGTGTGTGGAGATCTGTGGTGTAGTCTATCGTGAATGTAAGATATAATCAGGTAGTTCAGGATCAGAGTCAATTTTCATCATCGTGCTCCGGCTATACAACTACACAATATTCAAGATCAGAAGGAGCTCACCCGATGATGTGTCTCTCCGGCCGATTGTTGATTGGATATCTTGGATAGTTTGGATGTCTGGTCACCAATGGGTGATTTGGTTAGTTACTGTTCCTTAGGTTGACACAGATGGTGAACATGTATCTAATATAATCCAGTGATGAAAGAACACAATCACTGGTCCAATAACATCTCTACTAAACACTGCTGTCAGTCAATCTACGAAATGTTTCATGTCATTAGGGAAAAATGTTATTTAGTTATAGTTTTCCCACTCCTATACTTCTCCTGGTAACTATCACAGTTAATAATTCCATTGTTGTTTGGAATACAGCCACTGACAAGTCTCTCTTCCCGCGATTCACTATCTATACTCAAATGAAACCAGGAAGTGTTGGACTTTCTTTGAGGAACAGGGTTCAATTGTTGAGGTCAGTTAGCACTGCACCAGGGTACTGTCCTTTTCCTCATCTCTGAGTGGTAGGTAAATTCTCTGTTCTAGTGGAACCTGTCGAAGAGAGAACACCCGGTGAGAGCAACCCAATTCAGGCCTATTAGTATGTGAGTGTAGGCCGAAGGTACTCAGACTTTAATATCTAGATCCTCATAGAACCACTCTGGTATAAGACAGAGGAGTTCATCACTATTACCTGAGAGGTGGTAAGCAAAGGAATGACCAAAGGGAAGCGAACACACCCCAGTAGACACCCTACCGGAAAATCTCACCATTGACCGTCCGTTTATCCCCCCAACCACTTTCAATCTCCCTAACTATCATCTCACTACATTAGTCTTAACACGCTGAGTTAAACAATATATTACTTGACCTAGTTTAAGCTATGCATCTGCCTACTACCGCCGACCCTCCTATAATACGTTCACACAACGCAACCTTACTACGCTCGATTCCTAATCTCTATCAAGTAGGTACCTTATGTAAATTCTTCCAAGTAAGAATCGAAATCACAACTTCACATTAAGGAAAAAATGTCCGTCGCTGTTCACAACATTAGGCACCGTGATTTCTTTTCATATTTTGAAATGGAACAACTCCACCTTCCTTTTTGTTTCAAACCATTTTGCACACTGCTCCCAATTTAGTTATTTTTCAGACAGCCAAGAATGTTGTCTGAGTGACGTCACTGACTTGGCCGGCAGCCAAGTTAAGACGGCGTTTTCTCTCTCATCTTTAGATCCGGGTAAAACAACATGCCGACGAGTCTCCTTTGATCCTGGGAAATCTCAAAGAATCCTGGCTGTGTTTGCTCTGATGAAACACCCCCCCCCTCCCCAACAACAAAAAGTTGCAGCGGCCTAGACCGACTGTCTCTGGCCTTCCATCATTCTGGTCGACTACCTCCAGTAATTCCGTGACAATTGGTGGGAACTTGAGGAAGGCAGATTGATGGTTTCATCATCGAAGAAGGAAGTTGCATTTAAGATGTTGCTGAAATGCTCTGCCCAGCGATGAAGGATTTCTTTCTCATCGGTGACCAATGTTCCCCCATCTGCACTGAGGAGGGGAGCTATGCCTGGTGATGTAGGACCATAGACCACTTTCAGTGAGTCGTAGAAGTTTTTCATATCATGTCTGTCAGCAAAGCCTTGAATGTCATCAGCTATGCTGCTCAGCCATGAGTTCCGCTTGTGCCGAAGTTTCTGCTGCACTACTCTCTGAATGTTCTTGAAGGCATCTTTTTTTTATGTTGACTTCGGGTCATTCAAATATGCCTTGAGGAGAAGATGTTTCTCGGCCAGCAATTGGTTGATGTCTTCGAAATTTTCATCAAACCAATCTTTATGCTTTCGGGGAGCTGGAGCCAGGATTTCCATAGCAGTGTTGTAAATTATGTCCTTTAGGGTTCTCCATTCTGTTTCTGTATCCTGTTTAGCAGCAGCATTGGGCTTGAGGCGGTTTTCCAGCATATTTTCAAACGACTGTTGCATTTTCTTGCTGTTTAGGCGGGGGACATTTAGTTTTTGTTTGCATTTTTACCCCTTGAGGACGCCGTGGTGGCCTGGTGTGAATGTTTATGTTCGAGAAAATGAGACGATGGTCTGTCCAACATTCGGCACCACACATGGATTTTGTTACCCGAACGTCTTGTCTGTCACTTCTCCTGACGATGACATAGTCAATGAGATGTCAGTGTTTCGAGCGAGGGTGCATCCACGATGTCCTATTTCTCATGGGGAGACGGAAAATTGTGTTGGTAATCAAGAGATCGTGTTCGGCACATGTCTGAAGGAGGAGGAGTCCATTGCTGTTACAATTTCCGACTCCCTGCTTTCCAATAATGCCACTCCAAGAGGTGGTGTCCGTGCCTACTCTGGAATTGAAATCCCCAAGGAGTATAACTTTGTCTCCTTTGGGAACAGATGTTAATACATTGTGCAGGTCCACATAGAACGTGTTCTTGACATCATCTTCGCTGGTCATAGTTGGTGCGTACACACTCACAATGGTTACATGCTTCCTTCCATTCAGCAGGGGCAACTTAATGGTCATGAGCCTGTTGTTTATAGCCTTTGGAAATCCAGCTAATTTGCCGACCATTGATTGATTGATTGATTGAATGATTGATTAGGAATCGACATCACAGCATTCGGGGCATTCCCATAAGTGCTCCGTCCCCATCCTCAGCAGCCGACCAGGGACGACTTAATGGCAAATCCCACACCTGATTGGCGTCTTTCCTCGCTTTTCCTTCCACTCCAGAAAAATGTGTAGCCGGCACCTATTTCACAGATTTGGCCTTCTTCTGCAAGTCGTGTCTCGCTCAAGGCTGCAATGTCGATGTTGTATCTTCCCAGCTCTCTCCCAATCAGTGCTGTTCGTCTCTCTGGACCCCACGCGCCGTCTCTGTCAAGTAGGGTGCGTACATTCCAAGTTCCAATTGTTAAGGGAATATGGTTTCCTCTTTTAGCTTTACGTGTTTTATCTTTGTTTGTATGTCGACCTCAGTCAGGGTACCCACCAACCGCGGCTAGCTGGTTAGGTAGTGATGGAGCAGACAATGTTTAGGGCACATTTTCTAGCCCCTGCCTCATGCTATGGAGCTGAGTAGTGTGTTCCTATAGAGGGCTGCTCAGTCGCTCAGGGGGCTGCCGGATCCCACTGCTGCTCCGGTCAGTAGAAGACGACCATATGGTCTGAGCCGCCTGTGTGCAGGTCTGCGACTACGGCTGCCAGCGTACCCACGCCTGCGGCTTCGCCGCTCGCCCATCGCCACAGGGCTTGAAGGTGATACATGACGTTGGATAAAGATAAGGTCCAGGTTTGAGATTGGTAGCATAGGGTTGGTGTGAATATGCTGTTTATTATCTGTCGTTTTGCGGGCATGGGCATGTTTGGATGTTTCAGTAAGGGTGATAGTTGATATGTAAGTGCACTAGCTTTTTAACATCTAATTTCAATTTCTCTGTTGAATCTGCCATCTTCTGTGATCATACTTCCAAGATATTTGAATTCTTTAACTATATAGCATAGGAAAATGGCAGCCAGGCAATGTGGTCGCAATGTTTGTCTTTTGATAAGGTACATATATCATTGTGTTAATTAAGAATTGTTAGAATTTGACAAATCAACAATTCGTGTTAACGATTGCCTGAATGATTGTTTTCTACTCAGCGACCACATTGCATCGCTGCCATTTTCCTATGCTATATAGTTCAAATTCCTATGTTTAAACAATTCTATGCATTGTGAAACTATATCACTATCAATGCCTATAAGTCTGCAAATATTAAATGTGCTATAGTGTTCACTATAAGGACATTTCAAGAACTTTCTCTCCATGCGGAAGAATAATATTGTTATCTCATCTTATGGCAGTTCATGTTGGAGAAATTGTTGCTGCTAATCTGTAATCTGAACTATCGTGCCATTTTGGTACAATCTTCGTATTTACAGTTAGTAACCACACAATATGTGTGATTGACATGTAATCCTTTCATAAATATGCTAGAGAAATGTCATGTGGGATGAATATAATCTCAAGAAAGAAAGAAAGAAAGAAAGAAAGAAAACGCATGATATATATTAGAATTTTCTGGCAGGACGTACCTTCAGTCCCATAGCTTCATTGTGGTAGGTGCATGGGTGAAGCATTTATGTTCAGAAATTGCCAACAAGTGTTCAGAAAAAATAGATCACAGCCTGACGCAGACGGGACGGGGCAGGTGGTGCGCCACCCTCCGCAGATCGCTCTTGGGTTCACGCAGCTGGCTGCGCTCTTCATCGACGCACGAGCCGAGTGATCCACCGCTCAAAGTTATATAATGCTCATTTCGTTTTGTGTGTGCCATGTGCTGAACGGTCTGTATTCGTACTGAAAATCAAAATCAATGATTGTATTTATTGCTGGAATATTCATGTTAATGTTACCCCAGTGGGAGACATGGGTGATGACTGACTGATGATGATGATGATGATGACAACGACTGACTGACTGACGTGGACTGACTGACTGATGACTGACGACTGACTGACTGACGATGACGATGACTGATGATGATGATGATGATGATGATGATGATGATGGTGGTGGTGGTGGTGGTGGTGGTGGTGGTGGTGGTGGTGGTGGTGGTGGTGGTGGTGGTGATGATGTAAGTAGCCTTGTGTATGTCAGTACCTCAAGAAGAGAATGTTGATTGATATGGATGGCCTGTGGCCTAATGCTGTTTCCAGCTGTAGAAAGGAGATGGGGAACCTCTAGACAAAAGGCCTGTGTCTCAGAGATCCTTGTCAGGTTATGAACAGGTATAACATCAAGATGATTGAAGGGTTAGGATGTCTCAGATTCATCAGAAAGACCCAGTAGCAATACCAGAATAGAATATTGAGTGAGAAGATACGTTAATCACATTTAGAGTTGAAACAACTCTACAGGCAGCGACAAGGGACAAGAGAAATTGAAAGACTCTCCTATCTCCTTCCCTTTGTTCCTGTATTTGTGTTGTGAAAATGTATAACATAACACAAAATGTATTAATGCTTGGAATTGTGTTCTTTTGTCATTCCCAGCTCTAGAAAGAAGCAGGTGGTGGTTTTTTTGGACATTATCACCTAAACCGGATCCTGGGTTAACAGTCGTTAGGAAATGATAAATGGCAACTTGTCCTACATATAATCTGAACCAACAACTAAATGTTGACTGCTGCACTTATTAGCTGCGATAGCCAGCAAAAGACCTGGACAAAGATGAGTGACACGATGCGATTGATATCCTCCTTCAGTTGGAATATCCAGGACGGACTTCAGTATCTAAATATCTGTCCAGATAAACAGATATACAGAGTAACCTACACCAGCGTGTCGTCTGCTTTACTTCTGAGAGGTACCGCCTGATGCACAATCAATCAGTAAGGTCAATGAAACTACGGGACAATCCAAGTTAACAAAACTAACAGCAGTAAGAATCTCTTCAACTGTCTGTTGGATTCCAAAGTTCAAGGAATACTCAAAAGTATTCTCTTCAACTAGTCATACAGCAGCAACCACCAACATCAGGTCCAAGACCTGAACATCAGTGGAAAGACACTGAAAGATTATGAAATAAGCAAAGATCAACTCCAGGTCCCAGACCTGAACACCATCAGGAAGACCATATGAAAAAAGCTAGCGGAGTAAATGCCTCTACGTATGCAACATAAAGAATCATCTGATTGTTTGCGACTCCCAGTTTGTGTTGGAATTAATATTCTTCAGTTCCATGCCTGTGCAGAACAATCCTGGACATAGTCCCAGATGAAACCAATGAATGACTCTCAGCGTTGTATGTTCCTACACTGAAATGGAAATACTGAATCAGAACTCTACGCTGGTCCCATGTCGGCCTGACTGCCCCATCACAAGTGTGGGATGGCCTATCAACATGAACCGGGTGTGTGACAAAACCACTTGAACCAAATTGGGAAACGGATAACGTAAGCCGAGTTGCTGGACAGTCGTCATCTTTTTCATCCATGAGATGATATAGGGAAGTACCTGTGCGAAGACTCAAGTTGAATCTCCTGAAAGTTTGACAGACCTAGGCCTCAATTTCAATTGGACACAGCCCACTTGCATCAGAGTATTTGTGAATTCAGCCCCATGGAGGGGATTAAGTGAAACATTTATTTCCGAATAGTATGGATTATAAAAGATTCACCAGCCAATCTCAGTGGACATAATGTGAGTAGAACATAACTGTGAGTACATTTATTTCTGTCCCCTGATAAATATGGACATTATCTGCGTCGCATTGGAGAAGAATAACCGACAGCAACACCTAAGGAAAAGGACTAAAAATTAAATAATTAGTTTAATTATTGGTACTAACTGTGCATTATGTGTGTTTCTTTTCATGCCATGGTGTTGTAATGTCTGTAGCTTTTTTTTCCAATGAGGGGTATAACCAAATAGTGGTTGTTGTTTTGGTTGAGAACATGAATATGATTGTATTGATTTTCGGGACAATGGGATTATCACAATTTAATGTGTTTATGATATTGCATATCATCCCATGCCTGTTCTGGAAATTCAGTGTGGCCATTACACTTAAATATATACTCAGATCATTATTTAGTTCCTGATGAACTATATGTTCCAATGTTGATGCTTACGTCAAGTACTTGTTGATGATTGTTCATCAGTGGTTGTCCTACATGGTGTAAACAATCAATGTTCTTTAGCACTATATCAAAATTAGCAGGTGATATTAGTGGGAATGGAGAAGTACGCATAGCACAGTTATAAAAAGAAGTGAATTTCCTTCTTGTGTTTGTGGTAGAATTCCATGATCATCTCATGTTGTGAAATGAAAAGGGCAGTGCGTTTAATTAATGGTGAAAAGCTTACCGACAATTCTAACCTATATAAACGTCTCCGGTTACTGCCATTCCACAAGCGCCTGCTTTTTAATAAGACCAAACTAATTCACAAAATCCTATTTCAAAATGCTCCAAGCTACCTTTGGCCATTGTTTAAATATAACGCTAGACATAGCGAACGACTAAATATACTTCATGTCCCTAAACCTAGGATAGACTTATATAAAACAAGCTTAGTATACTCTGCCGCTCAGTTGTGGAACAATCTTCCACAAGAAATCAAAGACACCACCAATCATGATACATACATTCGCAACCTGTTTGAACACTACCTTAGTACAGACTACATGCCCCCATAACAAATAACACAAAAAAGACAATAATGGTAACTTATCTCAAACGACAACTAGCCAAAAAACATTCCCTTATGTATGGCACGTTACACCCTCCTTAGGTATTTATAATGCCCATGTTAAACACTGCTTCAGTGAGTCATTTGTTATTGATTATTTTTCATGCGTTTTAATGTTCTTTTGTTGTCAAAAGTTGCTTCATAAGTGATGTTGAATGAAAGAATGTATGAGAGGAAATAGAGAAGAAGGGCAGAATGTCAGACGGGCCTGCGTGCCCAATTCTTAACCCTTTGAAAATAAAGACTTATTATTATTATTATTATTATTATTATTATTATTATTATAAATGAGTGAGAATAAAAAATAATTCCCTTAGGGATCCCCTACACAACAAAAGCAAACATTTTCTCATATATTAAATAGCACATCCCACAACTATCAAGGTGCGTCATATACTAATTATAGTCTCCGTATAAAAATATCTGTTTCTTCTTTCTCTTCTCTCTTGTTTCTCATCTATACTTGTCTTTTATTTTATGATCGGGAGAAGGAGTTTAGACACACGGCCCGACTTCTCTAATTCTTTCTCATCTGTTTACCCTAAATCCATTATAACCCCAATTTCTTACTATCTATCTATTCCTTCGCTACTTCTTTCACTTCCTCTATCGCTCTCTCTCTCTCTCTCTCTCTCTCTCTCTCTCTCTCTCTCTCTCTCTCTCTCTAATATATATATATATATTCCTCTCTCTCTTTATGTCTCGCTATCTCTCTTACCCTGTCTTTCGCGATCTCTCTCACCTGTCTCTCGTTAGTTCTCTCTCTCTCTCGTCTCTGCTCTGGCGATCTCTCTCTTACACTGCCTCTCATTAATCTCTCTCTCACTCTGTCTCTCATTATCTCTCTGTCTCTCACTATATCTCTCTGTCTCTCACTATCTATCTCTCACTCTGTCTCTCGCTATCTCTCTCACTCTGTCTCTCGCTATCTCTCTCTCTCTCTCTCATCTCTCGTCTCTCTCCATCCTCATATCTCACGCTGTCTCTCAGCAGCTCTCTCTCACTCTGTCTATCACCAACTCTTTCTCTATGTGTCTCTGGCTATCTATCTCTCACTCCCTCCCTCTCACTCTGTCTTTCGCCATTTCTATATATCTCTGATTTTGAGTGGAGTGTATAAGAAGTGAGTGTGGGTGTGTGACTGTGTGGATGTACGACTTTGTGAGTATTTGGTATTTGCGTGAGTGAAAGTGTGTATGAATCGATTATGTGTGTATGGGAAGGGGTATATCTGTGTGTCTTGCTGAATGTATGCATGAGGATAAATGGACGAGAGAGAGAGAGAGAGAGAGAGAGAGAGAGAGAGAGAGAGAGAGAGAGAGCGCGAGAGAGAGAGAGAGAGAGAGAGAAAGAGAGACAGACGGACAGACAGACGGACGGACGGACGGATGGACGGACAGACAGACATATATGTATGTATGTATAAGTAAACTTTTGTTAGTGAATTTGTGATTCTGAGTGAGTATATGTGCATGCGAGAGAGTGTGTATTTGTGTGTTATTGAGGGAGTGAGAACAGTGAGAGCTTGTGTAAATAATGTAAGTATGTATGAAGGTTTGTATGTATGTGTTTATGCATGTGTGTGTTTATGTGTGTCTGACTGTCTCATAACATGGGAATATGCATTGTTTATGTTTACAACATTCATTTAACAATGCTTTTTCCTGTATTAATGTGCAAGCACAGTAGATAACTCATGAACGAAAGATGGGTGATTGGAAGGGTTGAATGTGAGACGGGCCTGCGTCCACAATTTGTAACCCTTTTAAAATAGAGTTCGTTCGTTCGTTCGTTCGTTCGTTCTTTCTCTCTCACTTGTCTCCTTTATCTTCCCGGTCACAGATAGTGAAAGATAGTGTTGTTAGTATGTTTATAATACATTGTAACGTTTATTGCAAGGTAGTAGCAGAGTACGAAGACACAGATTATGTCACAAGGTGCACATGGGATACCATCGATCTTAATTGACGACGCCGAACTGGAAAAAGTAGACCATTTCGCATATATAGGATCAGAGGTAAATAGCAAATTATCACTAGATCAGGAAATCAACATCGGGATTGGTAAGGCAGCAAAAATAATGAACTGGTTAACAATAAGAGTCTGGGAGAAAAGGAAGCTTACTGCCAAACCAAATGCCCTTGTCTATTAAACCTGTGTTCTTAGTACTCTTCTTTATGGGAGTGAGACCTAGTCCTACTTACTCACACCAAGAGAAACGTTTAAACAGCTTTCAAATGCAGTGTCTGCAAAGAAATCTTTATATTAAGTACAAGACAAAATCACACATACTGAAGTACTGGACAGATTAGGTTGAGTGGCGATTTGTTCCATACTCAGTCTTCGTAGACTTATATGGATAGGACAAATTAGGAGGATGGATGATGGTAGAATACCAAAAGGCATCTTTTTTGGTGAATTCCTAACGGTTAGGAGATCTCAGGGTTGGCTTTTACTACGAAGCAAATATGTGTGTAAGTGCGACATGATTGATACTGACATTGATAATGCACAGTGGGAGCAAGTCGCATCTGAATGTGCTGCATGGAGGGCAAAGATCAGAAAATGAATAAAGGCAAAGGAGAATATGATTGCAAATATTTCACACACTGAGCGTGTGAGGCGCAAGATGGTGCGTGATGGTGAAAATGACCATGTGTTCACATGCATCCATTATGGACGAACATTTACAGCGTGAATTGGTCTGATCAGTCACTTTCGCTACCGCCATCGGTTGTAGTTATGCCTTTTTCAAGCACAATTTAACAAACTCCTGTATGACAAGACGGCAAGGTACCAATGAGTAGCAGAGTAGAAAATAAGTAAATATTTGTTAATGAGAGACTACGATAACAGAATGTGTCTCATTTAGTTAATCCGCGTGTCTTTATTATACAACATATTTGTATTTGTTAAAAGAAAAAAGAAAGTTCCTTGCACGTCTTTTCAGAGGATGTTGCAATCAATCACAGCATTTATTGGCCGTTTGTAAGTCTCTTAAACCCAGAATCAACAAACAATAGCTTGCACAATTTATTGCCTGCTTTGGGTGTATACTGTATAGTTATACATCATGTGAAGTGAGTAGATGAATCATATTTTGGCTGAAATACATAACGCATTACGTCCAATAGTCTGTCGTTGCCCTCTCAACAACTTGGCCATGAAAATCAACGGAAAGCGATCTGCTCCCAAATAGTGCTGCAGCTGATGTTCTACCTACAAACCGGATGTTTTGGGGTAATTTTGAAACTGCGTTTACTAACCCACTAATTCTCATACACTGGTAAATTCATTTGTACCCAGATGAATTACTCCAAAAGAATAGTTTATGCCATCGCTTTAACGTGGAATCAACAGTTACATTTTCACTGCAGTTAACGAATAAGTCGTGAAAGCGACTAACTATACTAATGTGGTATACCGCGAAATAAGTACATTTCCAATGATTGTCTAAGTCTTGTTCAAAGTAGAAAGGCTACACAGAAGAACTACAACAGATGCGTAATATGTGATGAACACACCTGCAATAAACAATGCGATAGTTATCATTTTATCGAACGATGAGGACGTGTGTGCTACTGAAGAATCTGAGCATGTCGTTCCACACCAGGTTTAATACACCGTAGTTATTTTTAATATGACTTGAATGAATAATGTAACTATAAAACAGATTTAAACTTTTGAAACAGCAGAAAAAACATTTCATCACATCGGGTTTGTTCCAATGTCTTGGAGAACATGAGTTGTATTTCTCCCTAATAAAACTTCTAGACATTGAGAGTTCATGAGTAATCCACGTCACAAAGTAAATAATGGTTATCGATGACATCGGGGTTTGTTTTCGTTGCATCATTTTTCTAATTTTCACAGTAATTCAAAGGAAATGTTGTCCCGCATTTAATTTGAACAATGAAGACACAAACAATAAACTGCATAATTTAATGCCTGGCATATTTCGCTGCCTCTCATCATGTGCACACTGCAGAATTAACACAACACGAACTAAAGCAATATGATAAATGCTTCAAGCTGAAATACACAAATACCCATATTCCCACAGGAATGTTTGTCACAGACTTCTCTGACGTGATATCAGCTTCAGTGAGGTTAGTTAGTTAGTTAGTTAGTCGCAGTTCCAACTTCACAGCAACAGGTCGTCCCCATTATGCTCCGTTCCTGTGCCAGTGAGTATCACACAAAATGCTTCCCATTGCCCAATGTGAAAAGTGGAAAAGACAGGAGTCTCGACAAACAACAGCCCGTCAGTGAGGTATATATGCATGGTGAACAGCTACAGAACAATTATCATAGGTACACGCGAATTAGAGATTGTTTACAAATTCACATGAGCTACCAGGTCAACCTTGCCTAAAATTGGCACTAGAAAATATTCTAGGAAGTAAAGCGGCCGGCATAAAAACTGTTGGGGTGGAAGTCTCTATCTTTGTCATCGTGTGCAATACCAAGGAAGCGGGGATTCATTCTTACAGTTCATTCCTACATGTGATCAGACTTGATTGCATCTAATGACACCAGAGCCGAAGCAAGCATCCATGACATGAAAAATACATAATCTTCTCCTTGCAAGAAATTCAAAGCAACGATATCAGAAAAGTGTTCATGGATCAGAATGGTGTAAAAGTCAAGACGCCACAATATAATGACATATATTTTTAAATCTCTGTCTCTCCCTTCTGCTTCTATGAATGCCTATCAATATTTATGAATTTATGTCTTATATTGTTGCTCAATCTCTGTAATTCTACACGGTGAAAGCCACGGGTTTGCTGCGACAGTATATGATGTTGCATAATAAAGCCAGGCCCCAGACTGCGAACTGCTACAGCTCGTCAATTGGCAGGTGCTTGCACACGCACCTCTCAGCCCTGACCTGGCACCTGAAGACTTTCATATCTTCGGATAATTAAAGAAGCACCCAGCTGGAAAGTGTTATGATCCCGACGACGTTGTCCAATAGGCTGCGTGATCTTGAACAACTTTCTTGTTGGCTGGGGAAAATGACTTGGTGCACATGTGGAGCAAATGTCTAGGTAAGGGTGAGAATATGTGAGACAGTGATGTCTGACACTGTTAGTTACTCGTTATCTGTAGACCTTTTTATAAATAAATGGATATGAACAGCAAACCTTGTTACATTATTTGTTGAGACACGCTTCTATTATTGATGATAACTTAACATCCCACAGTAATCTGTTCTCTGTTGGCACAGCTATTTTTGATCGCAAAAGAAGGTTAATCAGTCTTGAGGAAATCCTGCGAGTTGACAGGAATATGATCTCTTAGCACCTGTTGATTTTTGGGTAGAAAATTAAAAATTCTTCTCCGTCTTCTTTCGTTAGCTTGAAATGTGTCTATATCTGCAATGTTGATTATCCATCTTCTTATATGTTGGTGAATGATGACCACGATTCTTTTGTTGTGTGGCAACTGCAGCTCTTGCTTCCCTTCTTTCATGTTGTTGACCAGTTTGATTATTTCTCTTGCCTATTTCGTGTGATGAAAGCACCATCGTGCGTCTTAAGGAGTTGCGCAACGCTTCCCTTTTCTAGTTCGTTCTTTATCAGGATGTTGATTGTAACCGTCGGTAGTGCTAACTGTTTAGTTTATCTTGTGCAGGTTTGCTGAAATTTAATTTGCACAGTGTTTGTATGTGGAACTATCGTGTATTTGTACCCTTATTTATTTTACCTTTCTTCTTCTAGTATCCTGAATGTTTCCTCTGTGATCTATCTCTGCTCTTTGTACTTTTGTTGGGAATCATGGTGTGTGCTGATGAGATGAGAATTGTTATCGACTGTGTAGCCAGCTCATCAGTTATAATTTCTTCTTGTGCTGCCACCAACACCTCGAAATTGTTTTACTTATATATTCAACTTATCTATCTCTTAAATCGAACTGTATATACGGAGCGTGCTCTTTTTATCACTGTTTTCTGTTTTATCTTTAAATATGTCGCACGTTGTTCATAACCCGCATCGCAGTCGGAAGTCTTTGTATAATTGTGTTGTCCTTTTTCCTTGTCTAAGATCCAATAGAGATAAGTCTATCACTGTCTGGATTCTACTCAAGAAGCGATAAAGAAACTTTCTTGTCAAGAGTAAGCCAACCCTCCCATGTCCACGCTTTTCTTTCCCTAAATATATGAAGAGAAGATGATATAACCATCGTCCTATATCTATTTTGAGACAGATCTGGCCCAAAATAGATGACTACTTTACACATACACTGACAATACAATATCAGTTACAAGACTTGCATTAACTATAACAAAAAAGTGTGTTTTGCCACTGCATCCGAAAGATAGACCAGGAATATGAGTTGAACGTTATAATATAAATAATCTGGAATATGTGGATGACACAGTGTAGACTGGAGGCAATGTAGTAGGTCTCAAAAACTGTTGGACACTGTAGAAATATATAATGTACAAAAAGGACATTCTTGGAATGTCAAGAAAACAAAACAATAGTTATATCAAAGAAAGAAGTAAAACCAAAATGGGATGTAATGATTTAAACAATTAAATGCATAAACGCCGCATTTCAGAAGATAACTTGAATCTTACTACGTAGATCACTTTCACAAAATGTCAGAACGAGAGTAAAAACACTTTATATTGAAACAATTCTGCTCTGGGCAATGTATATTGGGATGTGAACGACCAATGTAGGAAGAATACACAGCCATTTGTTGTGTGGTTCATTAACCGAGTGCTGCAGATACCTTGGGCTGCCAGCATAACTATTAATAGCTGTCTGTAAGGGCTAATGGACGTAAAACAGTATACGCAAGTATACGAAGAGGGCGAAGGGCGTACTTTGGTCAAATAATAAACGAGAAGCATTGAAGAAATCGCGACGACGGGATACAGTGGTGGAAAAGGCAGAGGCAGATCGAGAGTAACGGCGCTGGATAATATAATCTAAGACAACTTAAGGCTTGAGGGAAAACAATCAATACTCTTGATCCAGAAGGTCACGGGGTGATATCTGTGGATAGACATGAGCGCGTTAGTCATTCGGCTATCTACATGATGTTGATTATGATAGTGACACCTCATAACATATATGTCTGTCTGTCTGTCTGTCTGTCTGTCTATCTGTCTGTCTTATCTGTCTGTCTCTTCTTCTTCTTCTTCTTCTTCTTCTTCTTCTTCTTCTTCTTCTTCTTCTTCTTCTTCTTCTTCTTCTTCTTCTTCTTAATCTGCGTTTTTTATGCTGTTATCTGTCAAGGGTTATAAGTCATAAACAAGACTATGCTAATGAGGTCTTTACCATTCCCCTGAAGTTTGCTTTGTGAAGTCGCATGACTTCTTCTCTTATGTGCGTGTGTGTGTGTGTGTGTGTGTGTGTGTGCGTACCTATCTGTGCCTTCTTTTCTCTGTCTGTCTGTCTGTCTGTCTGTCTGTCTGTCTGTCTGTCTGTCTGTCTGTCGCTCTCTATCTCTATCTCTCTCTCTCTCTCTCACTCCCTCTCTTTCACAATGGGTGTTAAGTAAAGAAGGTAAATATGTACACGTCTTAAGGCACATTGGGCATACAGTGCTAGACAAATACATGTATGTGTATAGACTAGACAATACTCGGTGTCTGATATAGTCAGTACCACTCCGGCCGCCTTTAATTCCATAGACCTTTCTTGGAAACTGGCTCAGTCTGTGTGACCAAGTCAAGTGTAAAAAAATAGACCCAGCCTCGATGGGGAGCGAACCGAAGCGGCAGGCGAGTGACTAGCCATCACACTATCTCGGTGCGCGCGTGGGTCTTAATCCATCAGTAAGTCTTGTCTTGTTTATATTTTCTGTCTTACAGCAAACAATACTTACCGCAAACACTTGTAGACGAATAACATTACACTAGACAAGAAATAATCGGTGGAAATACGTAGGGAATGAAGAATACCATGGACAGACAGAAAAACCAATAACGAAGTACTACAAGAAACAAATGAAAATATGATAATGTTTAGAGAAATTAGACGTAGGCAGTCAAAATTTGTTGGTCGCGTTATGAGAAGAAATAAATTGAAGAACTTGATGACAACTGCCAAGATCCAGGGGAAAATAACAAGGGGAAGACAGAGAGGTAAATACCTGCATGGCTTGGCTACGTGGTATGGTTGAGACAGGAACACTGAGCTGAACCACGACTCTGGTGATCGAGTGAGATAGTGAATCACAACCGTCCACGCTTATTGGCATGGCACATGATGAATGAATACTTAGAGAGAAATGCCAGTAGTCTCTGTAGCCGATAAGTACATACACGCTTAAAAGTTAGCCTGGCTGTGTGCGTACCCAACAAAGAAAACAAGCATCCGCTAGGAACGTTAAATTCGACAAATAGTAATCGATGTTGTTGACACTAATGTCGGGAATCGACCTGTTTCAACCCTCAGTCGCTAGTTGCCTGCGATTGTGTGTCAACTGAGTTAGTATTGTAATGGCTGCAGAAATAAATCATATAATTAATGGAAACTATATCTTTATTCTAACATATAATGTGACTTGTTTTTTTTAAATGTTTATAGCCTTCGCTTATATGATAACCAAGAATAATACGTTTTTAAAGGAGCACAATTACCATGTAAGTAAAGTGCAATACCCTATTACCACCCATTAGGTTGTATCGGGTATACGGGGATAGTCGACTTTTTTTATTACCCAAACGGCACTCGTGGGGCGATGAGGTTAAAATCACCCAGCCTAATTTACCTCATAGAATATACCCTAGCACTCATTTTTTAATGGATAGATCTGGTTAATGCCATGCCAATCCCGCAAACTACATGACGCTGTGGAATTTCGTAATTATAAACAATATAAACACATTATAGTGGCAATTCCTTTATTCAAAATTATCAAAAAACCAAGCATATTGTATATTGAATTTGTGTTTTAGTTATCTGCGGCTTTTTGTTAGCAACAAAAACCTCATTGGTTGCTTTTATTTACACTTTTTAATTGTGACAACATAGAACAATCTATATTGTATCTGTTTAAATGGAGTGTTTAACTCTGACAGCCTAGAAAAGGGGGGAAAACTATATTCTGTCCATTTAAATGTGGAGCTTTTATCTTTAACAAAATAAGACAAACTACTACTTATTTTTCTATTAAATTGTGTTTTTTCCCTGACAATATAAGGACAAAAAAGTTAGTTATATTCTGTCTACTGAAATGTGGAATTTTACCTTTGACAAAATAAGATAAAACATTGTTTTCCTTTTAAACTGTGGAGTTTGACAACATACAACAAACTATATTCTTTCTAATTAAATGGAGGCTATAGTGAAAGATTCAAACAGCTCAAAGCTAACACATTTATACACACAATATATGCCAGATATTGTAACGGACAGGGAGAGAGATGTAACCACACTTGTAGTCGGGTCCATTGTATGTGAAATCATCAGTTTCTTCGGTACTATCGCCAATATAATAAACATAATTATATTTTATAAACAAGGCCTAAACACAACTATCAACATTAGTTTCTTCTCGCTGGCAATCTCAGATCTAGGTAGCCTGATTTTCCAGCAGCTGTCTGCCGTCTACAGTAACCCACTGTTTGCGAACCTGAACTTGCCTATTGTGTTTCATGAGTTTCAGTACCTCACCACAGCTATAACCCGGGAATTGTTTGCCCAAATAACGTGTCTCCTCACAGTCTACATCACCGCTGAGAGGTGTTTTTGTGTGGCATTTCCTTTGCACGTCAAACAGATGATCACCACTCGAAGGACATCCACAACTATTGTTTGTGTCTACATTACCGTATTCTTATCCGGTTCTTCAGCCTATGGTGGTGTGTCGTACATTGGCTGGAATTTCTACCCACAATGGAATAGAACTCTGCTTGGTTTAGTTTACAGAAAGAATGGAAGAATTGCAGATGGTATAGTGTACTTAATGCACGCCATATTAGGTATGCTGTCATTTACGATTATGGTCTTTTTAACTTCTATTTTAATTTACAAACTAGACCGAAAAAGCGCATGGATGCAAACTATGAATGTTGATCAGGCTAAATCAGAAAACATGTCAGCCAAAGATAAAGCAACCATGCTGATGGTTATTCTTATAGCCATAATTCTGATCATTTGTTATTTACCGTCTGTGGTTTTATTTTCTGTGACCATCTTTGAGCCTGAGTTTGCTATTGGGGCCAGATATACCAATCTCTTCACGACTGTATGGACCCTTGCCGTAATGATGCAGGCTATAAACTCCACAGTCAATATTTTCTTTTACTATAAAATGAGCACAAAGTACAGACAGACGTTTCGGGCACTCTTTACGAAGCATGATTAAATCAACGAAACACAACAATGGTCGATTAAATATTGCTAGGTTTTGTTTAACGCCTTGGCTTCCGCGGTTATAGGAAATCGTTTACAGTACAGAATACAAAATGTCAAAACTACTTCAGATGTCACTTGATTATCCATCAGTCTATCTATCCACCCATCCATTCGTCAATCCGTCCGCGCGTGCATGCGTTCTCTTGTATGCACAGACAGACAGACAGACAGACAGAGATCCATCCATCCATCCGTCCGTCCGTCCGTGCGTGCGTGCGTGCGTGCGTGCGTGCGTCCGTCCGTACGTACGTACGTACATACATACAGACAGACAGACATCAATCAGGTGCCGTCTCCACTATCAAGGTTGGCTGCAATGGATCTCTAATACTGTCTGTCTCTCGCCTTTATTGTACATTCTCTCAGCTTCATGTTCTTTCATATCTTGATGTTATCTTCCCGCTTGTTTTGTTGTCTACCTCTTGCGCTCAACTTTGCCCGCCAGTATAGTTTTTATAAGACTATTATGTCTTTTACCGTGGCCGAAATATTTTACTTGCCCCTTTCTTATTTCTGTTTTATTATTATTATTATTATTATTATTATTATTATTATTATTATTATTATTATTATTATTATTATTATTATTTAAATTTCTGGCCCGTGTGTTGCCGGGGCCCATAAGGGAAGTGAAGAATAGTAACACTGTTGCCTTCTATGCATGTCGTAAGAGGCGACTAAGGAGGCTTGGACTGAGACTTGGTCTACAGTCTATTGGGACTTCCGGTCCCCAACATGGCGGATAGGCATTTAAACCGCTAAGGCCTCTGGAGTGTTTACGCGTGTGGCTTCGGTTTGCATTCGCATTGCCCTCATGTTGGACTTGTAGCGCATGGTTCCATCGCCCTGCTACTGAGCAAGTGCGTGGCGCGACACTGTGAGCTGTAAATTTCGCGCGAAGTGCTTTTAGATCGGTCCGGGGATGTTTGTAGCGTGAACTGCATGTTCGGAACGATGGCGGCCTGCTGTCGCTGAATTGACTGGTTTGCCTTTTCGGTTCACGAGTGCATTTTTCAGGAGACTCCTGAGAGTCGTCGCTGGAGCTACGGAGTTAGTGCTTTGTGCGGCGCTTTCGGCGGGTCACCCTACGAAAGAGACCGAGCCATATGGGATTAAGCCCGGTTAGTCAATGAAGTCCATCGACCATGAACTGTATTTTTCCTGGAGGACATTTGTGTTGGCATTCTGGCGGCGGCATTATGCACAGTATACCTGTGCGGGCTGTTGGCTTTCCGATACTCCTGTCTATTTCATTGTTCACATAGGGCAGTGAGGAGCATTTTGTGTGATATCCACTGACACAGGAACGGAGCATAATGGGGACGACCCATTGCCGTGAAGTTGGAACCACGACTAACTGACTAACTAACTAACTGATTTTTTTTTTTTATTTCTTTCATCAACTCTGTTTTCATTCCCAGCTTTTAAAGAACCTCTGTATTTTATTGTATTTGTTCCCATGAAATACGACATATTCTTAAGTATATCCACACCCCCAGGGCCTCTATTAGACTTTCTAGTTGCTTGTTCAATGTACAGTTATCCGCGCCATACTGTAGTGTTGAATATATACGTACCATTTGACAATTCTCATTTTTAATGCGTTGTTAATCTCTCTAGATGTTAATACTGATTTCATGCTGCTGGTAGCATTTCTGGCCATTCCTATTCTCTTTTTGATTTCAATTTCACTTCTGACATCGCCTGTTATTACATGTCCAAAATAGGAGAAACTTGTTATTTGTTCTAGTATCTCCCCATTTAATGTGATGTTCATTGATGATCTTTCCTTTCCACTGCTAATTATCATAGTTTTCATTCTTTGGATGTTAATATTTAAGCCACATTCTGCACTATGCTGTTTACTTGTTCCACAAGGTTTTGTAACTCTTTCTCGCTTTCTGCTAGTGACAAGGTACCTTCAGCATACATAAGATGGGTTATGATTCTTCCATTGATAGGCAATTCGACTTGTTTAAAAATTCTTTCTGTGTATAGGTTGAAGAGGTTTGGAGACAACACGCATCCATCAGCATATATTTTTTTGTTTTGTTTTGTTCGCATATCCTTTACAGGACATCGCTGTCAACATCAGCATCTTTCAGCAGTAGTTTGCCATTGCTTTCTGAGCGGCCGGCTCACATACCCCATAAGTTACAGAAGCGGAGAGAACCGCTACCGATTCTCGCGCAACGTCACGTTACTTACGAGAGTATACGAAATTACGGAGAAAGTCGTGTAACCTCTAGACCAGGGAGAACATACATATAGCGAAGTGATAAGGAGAGAGATCAAAGAGAAGCCGGGAACACTAATCGGAGGTTCTAATATAAACAATACACGCTATGGAGATTACACAGTATTGGTGGCGGATAATGCAAAAAGCCGCCTTCCTGGCCTAGGGGTTAAACGACTTTCTCTGTAATCAAGTTTATCCACGTAGGGTAACGCAGCGCGCGAGAATTGGAAGCGGTTCTCGAAATGTTGGTAACTTACGGGATATGTGAGCCGGCCGCTCAGAAAGCAATGGCAAACTACTGAGCGTAATCTTGCCAAGAAATCAACGACAGCGGTAAAATGCTGGTGTTGACAGCGATGTCCTGTAAAGGATATGCGAAAAAAAATGCAAAAGATCTACAACAATTGTTGGACATTGTAATAGTGAGAGTGTAAAGAAAGGACTCCTTGAATAAGAAGGAAACAGTAACATTGGTGAAATAAAAAAAAAATGTGACAACACAATGTGAAAAGGAAATAGAAGGGACAATTCTTAACCAAGTGGATGATTTTAAACATTTATACCATCAGACGGAAGGTGTACAACAGATATTAAGAGCAGAATAATGCAAGGATAAGTTGCATTTCAGAAAATGAAAAGTATCTTATGCAATAAGTCACTATCATTGAATGTAAGAAAGATAGCGCTGAAGTGCTATATAGAAACTATTTTGCTGCATGGTAGTGAATCTTGGAATGTAAATGAACAAATTAGGAAGTACATGGAAGCAACAGAGATGTGGTTCCTAAGATGAATGTTGCGAATTACTTAACTGCCAGAGTAACTAACGACGACAGTCTGAAAGAGGCTGATGAAACTAGAAGATTGGAAGATTGTATACAACAATAAAAAAGAGAGCTTTAAAGAAACAAACAGCTTTGTTTTGTCATGTGATGAGAAGAGAGACGTTGAAGAACATCGTGACGACTGGACATATCGAGGGAAAGAGAGGCAGAGGCCGACCAAAATAAATGATGCTGGATGGATTGAGACGATGGCATGGAGGAATATCAGCAGCAGAGTTGATCCAGAACACCAACGACCGAGATCTGTGGAGAGTGGACTCCCCCAGCTGGCATGGCACTTGATGACGATGAAATTGCGGACTGACCGTAGGTAAACAAACAACCACACACAGTTATGTGGGAGCCTCAACGAGTTCTGAAGCATAATCACAATCACTATGATTAGGTGCCATGGCTAGCAGTAGATGTGATCACACTGAATCACAAACACCTATCTTGATAAGATTAAGATCGACAACTGACCGTCTTCTATGTCACTTTCTTCCCTAAACTCTAACATGCTATATTTTCCCGGTTATCACAACATTCTTAAAGACTTGTCAACATGGAACCAAAAAAAAAAAAAAAACATAACTTCAGCGATTGAAACCGAGAAGAGAGTGTTTAATTTAAAGTGCTCAACTTATATTAATAGGCAATGAATGAATCACACCCCCCCCCCCCCCAAAAA
Organism: Cepaea nemoralis; assembly: GCA_014155875.1. Taxonomy (NCBI): domain Eukaryota; kingdom Metazoa; phylum Mollusca; class Gastropoda; order Stylommatophora; family Helicidae; genus Cepaea; species Cepaea nemoralis. Next base: position 168,550 of record JACEFZ010018366.1, on the reverse strand, counting down.
AAAAAAAAACCAGAAGTAGATTGTGAGCTTTACTAAAACACGACTACAAGAGACAAATTGGACGTTGCGGCCAAAGCCTTCGTCAGCACAGGACAAACAAACACAAACCGACACAAACCTACATGGAACACATTACATGACAATATTAAACTAATTAAGGTACTTATCTGAATCTGTATCCTTGATAGGAAAACATATTAATAATAGTATATTACTCTGTGAGTGTGTCTGTGATTTTTGTTGTTGTTGTTTTAATTAAATATTAATGTATAATTCTTGCAAGGAGATGGTAGTAGTTAAAACATCAGGAACAAACACACAATTAAGCGAATTGTTATTAGGTAATTTAACATCTATGATCTTTTAGTCTTTAGTTTGGCGAATAATTAATTATTAGGTACACGCGCCCATAAATTAGCAGACGCTGAAATACATGATTTAGAGAGTTCCAAAACAAACAAAATGGCTACCTCTCTGTCGGAAGGAGAGTTTCATCGTATGCAGGTAGGCGTATGTTGACTTTCTTTTAGTTTAATACACGAGTTGAGCGCTGAAGATGAGCCAACACACCAGTTCACCACTAAAAATGCGACAGTTAAAAGTATAACACACCAGTTGTCAAGAGCTTTACAGGAAATATAAGCTTAGTTAGTGGCCTTCACATTTGAACAGTAACAAAATAACATAAATTCTTTTTTTAGCATATTGTAACAATAACAATGTAATTTTGTAGTTAAATATTAAATGTCAACTGCCAACGAATTCATCACGATCATACATGATACATGTCAAACAAGACAAGTCAATATTAAATTAATTTACCCCGGGAAGGTTAACCCGGTCAACAAATGCCCGCAGAAGTCGGATGTGTCGGCCTAACAACGGCGCAAGAACGCAGCTCTGCTGTAAACAGGCACAACGCAATCACGTCCGAAAAAAAAAAAAAAAAAAACCAGATGAAGGCAGAAGAAGAAGAAGAAGAAGAAATTAATTTAGAGATATATCGATATTCGAGAAGAATGGTGTTCGCCTGTTAAAACGTGCCAGTTAACATTATAATACTGCATTACTGATTACTGCTCACTACTACTAGCCAAGGACTTCTGATGATAATCATCATAATCATAATGAATAATGATTGATACTCTTAGCTTAATAATTTCAGTTATAGTGTAAAGAAACCTATAGTATAGTATTTCCTAATGTATTTTCACATAGGCAACCTAATACTAATAGTTGCTGAAGGGAAAAGTCCCAAGCTGCACCTCCAAGTGGTGGACGATGAGCAATGTACAGTTGTGTGACAAACACAGCTGTCAGAACCTCTGTTCCGATGCTATGTTTTTACAATCACAGCTAATCAGATGCTCAGCAATGTTCCCAAGAGTATATATATGTAAAAATCAACAATTCTGTAACAGCATAGCTGGGCACACACTTGTCCTGACATTCTAAGATTGCTGTCATATTCTTGGGTGAATATGGATGTCAAGGGGAAAACACCACATTGTCTTCTCAAGTCTTCATAAATGAAAGCAGATCAGAGTAAGAGAACAACATGAGTGGTTGTCTTAGGTCATCCTTGTCTGATGAGGTATCCATCATGAGCCATAGATGATACCAGACCATTATCAAAGACTATGGAGAGGTATAACTCCATCCCTGGTCTTAACCAGTATCGGAATCAAAGCGGGAGGTAGTAGTTACGTGTTAAAAGTCTTTGCCAATTAGTGTAGACATGGGGTGCCCGTGTTGCCTCTGATGGTGGGAGATACCTACAGGTGTCACTGATGAGCTACCAGCCCCCTCAAGCTGGGCAACCCCCGGCCAATTAGGTGCTGATCTGCCACAGCCTGCCTGCCTTAGTGGGTGCTTGAGGCTAGCACAAAATTTGAATCGCAGACTGTAAAACCAATGCACAAGGTACTACTAAAAAGAAAAATATAAACCTCAAGCTACAGCTTGCATCATGGAATGTGAGAATCATGTGTCCAGGATTTTCCACTGACATAATGAATATTGATGATGTGAGAAAAACGGCTGTGATTGATGCCAAACTCAATCGTTTCAATATTGATATTGCTGGCCTGCAGGAGACTCGCCTCGCTCAGGAAGGGTTACTCAAGGAAAATTATTACACCTTTTTTTGGAAAGGCAGAAGACAGGAAGTAAACAGACAATATGGAGTGGGCTTTGCAGTGAAGAATTCACTACTGGGAATGATTGAATTTTCATCTGGCAGAAATGAAAGATTATTATCTCTGCACTTGGCAACTACTTGTGGTTTTGTCACCATTATCACTGCATAGGTACCGATACTCACTTCCTCTGATGATCTTCTTCTTCTTCAGCGTTCCGAGCCATTGAGGTTCTTTGCTGCAGATACAATCCGTCTCCATTTGTCTCTCTGGTTGACCTTCTCTTGCCAGTCATTGATTCCAAGTGCTTGTAAGTCTGTATGTATATTATCTCTCCACCGTCTTCTTGGTCTACCTCGGGGTCTACGGTCATTTATTTCCTGAGTGTAAGCGAGTTTTGTTTCCCTATTATCTTCCATTCTTTCTATATACCCCAGCCATTGTAGTCTATTAGCCTTCATGATACCAGTGATTAGCGAGGACTTAAACAGAGCATAAATGTCTTTGTTACTTCTTCTTTTCCACTCTCCACTTTGTGTATCCCTAATGGGTCCAAAGATGCATCTTAAAACTTTGTTCTCAAAGGTTTGTAGCAAGGCTTCGTCTCCTTTCGTTGTACTCCAGGTTTCAGAGCCATAAAGCACAACTGGTCCGATCAGTGTTTTGTGTATTGTGATCTTGGTGTTACGAGATAGCGCCTTTGATTTTAGTAGATGTTGTAGTGCATAGTATGATGATGTGAAGGATTTATTCTATGAGGAGTTCGACTCTGTGGTCAAGGCAGCACCAAAATGTGACAACATGTATATACTGATTGATTGATTGATTTATTTAGGAATCAACATCACAGCATTCGGGGCATTCCCATAAGTGCTCCGTCCCCATCCTCAGCAGCCAGCGAAGAGTTCGAACACTAATAGTACCAGTAGCAATCTGATTATAAGTCCGTCTCGCCTTTCCTCTGAGCATTGAGCATCGGCCAGATCCCTTCGTCACTCCTCGTTGTCTCATTCTTGCCAGACCATGGTAATCCATTTGCTCCTCCGAGGTGTGCACGTGCTCGCATAAGGCCGCAACCACGTCTGCCTTGTCATGTATCAATACTCTGTATATACTCTGTGATTTTAATGCTCATTTGGGCAAGGACTCAAGTTCATGGTCAGTATGCCTTGGAAAAAACAGCATCAATTACATGAATGACAATGGGCAAACGTTGCTGGAGAAACAACCTATGTATTACAAACTCCTTTTTTAAAACAAAAGAGCGGCATGAGGTCACATGGAAACACCCAAGATCTGGCCATTGACCTAGACTTCATCATCACATAGAGACAACATTTGAACCAAATATCATTAACTCTAAGTTCCACATCGATCACACCCACACCACAGTCAACTTGACGCGCTATCGAGAGCAAGTCGCCTTATCAGAAGCCAGCCACGTGTTAGAAAATGGCACGTGGCAAGAAAAACTCCACTAGACACCTGACGTTCAAAATGAGCAACTAGGAAGCCGCCAAGACTATCAAGAAAATGCAAGAAGACAACGTGTCTGCTAGCCGCAGCACAACGCCAGAACCTGAAGAAACATTAAATGAAGCTACCACTTCTACACCAGATGAAGCCGCAACCGCAGCTCAACCGAGGTCAGAAACTACAACCTTAACTGAAGCCAGCAGCAGCCGTGAACTTTTCAACAACACCAAGATGAAACAGCCCAGTTTACCAAAAATCTCAACATCGGAGGAAACTGTAATAACTGAGGACTTCACCAGCAACTTACTGCTAAAACAGACAAGCGTGGGAGAAGCCAAACTGTCAGCGCTACCAACAGACAAGATAATCAAGCTGCTGGAAAATGAGCTGGGAAGAAACAGCATCTACCAGCTGCGCAAGACACCTGATGGAGTAGTGATCTCCATCAACAAAGACCACAGCACTTATGCAGAAATTAGCATAAGGAGAGAAGGCCGACATCAAGCTTCATCACGGCATCTTATTGGAAGCCACCCGACACAGCATGATGAAATGATGGGTCATTAAATGAGTCAAGACCCATCTCACCAACGACCAGATCAGGGAGATGCTGACAAGGGAGAACAAGAAACTCAAGATCACCAGTGCGGAGAAGATCATCGGAAAGAAAAACATCCCCGCCACAGTCGTCATAGTAACATCAGAGGACCGAGTGATCCCTTAATACATGAGATGGGACAAGAGATCCAAGTCCCAGAGCACTACATACCGAGAGTGCTGCAGTGCTCTAAGTGCCAGAAGTTTTTTGCACACCCATGCCACCTGCAAGAGTGAGATGGATGTATGCAGGTACTGCTCTGGACCTCATCCATACAGTCAATGCCAGCATGCAAAGATCGACAAGGACTTCAAGAGGCCTAACACTAACAGTAAATGCGCCAACTGCCTCGGCAACCACGGCGCCAGGTACCTCGGCTGGCCCTACCACCAAGACAGCAAGGAAGCCATGAAGATCGCCATCAAAACTAACCTACCCTATAAAGATTCTAGGAGGCAATGCAAGGCCACCAATCGACTCACAAAAAGCGACAAAGCACAACTGGAAAGCCAACTGAAGGACCTGCGATCAAAGTTCAACAATATGGAGGAAGAAAAAGAAAAGACGCAAGAGACTCAGATAATTAGTTAGTTAGTCGACAGATCATCCTCATTGCACATCGAACCATTCAGTCCATAAGTGCTCGGACACCCTCCTCAGAAAATCCTGCAGCGTGTAGCGGCTCATAACACCAGTTCTGTGTTGGTTATTCATGTTGGAGACGTACAAAAATCAGACTCAGATAACAACCGCTCAGCGCATCCTGGACGAAACGAAAAAAGTTCAGCAAAAGATTGAGCAGGATGTTGCACAAATGGCTGCTATAAAGGCAGAGACAGAAGAACGGCTATCAAGCATGGCAGAAGAAAAAGACAAGACTCAAGAAGCACGGATAATGGCTGTTCAGCGCATCCTGAACAAAATGAAGCAGATTAAACAGAAGATTGAGCAGGATGTCGCGCGAATGACTGCTATAAAGACTGAGACTGAAGAACAGCTATCAAAAATACAAGATGTGAAAGAAAGGACAGAAGATACTTTACAAGAGATATTAGCACTGCTCAAGACCCAGACAGCCACACCAGAACCAGAAGATGCAAGAGCACAGACAGAAGAAGAAGCAACAGAGGAAGTATGATATCGCTCCCCACCGAGATCGAACTAGCAAACCTCCCACAACACACAAAATCAAGGAAGACGAAGACGATGCCCAAATGATCACAATAACTGGAGCATAGAGAATGAGAGGTAAAGCTCCCTGAAGGAAACAGCACCATATGACGGGGTGGGCACACAACAACTGCAGGTGAGTTTTTAGCAACCATGCTCTCACACCTCTTCTAAACATGAAACTACTTAATCAGAATTATTTAATGTTACATGCAGTTTTACTTATAATAAACCCTGAGTTTACCAATGCCATGTTTGTTTGATTTAATTGAAGCTTCAGCTTATTGAGCTGCGGACCGTGAACTATGAGCTGGAGGGCAAGAACAAGAAATTGGAAAGGGGTAATGCATCCTGCAGTATGAAATAAAACAGGCTAGCATTGCATGGAACTGTAGCTATTGTTGAGATGTGCATGTGTGTGTGTACCTGCATACATGTATACATGAGTGTGTGAGGAATATAATATTATATTCAGTTAGTTGTAAGCTAATTACATATTCTTCTGTGCAGTAAGGTCTACAAAATTTGATGGTCCTAACACATCACATAACAGCCACAAGTTCCTGCTGTGGGACTTGAAAAAATATTTTAAATTGCGGCCTCAAGGGTATAATTGTTAGGTTATGCTGAAAATATAATGATCACGGTTAGTTGAAGTTTCAGTGCCTGCACTCACTGTTCACTACAAGAGGGAAAGACTGACCATCTGTTCCTCTGTGTGCTCAGATGGTCCTGACACATTACATACCTACAGCAGGTTCCTGCAACAGGACTTGTTTTTTTTACATATTGTTACTAGAATTTAAAAATAAAAAATTGTTGCAAGCCTTTGCAGGATGTTGTGATCAACCCCAGCTTGATTTTTTAGGCAGTTTTATGTTCAGTAGTTTGCATTTGCTTTCTGAATGAGAAGTCAACATTTAAGGCAAACTTAATGCTGGTGTAGGGGTTGAACCGACTACCCTATAAAAACAGGATAGATACCCCGATCAGAACTATGAGATGCTCAAACTAAAATTGATGAAGTCAAGTCTTGCATTGGCACAGGCCAAGACCTACATGTGGTTACCATTGATGTCAGACATCCATTGCATAGTAACCTGAATGAACTCAAAGGAAACCAGTTAAAGAGAGGAAGGTCGTAGATGGCACAAGCAGAAGCTACCAACAGGAATGGATTTCCAGTTGCATACAGAAGAGCAGCTTCCACCATGTAATTATGCATTAGGCAGAGGATGTAGAGAGTGGTGTAATGGCTTGGCGGAGTCGGCGGTACAACATCTGATAAATGAAAATGCCAGGAGAAATGACACAGTAATGTACGCTGCTGGTTTTGTGGTGAGAAAGCAGATAAGGGCAGATAAAAGGCAATATTTAGAGATGCAGAAGAAAGGAATCTTAGATAGCTTTGTTTGGGACTCCTCAGCTAGAGTAGAGGGAGATGTTGTAGATGAGCAAAATGAAGCCTACGAGTCAACCACCTCTGGCAGGGGGTTGAAGGTGAAGGCAATCATGACAATTTTGAAGTGGATAGCTGGTAACAGTTACCTTGGCAGTCATAGTGACTGATTCTCAGTCTATGTTGTGTAAAGTTTAAAATGGGCAGTTATGGCATAAGTGGATACCCAGCATTGACACTTATACTTTACACAGACTTACATGGATTACTGTACAGAAGTGCAAGATAATGAGTGAGCAGATTTATTAGTGGCTAGACTGCCAGTAGTTCACACACTCACATTGAATAAGGCAAGCTTTCTAAAGACTACCTATGAATGAATTCTAGTTGCAGATACAACAGACGAAGCAACATATTTAAGTATGTGTGAATTTGGATTTAAGTGTGGGTCTGGCAAGAAGGGACAAGTGATAGAAATAATACAATGTTTACAATGAGCATACTACTAGATTAAATGGCAAGACAAGATCCCAGACACTGAAGTCCTAGAAAGAACATCCATGCCTAGTATCAACACTCTACTAATGAAGAATCAGATTCGCTGGGCTAGTCACTTGACTTGCATGCTAGATCACAGGTTCCCTAAACAAATTTTTTACAGCGAGCTGCGTTGTGGTAAACGCTCCCAGGTCGGCCAGAGGAAACGCTCTAAAGACACTCTGAAGATCCCACTAAAAGCATTTGGAATTCTTCATGACACTTGGGAGACTGCTGGCAAAGACCAAAATTCGTGGTGTACATTATTACGCAAGGGTGCAGTCACTTGTGAAGCATGAAGCAAACAGGACTGCAAGAGCTGTGAAAAATAGGACAGAAAAACCACTGCAATGACGCAGAGGTGTTTCCAAGGCACCAGGCCCAGGTTCTATACTGGCCAAGACCTACTAACACATCCTAGTCATGCGTCCTGGCTAACGTAGTAGGATCGGTGATTCTTCCGAAGTCGGAAAGTATCTGCCTGCATGGCGAGGAACTACCAGTCTGCACACCAATAAACCAGACATGAGGCAACGGATACTCATGCAAACCTCAGTCCTGTATGACATCACACTGATGTTGGACAACAGATGTCTTCATCCGGCAAACAGGACCTTATGTTGGAGTTCACAGCCAGCGAATGCAGGCAAGCAAGCAAAACCACTGCAGAAGATCCTCCTCCTGGAATGTCAACATCAAGCATTCTTTGCCCATTTTGTCAAAGAGCATTTCGAGCTAAAATAGGCCTTATCAGCCATCTTAGAACTCACGGCTCCATACTTTCAACCGCACTGGAAGAAATGAATGGTCACCATCATTCTTGATGGACAAACAACTACTAGAGCCATAGGCATCCATATCTTACACACATTTGCTGTGGGCAGTAGGGAGACAGAGTATTTATGGGTTTGCCAGTGTGCTATTATGTTGGTTCTTAAATTAATCAATTTTAAATCAATTTCAAAACATATACATAAGTGTGTGCACTTGCAGACATACATACATGCATACAGACAGGCAGGCAGGCAGAAAGTTAGATGTATTCCTGCATCTATTTACTTCTGAAGTTTGGGACAAGTTTGCATTATATCCAGGCCTCTTTAAAAACATTTAGTTCACAGATTTTAACATTCTGTGATTGTTAAATATCTTAAAAATGATAGTTACAATCTGTAATACCACATCTCTCTGACGTCAAATGACTTTAATGCTTGTATACTTGTATGCTCATGGATCCATTGCCTTTTAGTCCTGTAAATTTGGCATGCAACATTTTTATCAAAGCTATCTTACCTAAGACTCCGAACTGCTTACTTGTTGAATTCTGTATAAATGTTTGGTTTGAGGGTTGTAAAATCGCACACAAATACTTACATAATTAACTAAGTTTCCTCCCATAGATCACAAAAGGATGATCTCAACACAATGCAAACATTTCAGAGTTGACAGGGATTCCAACGTTTGAATACCTGAATCACAGTGCTATATAAATAGTCTGTAGTGGGTTGGCTTTCTGTTTGTGAAACTTCCTGGTCAGCAATCTATTTGACCTGTTCTTTATGATTTTCAACTGTCAAGGGTTTTTTTAAATAATTTGCAACATACACACAGGGCTTACTATTTTTCACCCTTTTCAAGGATATTATATCCAGTGTGTGAGCCAAACATGGGGAATGTACTAGCCTTTAATTGATGCACAAAAGATACGTGACTGGAAGGGCTGAATGTAAGATGGGCCTGCATGCCCAATTTGTACACTTTGAAAATAAAGCCTGTTCATTCATTCCTTATATTTTACAAAATAATCATCTATAAGAACCTTGTAAGCACTTTCTGAGTGCAGTAGCATAGTAACATTCACATACATAAATATGTAATTTAAATCACAGCAGCTTTCTGAGTTTAAAAGTTTACATTCACATAATATAAATAGTGTAACAACTTTCTGAGTGCAGAAGTGCAGTAGCATTCAAATAAATACATTTATATTATTTACATTGTCACTGCTTTCTAAATGCAGAAGTTCACAGCAAAATTCACATTAAAAATATTAATTATATTGTAACAACTTCTAAGTGCAGTAACATTCACATAAATATATTATTTTTGTATCTTGTTACTGCGTTTAGATCTGTTGGAGATTCAGGAGAAGAATGAACTGCTGGATAGAGAACTCGGAAAAGCTAAACAGGTGGGGCAATTGTAACGTAAAACGTGGACATTGTAACGTAAAATGATGTTATTCATATAGTAGGTAGCTTCGGAGATTTAACGTAAGAGTTTGAGGTGCAACAACTGATCCAGAGCAACAAACATCAAGGTGGCATATTGATCTATACTGATGAGTCAGTGGTGAGAAGCAGACATCGTGGTTAGGGTTTCATCGCAGTGGCTAATGGACTGTTTGAAAATGGAGAGTCTGGCATATGAGACTACGACCTCCAGCATGAGAATGGAGATGGAAGCAGTAACAGCGGCCTTCCAATGGTTAGAGGAGACCACTACAACACACATTGCGTTCATTATGGACTCGAGGAGTATACTTATTAAGGTGGATAAAGGAATGTTTTATGTGGAATGGCTCACCTTGCTTCAGAGGTCACAGATTGTGAGAATTGTATGGATATTTTGCTCTGGCCATGTAGGAGTGCAGGGGAATGAACAGGCTGATAAGTTGGCTGGGAATGCACCTCTTGGTTGTAGATTATCTATGGACAAGGGAGAGGTGGTCGAGTGCCTGTGTGACCAGGTGGAGAAGGCCGGGGAATAGACTGAGAACCTGTATGTGGAAAGAATGATATTATGGGGGATCGGCAGTGGTTCTGGAAGAATCTCAAAACTGAGAGGAAAGACCAGGAGAACTTTCAGTCCGATAGCGGTGGGAATAATTAGTAATATGACTCTTTGCTGGCTGTTGAATGAGGGGAATGAGCGCGTAAGAGAATGTCCTGAGTGCACTGATGTCGGTTCTTAACTCAATTCAATATTTAGTGTGAGACTAGCTACCTCATCTTGTAGAAAAATCTTTTAGGAATGGTCTATTTAGATGTTCTTTAAAGTATTATGCCCATCTGTTCTTTAATGTTTGTGAGAAATTTCCAATACTATTTTCTGGTCGTCCATTTGGTTGGTTTTATTTGCAATGCTGTAAAGCTCTCTAAGATTCCTTTCTCCTGCCTCATGCTAAACCATCTAAATATTGCCCTTTATACACCATTATCTCCTTTCTAACTTCTTTACTAGACTCTGTATAATTTTCATGGACTCTAACTTTAGTAGCTGTTGTTTTGCTATTATTTAAAACAACTTTTTAAATTTATATTTCCTTTCTTATGATTTTGAATCCATACTTTATGTGTGTGTTTCCTTTCTCCAAGGACTTCTACACATGATTCATTCCAGATGCATTTACATACTGCTAGCAGTTTTCAGTACTCACCTTTTCTACTTACAAGCCACCACAGCCATATATGTCAACCTCTAGTGGGCATTTATCCTGAGCTATTACTTTTGTATCTCATAACCTTATCTGAGCATCACAGGAATACCAAGGTGGAGTTGTTTATAGTTAGGGTCTCCTTTCCTGTACTATTCAATAATCTTACATGTAGGTTATTGGAGTGCCAAGTTGGATGTTTTAGTAGAGAGGAACTTCCAATGCTTCCTTTATTTGAGAATGCCAATATGAGTGTGTTCATAGAGAGGATTTTCCAATGCTTCCTTTATTTTACAATATGATAATACTATCTGTGGGTCATGAGAATGCCAATATGAGTGTGTTCATAGAGAGGATTTTCCAATGCTTCCTTCCTTTCTTTTACTGTCTGATAATCCTATCTGTGAGTCATAGGCATTCCTAGATGGATGTGTTCATTGAGAGGATCTTCCTATGCTTCCTTTCGTTTACTGTCTGATAGTCCTATCTGTGGGTCATGAGAATGCCGAGATAGTCTTCATGGTCTGAGTCTTCCAATGCTTCTTTTTTTTTACTATCCGATAATCTTCCCTGTTAGGGACTGGGGATGCCAGGAGGCATATGTTAACAGTCAGAATCTTCCAGTACTTCCTTTCTTTTATGAAGCGGGTAAGTTAAGGAAAATTTTTTAAATGTATTGGGCATACCATGTTATCACTAATATGTTTATAGACCATGGAGTCATGTGGTCAATATTACTCTGGCCGTTCTTACTTTCCAAAACATTTCCTGGTGCCCATCTTAAGCTGGTTGACCTAGAAACGCAGGTCAATTTTATAAATCTGGTTTGTTTTACAGTTTTGAACATATGACCATTGGGACTGTAGGTAAGCATGCTAGCAGCTCTCTACCTTTCTTTTACTATTTGATAATTCTGTCTGTAGGTCATGGGTGTACCAAGATGGATGTCTTCATAGTCAGGGTTTTCCAATGCTTTCTTTCTTTTAGCATCCCATAATCTTAGATATTGGTCTTCATAGTCATACACAGGATTCTTAATATTCATAGACTGATTAAGCATAGGCATTTGATCTGTTAAAGCCTCTGGAATGTTTTTGCTTCTGGTTATGGTTTGCTTATTCATATTCCTCGTTTTGGATTTAAATTACATGGTTCCTTTGCCCAGCTACCAAATTAAGTGCATAATGCGACACTGTGTGCTGTGGATTTCATGTAGAATGTTTTTTTCTTCGTCCGCAGTAGTTAGTTTTGTGCAGGTGGCCAGTTGCTGAACTAGCTAGTTTTTACCTTATGCAGTGATGTTTGTGCCGGTCTCCCTGGCGAAGGGATTAGCGACATTGTTCGTAATTCTGTATATCCACTTGGGGGAAACAGCAGCTGCAAGATTCTGCAGCGGATCGTGCCGTGCTGATAACTTATGGGGGTATGTGAGCCGATTGTTCAGAAGGCAATGGCAAACTACTGAACGTAAAACTTGCCTAGTACATCAAGAGCAGCTGAAAAATGCTGGTGTTGACTGCAATGTCCTGTAAGTGATATGAAGCTCAAATATAAAAACAAAAGGTAATGTTTGTGCAACTGGTGGTTTTCTAGTGACTGCTGCTTCCACCAACGATGAACTGTAATTCTAGTGGTGGACTGTTGTATTGGCATTCTGGCAGCAGTCTTATGAATGTATGCGTTTGTGCGCTTTTGGTTTGTTAGGACTGCTGTCTGTTAAACTTTTCACATGAGGAGCATATATGTGATATTCATTGGCATAGAAATAGAGCATTGTGGGGTAACCCTTTGCCATGAAATTGAAACTGTGACTAATGTCTAATATTCATAGACTGTCTGGAAGTTATTCTGTGCTCTGATGATTGGTGCCAGCTAGCCGCTAGGTGAAGCTTTATAAATGCCTTTGATGGTTTTTATTTAACTTCACGTAAGCCTTCTTCCATACATCCATGCCATACACTAGTGATAAATGTTCCAGTAGGGGGAACCTGAACAGAACTGGCAGGGGATCTTGGAGACAGTGGGTCTCAGAAATGTTTTTCCTAGATTCTACGAAGTGCTATGTTTAATTGCCCACTTCCATATCATAGGTGACATAATAATCCCTCCGATGATAGTCTGTTGGTAAACTCTAGCTATAAATGATTGGTTTGTTGCTATTGTCAGTCCATAAAGGTCTTTACTGTAGTAGTGACACCTTCTTGATGTGACAGTGTCAATATAATTCTACTATACTATATCACAACTCCTTGCTGGCTCTGCATAATTACTAATGTTGCTAGTGAGACAACAATGCCACTATATGAAACGTATGATCCAGGGCCCTTGCAGGCCAGAACCTAGACAAGAAATATCTCATTATTTGTTGAAACAAATGCAAATTTCTGCTGTCACATAGCTTCTGAGAGAAGCCTAATGGTGTTCAGTGTGATTTACAATGTGTTTATTCTCCCTAAGACCTGCTGAACTAGACATGGCACTCAACTGTGTTTGAATAAGTTCAACCACTGAGCACCCTGTATGCCTCCCTAGATGTATGCATAATTACTAATTTATTTATTTATTCCTTTGTTACAGGCAATCAATAAAAGCAAAAAGGCTAAGGTAAGTCATTTTCCTGAGAGATAGAGTTGTGTTGTTATCCTTGAAGGGAGCATTCACATTCTAGAAAGGTCAGGACTTTGGTTTCTTGGTTTGGTTTTTGGCCCAAGATCACTTTTATTAGACATGTTCATCTTCTTAAGTGCTTGAGTATCCTTCCATTGATCACACAAGGTGAATCTCAACACAGTACACTAATTATTTAGCAGTGGATGGCTTGGCCACATGGCATGGTCGAGACAGGAACATAGAACTGATTCACGACTCTGGTGATTGAGTGAGATGGCAAAACATGACCGCCTGCGCTTATCGGCATGGCGCATGATGGATGGATGGATGGATGGAATTATGTAGTACTGATTAGGATCTATATATGTGTAATCCAGAATCACACATGCCATAAATATTCATTTATGAGAGTCTATTCCGTCTGCACATTTTGATTTCAACTGTGCACTGTGCATACGAGTCCTAAAATTGTTTGTACTTGTCCAAAAATACTAGATGTCCAATCCATTACCCCAGGATCAGGGTGGAGCCTACCATCTTTTTCTTATTTATAAGAATGACAATCCATGACCAAATCAAATCAGGTCTTCATGAGCCAGAGGTGAATGTCATAACCTGAGCTACTCTGTTCCTTAATAATCAAGGCTTTATGAGGTGGGATGGTCTCCTCCCTTCCTCACACCCACTTCCTTTCACTAATTCAAAGCCCAGGTTCCTGCCCGTTTTAATATGTGTTTCATAAGTGCAATTCTTCAGTTTGGCTTTCTTTTCAACACACAGGTCATGAAGCTGACAAATAGGATATAGTACCCAACAATTACGCTTCTGATAGGAACATGAAAATGATTTCCTTGCCTTGTCCACTCCCACAGACTAGTAGATCATTAAGACACTATTCCACCAATGCACTCTGTGTGACTTGTATCCACATGTGCAGAGATGTGCTGTGTGTCTGTATATATGTGATTCTGCAGTTATTGAAGAAACAATGTTTATATTGTTAGCATAGAAAGGTAAACTCGCTTACATGTTATTAAGATATATTAGAGATTTCATTTTAGATACATATTTTAAACTCTTGGAAAATAAAGTTTTTTTGGTTTGTTTGTTCAATTAGATAAATATTCTTCTTAAGGCTGTATGGTATTGTGTGAATTTATCAACACACCAACACTTCTGTACAACAGTTACAACCACACATAATTTTATGCTGGCATGATTGATGCCCCGTACGACAAAAACACTTCTGTCTTGTCATGTATAAGATCCTTGTCATGTATAGCATAATGTCATTGTTATGACAGCTGACCAAAAAGATTGTTGATTCTTTGTTAGTTCCCCTGCCTCATATATTTTAATGACCAAGGTGTCTTCAGTGTTCTTCTTCATGCTGGATGATCTTTGCTTCTGATTCCATCCTGTTCTCTTTGCCAATATAGCCAAAGTGTTGCAGTTTTCCAGACACTTCTATTTGTGGGCTAGTTTTCCTCAAATCCTGTAGAGTGTCACTGCTAATTCAGATTGAATTTGTATAACTGTTGGTAAATGCCAGTGCGCTAATCACTTGACCACCACAGCTGTGACAATTCCTGGTCATAATAGTTTCTCTTTAACCCTTTACAGGGCAGACGCTTGTCCATTTTTTAGCCCTGAACGGGCAAGATTTTTTCAGGTTCGGTAAAATTTCGGGTCGCGTTAGTAAAAACATCACAAATAAGGTGTTAGTCAACCGATTTTAGTTAAATAAACAACACAATGAAGAGAAAAGCATGCAGAATATGTTACGTGATTGTTGTCGGTAATCCATATATGAACACAAATATTTACGAAATACAGCATGTTGTTTGTGATTTTCCGTCATCTATACAGCAATTTACAAACACATTTTCAGAATCATAATCACTTTCTTTAAAGTCCGACTCAGACTGCTAATGCAAAGTAACGCTTTGCACTAATATCTAGCTCCGATTAATAGTCAACTTCGTGCCCTTTAATGTCACTTAAATTGAACCTAGCGAAATCTCGGCTATCACTTGAAGAATCGCCGAAATCCGTTTGGAAAAACTAAGCGTAAAAACCCCGAAAACTATCAAAAAAAGTCCGTAAAAGTCCGTTCAAATTCATAGTAGGCGTTTACAAATGGCGGCCACGTTGTCAAGCTATTGACGAAAGCGAAAGTAGCCGTCAGAAGTATCGTAAAGCCGAGAAATCGTGTTTTTACAATGCATAATAGTATCGGACGCAATTGGGCGATTTGCTCGTTAAAGGCATCGGACGGAAATGGACGTTCTGCCTTGTAAAGGGTTAAAGCTAAATTTTGTCATTGAAGAACAGTACAGGTAAATGTAGAAGCTTCTGTATAAGGCTAAATGTGATCTAATTTGTTAAGATAATCTTCTCAAGGACATTTACATCTATTACCTAGAAAATGTTACTATTATTGTAAAGCTACTGAGTTTTCTAAAATTGGCATCCATATGCCATTCTTATGAAGGTTCTGGCTTTCTATTTTGGAAGTAGTCAGTAGCTTTCTAATTAATAAGTTCAATGGATATTGATAACATTAAACAGTGTAAACTATGTATAAACTGAGCAGTTCTCCTGAGGTCAGATGTTCCCTATTCTTTGAAATTAAACAGTCAGTGAGAAGCTGATTGGTTATTGTGTATGGGTTAAAGCAATGACTACATGGGAGAAGGTGGAGGTTCACTTTAACCGATGTGTCTTTAACAATGGGTCTGTATATGCTGTTATTCACTTTTGTTGGGGCATTACAATAGAGTTCAGCCAGTCTTTCTATTGGCCACCTGTTCAGGCAGCCTGACTTTGTGTTGTTTTTGAGAAAATATTGTTCTGTGGCTCCCACTATAGCAGTTGGCTGTTTCATTTCCCAAAGTGAATGCCTGCAGAATATGACTGGGAAGCTTGATACTAGAAAGACATTGATACAAGTAAACATTTCACCTAAAGTCTTAATCAATGAAGAAAATATTGGAAATGTGTATACTCAGGTAAAAAAACTGACCTGTCACACTCAATGTAATCCAAATGTTTGAATGATGTAACATAAAGTTCTAGTAAAGTACCATGACCAGGAATCCACTACAGGATTACACCAATAGCATGCAGTTGGTGAGTGATCCTCTTATGAGGGCAGTTTATGTATTTTCATATAAGATATGTTTAATTATTTTCAGTACTGACATGACGACCTGGAAAATCTGTATGTTAGATGTAGAAGATATGAAAATATAATTGTTATTACAGAAAATAATTTGTTAGTAGACATATTGATTTGAGTCGTGGTAGTTTAATAGTATAGGCATACAGAGAGAAATGATGCTGGATGGACTGAGATGGCTATGGGTTTGAATCAGGTTGGGTCATGAATTCAAATATGCATCGGGGGAATTTGTAAAACTGACCTGGCCTCCCGGGTTCGACTCAGCCTAAAATGGGTTCAAGGGAAATGTCTAGGGAAGTAAAGGCAGCTAGCATGATACTCACATCGCCCGCCGAATGTCAGTTAGTCTAAAAATATAGGAGTCAAGCAACACATACCCAATGCACCTTTAAGGCGTGTCAAAGGATCCTTTACTTTTCCTTGAAGATATATTTATATTTCATGTACAGACATAAATGAATATATTTTATTTTAAACTTGCATTTAGTGTAATAATTTTCTCTGCAATGATCATCTTCTAGGATGTGGAAACCCTTATTCAGGAAACAGATTCCTTACAGAGGAAGCTTCAGAGTCAAGAGGAGGAGTTTCGACTTCAGAACCAAACCTTAATGGCAGAGCTAGCAATGGTAGGGCCTTTTCTTCATAGCCATTGTCTATTGTATATCTCCAGGTGGGGCCTTTTCTTCATAGCCATTGTCTATTGTATATCTCCAGGTGGGTGATGTCTCTGTTGCTAACCCACACTTGCTGTTAAGCGTAGCTGGGGGTAGCCTAAGCTTGCATTTTAAGGCCAATGTTTTGCTACATCTGTGTCATATTAGATTCTATACTTCACTTATCAAAAAGGTTGCATGCTGTCATTTTGCTTAGCCAGTCACAGTGGAGTTGTTATTCATTGAATTGACTTCCCTACAAGAAAACAGTTTGATCGTTTCTAGTTATAACTCTGTGGCGAAGGGTTACAGATGCAATTCGTAATCTTGAATACCACATTCCAAACACAGTGGCGGATAATTTGGAAGTAGACTGCTTTGTGTTTATTTTCATTCAATGATATACCTGCTGATTGTTAAGAAAGCAATGGCAAACTACTGAGCGTAAACTTACCAAGAAATCACAACAGCCAAAAATGCTGGAGTTGACTGCTATATCCTGTAATGGATTTCCATCTAACTTTAACTAGTTATAACACTCACTTTTATATTGAATTCACACATAAGTAAAAGAATATTTTCATAGCTAACAATGGAAATTTGTGTTCAGTAGAAATGATTGGTGGCATATTGATTTAATCGTATTCTTTCATTTGATGACCTGGTGTGTAAAGGTAAATGTTACCTGATTGCAGTGATATTTGCATTTTTCTCACAGCCACAATGAAACAAACTAAATTTTAGTTTTCATTTTTTAAGAAAATTCCCATGCTCTTTCTTAGGCACACGCAAGAGAGCAAAGGGTCATACTGTCATTTGTATCTTATTGAGCTAAAGCCACACCTTGTGTGCCACATACATGGCATGGCTGTAGCTGAATCATGTACAAGTGAAATTATACTTCCTTTGGAAAGAAGCAATCAAGTTGGTGTACCAGTGCTTTGCTATCCAAACAAAATTGGTAGCTCAAAAATTAGCTTATGTTTATTATGCAGATCACAGATAGTTAGACTCTTGGCTTCATTGACTACACAAAGGCTTTTCATAGAGTAAGACATGCCAACATTACAAAACTGCGAGTTTATTGCAGCTATTATTATTTTTTCTTTGTATTGTCCCCTGTCAGTTGATATCAAGTAATGAAGAGTTGAAAAAGGAAGTAGAATCTCTGAAAGAACAGTCTGCGGCAACCAAGGGAGAGGAGAATGGACAGTCAGGCAACACTGATGAGCTCAGAAGATTGCAGGCTGAAAATTCAGCTTTGCAGAAGAAATTAAATGGTTGGTATCAGTAGTTTTATAATAATTTACTTTTTGACCATTTAATATTCCCATGCCATTCAATTCTCTTCTGCTCCATCATCATCATCATCATCATCATCATCATCATCATCATCATCATCATCATCATCATCATCATCATCATCATCATCATCATCATCATCATCATCATCATCATCATCATCATCATCATCATAATCAAGTGCCCTGCCAGCTGGCGTAGGCGTTCATGGCTCTCCACAGATGTCAGTCTTTGGTGTTCTGGATCAACTCTGCTCATGGTATCCTTCCATGCCACCGTTTCAATCCATCCAGCATCATTTCTCTTGGTCTGCCTCTGCCTCTCTTCCCCTCGATCTTTACAGTTGTCGCGATGTTCTCCAATGCCTCTCTTCTCATCACATGACCAAAGAAAGCTGTTTGTCTCTTTCTTATTGTATATAATGTTCTAGTTTCATTAGCCTCTTTCAGGCAATCATTGTTAGTTACTCTGGCAGTCCAAGGAATTCGCAAAATTTGTCTCAGGAACCACATCTCTGTTGCTTCTAAGTTCTTCCTAATTTATTCATTTATATTCCAAGGTTCACTCCATACAGAAAAACTGGTTTTATATAGCATTTCAGCACATTCTTTCTTACATTCAGTAATAGTAACTTATTTTATAAGATACTCTTCATTTTCTAAAATGTGGCTTTTGCTTGCCCTATTCTGCTCTTGATTTCTGTTGTGCATCTTCCATCTGATGTTATAAATGCCCCTTGGTTTTCCACTCCATACTATTCATTTCGTGAATATCTAATTTCTACTGTCTTTAATCTTCTTGGACACCACTTTGTAACTTTGGATTATTATTAATGTTTATTTGATCATCACATTTCTGTTGCTGTTGTTTGGGACGTCATATTTCAGATTGTAAGTTGATTTCATTATGTCAGTAGGTGAGAACTGATATAATGTTATATATATATACACATGCATACATTTTCACATAAAAATGTGTATGAACACACACACATGCACAGTGTGAATATGCACACACACATGCTTGCTCATGCCCCCGTGGAAGAGAGAGAGAGAGCTGATTTCATTTCTGTCAACTGGATGAACAGAGAAGTTCTAACACTTCTGAAGAACAAACATATTTAAATATACATACATTATCGTTTCTCTTGTGTATGCACAATGTGTCCCTGCTCCTTTCATTGCTTGATGGTTGCTGTATTTGTTGGGACATTTTCCCAGCACTTAATTTCCAGAACTGCCAACAAATCTAAACATTTATTAAAGTGATAGCTATAAAAGAACCCCTTGTACAATGTTTTACTTTTTTCTAAATGTTTATGTTTAGTTCTTCAAGAAAGGGTAGAAAGAGACCCCCCTATATTAAGTGAACAGCTCTCGCAGAACACTCCTGAAACACCTCAGCTTGAAAGGTAAGACAAAAATTACATCACATTTTTCTGGTTATGAAGTTACTGTTTTTCTGTGAAGCTAATTGATTCAGATACTACCATCAAAACACATACATTGCTGTAGAATATGCTTAAGAATGGAAAACTAATTATGTTACTGATCTGTGTTCTTTGAAAGACAGACATGAAGTGTCATCATTTACCTCTTTGTCTTGGTTTAAAATACACAAATATTGTTAACCCCTTTACCGTGGAAAAAAAAAATTTTTTTTGTTATGCAAACTGTGTATTTTTTTTCTTTCATAATTTGATATGTTATGTTGTCCTGGCAAAATAAAATGTTTTTTTAAGTGAAAATGAGTTGTCTTTTAGAAATTGTGAGGAAAATAAGAAATGTTCTGTACTAAATGGTACTGTTCAATAACGGACTAAACTGATACGTATATTAGATGTCAATTGTTTTTAGTAATTATACTTGGTGTGGTAAACACCAAAATATGGAGCTGCACATAGTGCTGTGTCACACTCCGGACAGTAGTATCGTGTCTCTTTACGAAATTTTCTCCCATCGGGACCGGGTCTGTTGCAACACACTTTACATCTTTTTTTGTTCTTTCGTACCTTTTTTTTCTTGTTTACTGTCCACTTTCACTTTTGGCATCACGTGATGACCTACTTTTATCTTCCGCTGTTGAACTGGCTGTTGGATTAGCCGCCCTATGCATTTCCTATGTTATTTTTGTACTAACACGAGTTTACTCGGGATGCACGGCACACAGAAGACTTTTACATCTGATGACGAGTTAACTCGTGATGCACGGTTAAAGCCAACAATTTTTATGACGAGTTAACTCGTGACACACGGTAAAGGGGTTAAATCAGTTGCAAGAATGAAAAGACAATTCCTCAGGTGTTGTGCCCTTTTGAAAAAAAAAATACTTTTGAGACAGATAATTTGGACATGATTTAGCTTTTCTAAGAAATATATAATGATTGAAAATTGTGTAACCACAACTGGCGATTAGATTTAGAAAATTGCCGGTGGCAGGCACAGACACCCAATAGTGATGCTGGGCTGGGTTACATTTCACTGATTGTCATTCTGTATATAATAAACATGTAAGTCTGGCAAGGAGTCAGGCTCTGTATCAACATTGCTTGTGGAATTTCTCGTATGTCATTATTGTTTGGATACTTTGAACATTTACGACTTGACTCCATTCACCACACTACATTTCTTGTAGAATGTAAAACCTTCAAGTATACAAACCAAGTTTATACATTCTTCTAGACTTGATGTTTAATTTCAGACATCATCATCATGTATCAGGTCTTTCCAGACATCACTATCATCACAATACTTCACAAGGCCTCTCAGTCTCTTGCCATTCCTCCAGCCTCATGCATCCTCATACCAAAGGTGTCTGTGTCCATCTTTGTGCTGACCGACCCTTGCCTCTTCTACCAGAAACTATGCTTTCCATCGCTGTTCTTTCTAAGCCACTGGGCTTTAATATAGCCAAAGTACTTCAGTTTCGGAAATATCACACTGTTTATGTTCTAGTTTTCTTCAGTTTTCAGATCTTATAGAATTTCAGTGTTTTTCTTCATCTTGATCCATGATATTATAAGAACTTTTCAGTAGCATTTGAGAACAAATGTCCCAAGTTTTCTTCTTTAGTGATGGCGAAATTGTCCAGGCTCACATCCATATGTTACCACAGGAAAGATGCATGTCCTCAAAAATGTTATTTTAACTTGTTTGCTGGTGCTGTGCCATAAATTCTAAATACTGTTTAATAATCTCTGCAGTGCTATGGTCAGCATGTATTTAATTTCTTGTGAACAGTCCCCAGTGTTGAGGATTATGGAGCCAAGATATTCACAGTTTGTGACATTTTCAACTTCTTTGTTGTTGATTGTCATGTTTGGTTAGATTGTGGTAATTTTCTGTGGACATTATTTGTTGTTTTGCTCAAGTTCAGACAAAGATTGTGACTTTTCACTGTGTTTCTTCACCGACAGGATCAGCTGTTCTAATGCTTTAGCACTATTTAAGAGGATAACTTTGTCATCTGCATATCTAAGTTCTGGGATTTAGTTTTCACAAATTACAAATGGATCAAAATTATCTCTGATCTCACTATTTTTGACATTTCTCATTACATTTTCTGCATATGTGTTGAATAGATATGGATAGATATGTCTTTACTTCCTTTTGAAACCTCAAACCAGTTTGATCTTTCACCGGCTACTCTTGCAGCTGCTGGTGGGTCATTGTGTATTGACTGAAGTAGGTGGATTAAATGTACCGGAAACACCATATCACTTATTGTTATTCTATGCTTGTCACAGTGGTGGTTCTCATATTGAACATATGGTCCCTGGTTCCTCTGCCCTCTTGGAAACCTGTCTGTACTTTTGTAACTCATATTCTAATCGACTTTCAACACTCATCATGATGATTCACAAGAGGATTTTGTTGGTAGGACTTATCATTGCAGTGGTTTGATAATTGATACAAAGTTTTAAATGCCCTGTCTTTGGCAGTGACATACTGACTTCTTCTTGCTGTCCATCTTTGTCTGTCATAGTGATATCTTTATAAACCACAGGTATCCACAAATCAAAACGGATTAGAACATCATTCTTATACTCACATTTTATTCAGTGCATACTCTGACTCTGGCAAGTACACTGTTTCCATGTAGACATGATATTAATCCTCTAGTAACATTGGGTACCTCAATATACCAATCATCTAGAAACACAGTATTATACCATAGCCATTCCTGCAGGGCTCCTCAAAAGAGGAGGGAGGAAGAAGAAGATGAAATGTTCAAGTAATTAAGCTCAAGGATTAAACACCTGAAACTAAGATGGCCATTTCTTCTTCTTCTTCTTCTTCTTCTTCTTCTTCTTCTTCTTCTTCTTCTTCTTCTTCTTCTTCTTCTTCTTCTTCTTCTTCTTCTTCTGCACTCATCTGGAGTCTTTTTTTTCGAATGTGAATGCGTTGTGCCTGTTTACAGTGGAGCTGCTATACTGTGCCTTTAGGCTGACACATCCGACTTATGTGAGTGTTTGTTGACCGGGTTAACCTTCCCGGGGAAGATGGCTAGTTGAAAACCAAATGGTGATTTTGAACTTTAAAATAGGAACCTAATTTGTGTGTCAGCTGGACAGGAAACAATGGGGGAAAAAAGAGATGTGGCCTAGGATTTATGAAAGCTAGGAATTCACACTTCTGAAACAACTGCAGCTATAAAGTAACTTTAATCTTTAATAGTATTGCCTCTGAGCATTGGGCTGGAGCCTGTTGACAATGAAATACCTAATACCCACAGAGGAAATATTGCCAGCCTAGGCCTAACCTCAGCCATTCTAGGCCTAACCTCAGCCAGCCTAGGCCTAATCTCAGCCATTCTAGGCCTAACCTCAGCCATTCTAGGCCTAACCTCAGCCATTCTAGGCCTAACCTCAGCCATTCTAGGTCTAACCTCAGCCATTCTAGGCCTAACCTCAGCCATTCTAGGCCTAACCTCAGCCATTCTGTGTGTGCTGTGCTGAATATAACCTGCTTATATCCTAATATGTGCCTCAACTGATGTAAAATTCCAGTACCAGCCCTGCACGCCCTTTTAGTTTCTGAGCTTGTGGAAGGGAAGGAGAGCTCTGCAACATATCCCCCACGGAGATGGTACCATGGAAGATGGCCAGGAATA
Source organism: Cepaea nemoralis (assembly GCA_014155875.1). Classification (NCBI taxonomy): domain Eukaryota; kingdom Metazoa; phylum Mollusca; class Gastropoda; order Stylommatophora; family Helicidae; genus Cepaea; species Cepaea nemoralis. Next base: position 144,932 of record JACEFZ010018366.1, on the reverse strand, counting down.
AAGCCTACTCCCGCCTCACATTGATAGATGCCAGTCCTTCTCATAGCTCACTTTACATGAACACCATTGCATCAGACTTTAGGGTAAAACAGGGTCTTCCAGAGGATTCATCTGCCAACCAACCAATCTTTCATAGTATTATCAATTTGTTAACCTTAAAATGTCCTTTAATTTGTAGGGACAATTTAGAGGAAAGCGGAGAAGCAGTTGATCAGGTGGAAGGAACATCAGCAGCAGGTTTGCAACGTTAGGACACATTCATTTTATGCTTTGCATGTTTGATAGATTTCACATTGTGTAACCAAGACAGTGGGGAATCCACATCTGTTATCTAGCGATGTTCTAGATATAGTCAGAGCTTTGCAGTTGATAGAATGTTGTTTAAAGATCGGACTCTCTTGTAAGTTAGCATCAGACTCAAAAATATCTTCTGTTAGTCTGAAAACAGGTGTTGAGGTCATCAGATCATGCCACACCCCTCTAACTTGTTTTCAGAAATTATGTTCAGTTCTGCGTAAATCTGAACCTCAATGCCCTTGTATGTTTGTGTGATATAGTTGTTTCTTAAACTTTCCTCAGTTTCTTTTACCCTGGTTTTTTCCCATTCAGTATTTTCAGTAGTATTACTTCATGTCTAATATTGTGAATAAGCCATGACTTGTGTGTGTGTTTGTGTGCGTGCGTGCGTGCAAGCGCACATTTTTTTTTTCAGTATCCCCCATCCCCCACCCCTGACCAATGTCTACAAATATTATCATTGGACTTCTTTTCTATCCAACTAACTCTTTGCATCCTGCAATAACAAAGCTATTAATTTCGTGCCATCTTTATGGTGATGAACATGACAGTATGTTTTACATCCCTACGGATGTAATGTACTTTGTGAGAAAATAAATGCTAAAAAGCTAGATTGGTGCCTCTCGTGTTAAAAAAAAGAAAAAAAGAAACTCTTGTTACTTACCCATATAGACTTGGCAGCTTTGACTTCTGATTACTAGCTTCTTTGGATGTTCAACTTCCCACCTTTTTGTCTTTCCATACCTTATATGTGCACAGGAGTTCTGTGAAAATAATAGTTAACATTTTTTACAATCAGAGTTGATAATACATAGAGTCAAAGTATGTGCATGTACAATATAGGTGGAAGTCACAGCAGTGCAGTGGCTAGCACACTTAGCCTCTGGTCCAATGTGCAAGGGTTTGGATACACATCAAGACAGCTTAAAATAGTTATCAGGAGATGTCTTGGGAAGTAGAGGCAACTATAAGCATATGGGGCTAGCACAATATGCCCGATACACCTTAAGGCATGTAAAAAGATAATTTAATTTTCCTTTTTTTAAAAACTCTTAATAGTGTAACCATTCAGATGTATTTTAATGTAATATACTTGAGATTAAGACCATTTCTTAATCTATTTTGTATGAATGATTCATTTCCACCATGTATTCAGATTAAACTGTTGGGTTTAAAAAAGTTAGTTGCATATCCTTTACAGGACATCACAGTCAGCCCCAGCATTCTTTGGCTGTTTGTGATGACTTTGAAAGTTTACGTTCAGTAGTTTGCCATTGCTTTCTGAACAACCGGCACTCATACCATTTTATAGAAACCAACGTGAGGTGGTCTGCTGTCAAATCGCCCGCAGCTGTGTTTCGAGCACGGTATGCGGGATTACAAAATGCGTCTGTAACTCCTTTGCCACAGAGCCGACACTGTCGGGTTATTTAGTAAAATTGTGTTTGCTTATTAATCTTGAACAGATTTGGAGATTTGAAATGATTTAGTGTTTACATGTTCAAATGCTAAGTAGTTTATTAGGAGTAGCAATTATTTAACACTTGCTGCTGTAATTTCATCATTGTCTCTTAATAACGTATAGTAAAACTCCTCTTATGGAAACAGCAAATTGCTGGATTTTCCGAGGAAATCTGACTGCTAGAGATTATGATATTCAATACGATGTCATAGTGTCCCCATGATGATCTAGTGATCTTTGGAGAGTTGGTTGATTAGTAAGTCTCTTGAAGACTTTGAGTTGAGTCTGCTGTATTGATGCTCAGGTTGTCTGAGTTCTGTGAAAGCCTTGCATCTATCAGATGAGGCCAGTGTAGAGTCTTTCCTCCTGACCCGCTGCTGAAGTACCATCTATATGGGAACTATGGTTGTAGAGCTCTCCTGCCCATCTCCAAGTACAGAAACCAGCATGGTGTGCAGTATTGGTACTTGAGCTTTGCACCTCTGGAGAGGCATCGTGATCCATGGCTTCAGTCTGTGAATATGTCAAGTGGTTTGGCCATGTCGTTAGAATGCAACACCAGCAACTACCATCACTGGCCTTACATCAAAGATCATCTGCGACGAGACCACGAGGACATCCAAGAAGAAAATGGATTGACGACATCAAAGACATTGTACAACCACACGGAATGACACTATCCAGTGCCGCCCACCGGGCGCTGGAACGCAAATTATTCCTCCCCACGACGCTTGACGGCAGAAGTGGAAGAAGATGATGATGATGATGATGATAATAATAAATGTAGCACAAATAATTGTTATATGGGTGATAATACATTCATATAAATATGCTGGGGTGGAGTCGAGTATAAACATATAGTGAGATCATCAAGGGTAGAGACTGTTTGCAGAAGGCAGACATGATAATCTCATAGAGATGGTGTTTTGTCAAAAATGTTTTGCATATTCCTTTACAGGACATCGCTGTCAACATCAGCATCTTTCAGCTGTATGTTGATTTCTTGGCAAAATTACGCTCAGTAGTTTGCCATTGCTTTCTGAAGCGGCCGGCTCACATACCCCAGTAAGTTACCGACCCGATTCGAACCACTGTTGATTCTCACCATCGTCACGTTACTTATGAGAGTATACGAGATTACGGAGAAAAGTCGCTAACCTCTAAGCCAGGAAGCCGGCTGGTGTTTTGTAGTAAATTATACTTTCATGTGACCAGCAGTCTACCATCCTCTTCCCTCTTCTTTTCAGATTTACCATTTGCCCATTGCAGGCTTGAGTGATGTGAATAGTAAGTACACGACATACTGGTATATTTGGTTACATTTGATATGTTTCTTAATATATGGTAACATGCTTATAACTTATTAGTGAGAATCATAATCATTGTAGCTCAGGTCCACAGATGTTCTGATTTGCTTCTTAACATCCCTGCCAAGTGTTTATTGACTGAATTGCATCAGTTCTGTGTTGATTAATCAATTGTCTTGTGCCCGTGTCAAAATGTTCAAATCTAGCAGTGCCACGATTCACTCCAATCTCCCTCACTCTGGACAAGGAAGCAGATTTCAAATTGTCCTTAAAAGTCACCTGTTTGTCTGTTATCTCTCATGACAAGGATTATTTCTCTCTTCCATCACCTACCATATGCACCAGTCAGTCAACATGATTGATACCCATGTCAGTAATCATTATCTCACCAACTACCAATGTTGATATGTGAACGCTTTAATATACAAGGTGTCCATGAAGTCTTCATACAGTTTTAACAACAATACTCTAACTGAAGAGTTGGTAGCTTAATGGCTAGGGGCTCGCTTGCCAGCCCAGTGGTAATTGGTTTGAGTCCACATTAGGGCAGATTTTTAAAATAGGCCTCGGCTGCTATGTCCGCTCAGCCTAAATGGGTACAAGAAAATGTTTTAGGAAGTTAAGGTGGCCAGAGTGATAAACAATCACATCATTCGCCAAGTGCCAATAGTTCTATACAAAGTTGAGTCTAGCACAGTATGCCCAGTGAGTCAAAGGCGTGTAAAAGTGTCTTCTCTTACTCTGACTAACTCATAATTGGCCGTGGCATGCCTGAGTCTACATCTTTCAGCTGTAGTTGATGTCTTTGGATAGTTTCACCCTCCTCTCACCCTCCTCTCACCATCCTCTCACCCTCCTCTCACCCTCCTCTCACCCTCCTCTCACCCTCCTCTCACCCTCCTCTCACCCTCCTCTCACCCTCCTCTCACCCTCTTTGCAATTTCCAAATATTTTAGGATGATTAATTTGCTCTTGTACTTGGAACCTCCTGTTTATTGCCCTTGTGGGAAAATACAAGTTGTACCAACTCATGTACAATAAATCAATGGGAAGTGTGTTGTCATTAACAACCAAGTGGTGTTTTGTACAAATGCACAGCTGTATGCTGGAAGCAGGTCTCGCAATCTCTGAGCCAGAAGTAGACCCTGAAACCTCCCATCACACATTGCTCCATGCAACTGCTTCGCAGAAGTAACAAGTTGTACTTTGACTCTCATCTAACTAGACATTCATGGAAGCTTGTTTATGAAGAAATGTGTTTCATTGCTGGTGTAAAATCACGCCCTGAAAGTAATTTTGGACTGTGTCATTGAGAAAAGTGTGCAATTTTACTGGAGATCTCGGAAGGTCATTAAGGAGTTTATGCTTTGTGTGATGTTCTCAGCAGGTGACTTACCATTCTGTAGAGAGAAAACCTGGTACAATGAAGTTGATCCTTTCACCCTTTTTAGCTGTTTAAAATAAAAGCTTAAGTTGCTACTGTCATTAATTGATTGGGTTTTGTTTGTTTGAGTCTCTTCAGTGGATCTATGCAGTCCTTGTTTCCGTGGCTTCCTTTTTATGAGCTTTTTTAGATTGATTGACTTTCTCTCTTGTGCTTTCTTCAGTTCAAGATATTGATTGTGATGCTGGAAAATTGACTTACTGGAATCAATCACATTTCTTGAACTTGACTAATAACTAATACTAATAATTCTCAGGCTTTTAGCCCAACTTTCCAGATTGAGGTTATGTTTTAAGTTGCACAATTTGAAATCCAACTTTATATACAACTATAAGAAATATACAAATAACATTCTTAAGGCCTGTATTGAGAAAAGAGGCATTAGAAAAAATGTGACAGCCGGAGAGATAAATAGAGAAAGAGGCAGACCAAAAGAAATGATGCTGGATTGATTGAGACAGTGGCATGGAGGAATATCATCAGCAGATTTGATCCTGAACGCCATAATACGCCATAAAATTGACTTACTGGAATCAATCACATTTCTTGAACTTGACTAATAACTAATACTAATAATTCTCAGGCTTTTAGCCCAACTTTCCAGATTGAGGTTATGTTTTAAGTTGCACAATTTGAAATCCAACTTTATATACAACTATAAGAAATATACAAATAACATTCTTAAGGCCTGTATTGAGAAAAGAGGCATAAGAAAAAATGTGACAGCAGGAGAGATAAATAGAGAAAGAGGCAGACCAAAAGAAATGATGCTGGATGGATTGAGACAGTGGCATGGAGGAATATCATCAGCAGATTTGATCCTGAACGCCATAGACCGCGATCTGTGGAGACCCATGAACGCCTACGCCAACTGGCAGGGCATATGATGATGATGATGATGATGAAGTGTGTGGATGCATTGATTGATATGTTTATAGTCACATTTTCATGTAAAATATGTGTATTCTGTCTTCAAACTTTTATGTTCAGAATGTAATTTTCAAGTTAAGTTACATTTTAGTTAATGATTTGTTCCATTTATGTATTAATAATTTATTTGTCCCCAAAAAGAAATATTCATGAGTGTGGCCTATCATATTTGCGTAGAGCATGACAAGCTATGTATTCTTTAACATTTCAGAATTACAGCTTCAGCTGGACACAGAAAGAGAGGAGAAGCTGATAATCAAAGCTGAACTGGAACAAAAACTGGTGACAACATTTATATAGTTGTTTTCCTAGAAACCCAGTAAATGTCATCAGTAAAATGAATTGAGTTGGGTTAAGAACTAACATCACAGCACTCAGGACTCTTCCACACACCCCCTGCCCTCAACTTAAGCAGCCAGCAAAGAGTCCCAATACTAATTGTACCAGACTGTTTTAGAGCTACAGAGTAGTTAATAGACAATAAAATAAGATTAAACAAAACACAGGGCTCCTGCAATAATCAGAACACTGGTTAAAGCCTCCCTAATGGTGAGAGAGGCTAGAAAAAGCACAGTGCACCAAGCCAAAGGAAGTTCGCAGTGGCAGATGTGAGACATGCATGTCAGGTGCAATTTGAAGCAGTAGGCAACTGATGCAGAAATATATTCAAGGTCCTTATGGAACAGGTGAAGGTAAATATTTAAAGAACACGTCACTGAAGTTATTCTGCTACCTACTTTGATCTATGAAGGACACAGCAAGATCTACAATGATGACTACATTGATCTATGAAGGACAAGCAAGATCTACAATGATTCCTGATTGTCAGGACACATCTTTAAACATGGCAGGTGTCTGATGAGGAAAATAGATAAACATTTCTGACCAGGTATCTGAATAGACAGATTAAAAGAGCATGGCGAATAAGGTAAAGGTAATTCCATAGCAGATACTGCCATTGAGATGTGAAGTGTTAGGTCTTCACAGATTCTAGGCCACAGCATATGAGGTAGGGTGGCTATGTCACTTCCTTGTCACCTTTGCTTCACAGATAATTCTGAAAATTGCCTGTTACCAATGTTTACGAAGCTGGGTTGATCTCAGAGCCAAACTAGTTGGGACAAAATAATCCTGCTGGGAGATTAAACCTTGACCATTGCTTTGGAGGTAACAACACTAGCCAGTATGCGCTATGGCTATACGAGGCTTAAAAGTCCACAGGGGTCGACTTCATTGCATCAGGTTTTTATCCCAGTATGGCTCGGTCTCTTTCTGCAATGCAGAAAGTGTCGTACCAAGCACCAACTCCGTACTTCCAGCGATGACCCACAGGAGCCTCCGAAAAAATTCACTCATGAATCGAAGGATGCAGCCTAGAATTGAACCCACAACGTTTGGAGCCCGAGTCAAACGGCTTGACCACTTCGCCACAGAGACTCCCACTATGGCTATATACATGACCAGTAGGATCACAGTAAAGCAGCTTTTTTCACAGATGTGTCGTGGCAGAGATGTGTTAAGGCCATGCTTCTGAAATCCAAGAATATTGCATCAGATCCTGATGGCATCCATTATGCAGGCATAAGGAAAATATCAGGTGGAGACATGTAAATGCTAGCCAAGTATTGCAACCAAGGCATTCAGAGCAGCTAATGATTAACAACAACTGGATCCATGATTTTGTTTTTCCTTGCCAAAGTCAGGCAAAGATCCCACAACAACAAGTCCCTATTGTCTATTGGTTTTTGTTGCTCTCGCTCGCTTTGAACTCAAACGTAGTCCATACACACTGCTTCTAGTAGCACTGGACTGATTTCTGCATGTGGACTAGCTTTCCCTATTGCCAGTATCTCTCGCCCTCAGGCAAACCCACTCTGACTTCAGAGGTCTTGTAATTTATGCCCACAAGTTTAGGACAAAATTCCTATTTTATGATCACAATGTAAAACACTATTGGCAAACTGATATAAATCATCATAGCTTGAAAACAGACATCAGAACTGGAATAAACACTTATCCTATGCCAGTTTTTTTCTCTACACCTCCGACCCCTAACCCCAGTTGGGAGATGTGTGACTCGAAGGCTTTATAAGGGGCACAGGGAAACTGGTGAATCCAACAAAGACTGGTGTAGTCAGCCATCACACACTCCTAGAACATCTGAGGAAGAGATCTGAGCACCAATAGATTTGTCCAGTGTGCAGTGATGATTGTTTTGATCATGTGATAATTTATTTTAAAATGAGAACATTAGTTGGAGGTTCAGTTCTCTTCTATGTGTGCATATATGTTCTTTTTATATTTTGTTTACAGAAGGAAAGCAAAGAACAAGAGGCAGCTCTGCAGGAAGAATTAGATAAAGTAAGTGAAAGGATCTTATATTCTACTAGAACATTTTAAGATTGTCTGTTTACCATTTAGCCTTGCTGTTAACCTTGCTAATGTAACTGACTGCTTTAATAATTTGTGTCACACTTCAGTCTTGCTAAGATATCTCGATGAACTGTTGTGGGCACCTTCAATATGTATAATGGATCAGAACTATAGTCTGTCCTTAAACTGTCTGTTACTTCCATTGGTGAATCAACAGAACACGAGACCTGCAATCAAAAATGGAACTAACATCTGGCATTGGTGAATGCATAAGATAGTAGATCTGTGTTTTTACAACCAGTACACTTTGGGAACAATCATCACTCATAGACTGTCATCAGGTACTAGAAGGAACTGAAAATCTATGTGTGTTGCCCCAAGTACAACTGTCATTTCTGCCTGATGAAAGACATTAGAAATAGTGCACAAAATTAAGGAAATAAATGCTTATAGGTGAAAACCATATTAAGATAGTTTGCTAAAAATGTATAAGTAATTACTAAGAAAGCACTCAACTACACAAACTTCCTACCAACTCTATGCTACCAAGGCCAAACCTGGACAATGACAGAAAAAGAGAGAAGACACATCACAACAACAAAAATGTAATTCCTGAGAAGAATACTCAATGTATCAAGAAGAGACAATCAGAAATGAAGAAATCAGGACTAAAGTGGGGGTTATAGCAGTGCTAGATTTCATCAGGAAACAGCAAGTTAAATGGTTTGGCCATATAACTAGTTTGCCAATTAACAGTACACCACAACAAGCTGTGATGTACAGACAAAACGGAAGCAGTGGAAGAGGCCAGCTACGTAAAACGATGGACAGAGGTAATTACAGTCCATGGGAATCTCGATACCTGAAGCCTATAAGTGGATGCTCTCCCACTATTTATGCTTTGCCTTGACACCACAAGGTACAAGAGGAACAAGATGAGATGAGCTAAATATAGCAAGGTGCTGTTTGTTGTGAAGAAGGCAATTTAAACAACTAAATAATATGCTGCCATTTTATTTTAAACCGAACAAGGGTGTCTCTAACATTCCCATTTGATTTTTACAGACTAATGAAAAGTTGAAGAAGAAACAAGAAAGGTATGTTATTGTCTACTTCTAAATTATATACTATTAGTATACTGTTGTCATCAATGCCGTGGAGAGAAGTAGACATAACACCAGTGAGTCAGGAGGTGAAGAAAAGGCACTGGATACACTACATTGAGAACTATTATAATGAGAAAGGTCTTTGTCTTGAATATGCAGGACGAAAGAAACAGGACGATCTAAAACATGGGGAAAAGAGAGTAGAGACAAAGCTGAAAAGTATGGGGAAGACATGGGCGAAGCTGCTTGAGATAGCTAGGGTTAAGGTGTGCTTGGAAGTGAATTTCTTTGAGGGTCTATGCCTCAATGGGGGATACAGGAGGAAGGAAGAAGAATATTCAAATTGTTGTGTACAGATAAGCGGAACAAACAAAAGGAGAATGAAGTGAATTATACAAGCACCGAATCAAGTTTTATTTATTTCCAGTAGGTTAAGGTAGTTTGATAATACTGATTGGATGAATCCATACAGAAAGCATATTGTGAACATACACAAGACCAAGATGGCATTAAAGAACATTTTGAAAGGACACAGTCCCTAGGTCAACAAGCAATCAATGTTATAGACTTGATCACCATTATAAGGATATGGTAAATGTAGCCCCGTAGCAGATACTTCCATTAGGGTGTGAAGCATTAAACCTTCACATATTCTAGGCCATGACATATGAGGTGGGGTGGCCAATTCTCTTCCACATTGCTTGTCCTTCCCAGACAATGTCCAAACAATACCCAGATAATTTCCAAACAATACCCAGACAATACCCAGACAATTCCCAGACAATTGTCTGATACCCATGCTTATGAGGCTGGGTTGTCCCAGAGATATACTGGTCAGAAACAATAATCCTGTCTCTGCTGGGGATTAAACTCAGAGACTACTTGTCAGGCAAGAGCACTAATAGCTAAGCAACTGTAGCTCTGGCATCAGGCTAGAGAGAAATGAATGTGCTTGCAGCAAAAAACCTTGCAGTTCCATGAAGCTTATTAAGAAGATATAATTCATTCTTTTTAAAAGGTTTCAAATGTATAAATGTGAGGATGGATTACAAAATCCACACAAAGAGATACATGCATATGCTTCTGAGACGGATTTCAACAAATATGAACTAGTAAAAAGTGGGTTGATATTTGTTATTTCAAAATTGGTTTTTCTGGAATTTCTAAACACTTACTGTCCCATCCAATGCACCATGTGTGATGCATTTTTTTATATGTCATTAACAGTGGTGCATACAGCCTTGCCAGCTGCAGTAACAACTGGCTAGAGGCCAATTGGTTATGGGTTTGAATCCACATCGAGTCAGATTTGTTTAATTGATCTGGGTTCCCAGCCTAAAATGGTCACCAAGAAATGTTGGAAGACAAAGGTGAATGGCGTGAGACGACCACATGACTTGAGTGCCAGTTGGTCTATAAAAAGATGGATCCGTCATCATTTGCCCAATGCACTTTACAGCATGTGAAAGGGTCCAGTAAGTTTACTTAGTTTAAATGATGGGAGTTAATTAATATTTCCTGGTAAAGAAAAGGATCCTTTTTTACACACTGAAACATATTGGGCATGTGGTGCCAGATCAAATGTTAACAGTCTGTCTTGATGTCAGTTTGAACCTATAAGCACTGGGCCAGCAGGCTAGTTACTGCACTACAGCAGCTTCCAACATTCTCTGTTGGTGTGCATTATTTCTGGCAGGACCAATATAGTGTTCCATGGCGGCTTCTGCTGCTGAGATGTGAAGTGTTAAGCCTTCACATATTCTCTGTCGCTGTGTGATGGGATCAAGTGGCCACTTCCATTTCTTACTGCCTTGCCTTCCTAAACAATTTCTATAACATTCTGAAAATAACCTGATACCAATTTTACAAAGCTGCAGCAGTCTCTGACCAATACTGTTGAATACATACCTGTAAGTTGGTAAGCAAGTGCTTTAATTGCTTTGCTATCATAACTAATGTTTGAATTGTACTTTTATTCTCAGTTTCCTGCAACTGCATGCCGAAAAGGAAGAACTCTTCAAAGAAAGCAGGTAACTCAAAGACTTGAGACCAAAACTATCTTAACATTTAACACAATTCTTAATATTCTACAATTGACATAATTCTTACTAGCCTTTCTCTAGCTTTGTGTAACATAAATCATACTTCAGTTCTCAAGCTTTGCCTAACATAATTTGTACATCAGTTCTCAAGCTTTGCCAAGCATAATTCTTACTTCGGTTCTCAAGCTTTGACCTAGCATAATCCTTCTTTAGTTCTCAGTGTTTAGATATAATTCTTACTTCAGTTCTCAATCTATGGATATCATAATTCTGTCTTCAGTTCTCAGTGTTTGGATATCATAATTCTCACTTCAGTTCTCAATCTTTACATAACATAATTCTTTCTTCAGTTCTCAGGCTTTGCCTAACATAATTCTTTCTACATTTCTCAAGCTTTGTTCAGGCTCTTTAAAGGACAAGGTCAACCATAGTCCAACATATTTAGTATCTACCTGGTCTCTGTTCAGATCAGTAGTCTTTTTTCAAATAAAGCTTTGATTGAATTTGTGCAGCAAATGTTGAGTAACTGACAAATACAAGTACAATGCATTGATTGGGTTTAGTATAAGAATAATGTAAAATACTCTTTGAGATGTAACAGCAAAGGAGCCCTTTTCATGCCATGAAGCATATTGGATATATGGTGCTAGCTCCATATTGTAGCAATGTCAGAATTATCAAACTTTCCGGGCTGGGTCTTGGGACTCGATCTTGATTTCGCGCGCAATTAGTTGCGTCCAACGATCACTTCCGGTTGTTACTATGTCTTCTAAGAATTTAATTCTTCGAAAGCAGCGTGGTACGATGAAAGGGGAATCTACTCTAATCTTTGTAGTATTGGACCTTCTGTTATACGCCAAAAGTTTTAGGCCGACAAAGTGTTTTTTCTGGATTTTTTTGAGTCTGTTCACGAATAGTAAGCTAATATGTCTTATAACTCGTGTAGCTTATAGAGGTCTAAACTTTTTATTGCATTTTTGAATCCCTTGTCCAATTTTACATAAATGTGAAGAGGTTCAACACAGCTGGTGTTTGCTGGAGTTCAGGACAAAATATTTCCTGACATGGTCAAAATAATACAAAATTCAAGATTGCGGCGCCCATACAGTACAATAGTACTAAACTTTAGCGGACCTATATTTATTTATAATGTTTTTTTTTTTTTGCATATCCTTTACAGGACATCGCTGTCAACACCAGCATCTTTCAGCTGTATGTTGATTTCTTGGCAAGATTACGCTCAGTAGTTGTTATTTATAATTAGAACTGGTAATTTACCTACTAAAATTAAACAGAATACAAGTGTCATTTGTAGCAGTAATGTATCTGTGTACTTGCATAATATTTCAGCATTTGACATGACTGAAAATAATTTTGAAAGCCAGTTTTCAGACCCGTCTGTAAACTTGTAAGTAGTGTAACTGTAAGTAAGGAGTACTTTTTTTCTAAGCTGCGCTGCAGCACTTAATTATTTAAATTTAAATACAGTACTGTAAAATAAGTTATATGTTTTAAATAAGTTAGTATTTAATTATTAATTGCTCACTATTAGATACAGAACAGTGTAATTGTAGAGCAGAAGTAGAAATCAATTTTTAGTGAATATTTAATTATTTGATATTTTTATTTTTTGTTATTTAATATCTTAATAATTAATTAACTGCTGCTTAATTTATGCAGCAGTTACAAACCTACTTACTTAAATTAATGCATGATTTAATCAACAAAAGAAAGCTGTCGCAATGCAGTTAGGACATTAAGACAATATGATAGTAGATGGTTGTGCTGTACCTGATGTACTGAGAGAAGTGAGGTGTCTCGTTCATGCCAAAGAACCAGGCAAGCTAATACAGGAAAGTACTTTTACTAATAATTTACATATATTTAAAAAAATTAGTTGTGAAACATAAAAAAGCAATTAACCAAAGAATGGCCATCACTTGTGACACTCTTTCTTGAACCATTTCCTGTGACATTCAAGACTCTGCCTGTCACACCTACTTTGCCACAGCCTGTGTCAATTTGATAAAACAATTCAGGTGCATACCTTCCTGTGGTGAGTTTCTATATATTTGTTAAAATATGAATAAATTTAGTGGAACTGTGATCAATCAATCAGGTGCCGTCTCTACAGTGAAGGTTGGCTGCAATGGATCTCCAATACTGTCTGTCTCTCACCCTGACTGTATATTCTCTTGGTGTTATCTTCCCACTTGTATCGTTGTCTACCTCATACTTGCTTGCCCTCCAGTATAGTTTTTATAAGTGTCATGTCTTCTAATGATGCCAAAATATTTCACTTGCCTCTTTTTTTCTTCTTTTTGTACTGCGATAAAGCTGAAAATATCAAAAATATAAAATTACACAGAGTAATGAAGCTTACGGAAAAGAATAATGAAAAACACAGGAGAAGACCCTCCAGTGACTACATTAAGGCATAAAAATAAATAATACGTCAAGTTAGGCCTCGCCGCCCCGGACGCAATGATATATGGCACAACGTTGTCCATTTAAAAATAAACAAGCCACGGTAATAAAAGGCAAATAAACAGTTGGCTGCCATTTTAAATTGTTAATTAGGTCACGGCACATCCTATCGAAAAATAAAAAAATGTCAAGTTAGGCCTTGCCGCCCCGGACGCAATGATATATGGCACAACGTTGTCTGTTTAAAAATAAACAAGCCACGGTAATAGAAGGCAAATAATAAACAATTGGCGGCCATTTTAAATTGTTAATTAGGTCATGGCACATCCTATCAAAAAATACAAAATACGTCAAGTTAGGCCTTGCCGCCCCGGACTCAATGATATATGGCACTACATTGTCCATTTAAAAATAAACAAGCCACAGTAATAAAAGGCAGAATTTCTCAGCTTCCAATTTTAGGGCGGCGATAAAATCTTACTTATCTCTTAGGTTATCATTGCACTTCTTGGTATTAAATTAGTCACCAAAAAATTCATAACTCCGCTTAGAATTAATGTACACTCTTTGTTGAGATACCGTTGGATTTGTCTTGTCAAGCTCTATCTAACCGGTATTATTTCATAAGTAAAATCCCAATTTTTAAATATTGACCAAAATTGCTACGATATTAGAACAATCTGCACATGATGGGTGATGTTGTCAGTATTACACAAGCTGGGGGGGGGGTGCGGGGGGGGGGGGGGGGGGGGGGGGGGGTACGGGGTGTCAGGCATTGGTAGCACCTTTGGTAAGAATGGCTCTCATGTCCTTTCAGGACCCATCCCCCACTGGTCCAAGTCTGACACCCAGCTCGTGCCTGTGGCTCCTAGTAGCTGTCAGCATGCGACAGCGGCCACCCCCCGGGCAACAGCTGTGAGAGGCTGGCTAAACCAGGCATGGGTATCCGATTTGGTGTCAAACCAAGAGGTAAACTAGGGTATGCCTACCCAGCATGTGAAGACAGGATTCGGCAGACTGCGCGGAAGAAATCATTCCTGATTCAACGGGCAAGACAGCGTTTACCTGCAAAGCGTTGTGGAACGTAATGAGCACGGCTAGGCACGTAGAGCGCCCTGGTCATCCACTGCACCTGTATTCGTCTCCAATCGTCTCGACTTGTCTTGCCACTGGACTCAGATGGACTCAGGCGAGAGAGTGAGGTCGACGAATTGCGCAACTCTTCCTCACTTTAATCCAAGTCATCGCGCAAGTCATTCTTCATCCAATGTCACATATGCAGCTATTTCATGACGGCATGCAGGCAAGAGTACAGGAAAATGGTGAACTGTCTGAACCCTTTCCTGTCACCAATGGAGTGAAGCAAGGATGTGTCCTGGCACCAACACTGTTCAGCCTCATGTTTTCAGCCATGTTGATGAATGCCTTCGAGAACGACGACATTGGAATAAACTACCGTATGGATGGAAAGTTATTCAATCTCAAAAGGCTGAAAGCTAAAACCAAAATTAACAGCGGCACCGTCAGAGAGCTCCTGTTTGCTGATGATTGCGCTCTATACGCCAACTCAGAGGCGGACATGCAACATAATGTTTCAGCTTTCTCACATGCCTGTGCCAACTTTGGGCTCAATATCAACTTGAGAAGACTGTAGTTATGTACCAGCCAGCTCCAGGGAATAATCACACTGTGCCGAATATCAAAGTGAATGATCATAGACTAAGTGTTGTGGACAAATTCACCTATCTTGGCAGCACCGTGTCACAAGCTGCCACAATCGATGACGAAGTGAATGCAAGAATCTCCAAGGCCAGTGCAGCCTTTGGCAGACTGTACAAGAATGTATGGGACAGAACTGGAATAAGCCTGCAAACAAAGCTAAAAGTCTACAAAGCAGTTGTATTATCCACACTGCTATATGCTTGTGAAACCTGGACTGTTTATCAGCGACACGCTAGGAAATTAAACCACTTCCACACAGTCTGCCTAAGGAAGCTACTGAAGATTAAATGGCAAGACAAGATTCCAGACACTGAAGTCCTAGAAAGAGCATCCATGCCCAGTATCCACACTCTACTGATGAAGAATCAGATTCGCTGGGCTGGTCACTTGACTCGCATGCCAGATCACAGGCTCCCTAAACGAATTTTCTACAGCGACCTGTGTTGTGGTAAACGCTCCCAAGGTGGCCAGAGGAAACGTTTTAAAGACACTCTGAAAATTTCACTGAATGCTTTTGGAATTCATCATGACACCTGGGAGGCTGCAGCCAGAGACCGAAATTCGTGGCGTGCATCATTGCCCAAAGGTGCAGTCATATGTGAGGCAACCAGGACTGCAAGAGCTGTGAAGAAAAGGCAGGACAGAAAAACCACTGCAGGAAATAATCCTCCAGAGACGTCAAGCATTCTTTACCCACATTGTCAAAGAACATTTCGAGCCAAAATAGGCCTTATCAGCCATCTTAGAACCCACGGCTCCACACCTTCAACCCCACTGGATGAAATCAATGATCATCATCATTCTTGATGGACAAACAACATTACACAAGCCGTATTTACTTCCTAGAACATGTCCTGGTACCTATTTTAGGCTGGGTCAGCCTGGTAGCCCAGATCAATGAAAAGAAAAAAATCTCCACATCAAAGGGTATTTGAACAGCAGACAAGCCACTGAGCTACCATGATTGCCACGCAGTATGCACTGTACCATTGTATGCCTGGTGTAGCAAGTGTTTTGTGCTGTATATGTGGGATGTGTGATACATGTATTGTGAGCTGAAACCTTTTGCATCTAGTTATGTCTATTCTCTTATCTGGATTTCTATACCTAGCTCTGTAACTCTATTGTGGCCTTATGGAATCAATGGCATATCTGTTTCCAACACTGCTTGAGTGGATGTTATGTGGCTCATATGTGTGCAAACATTTAAGTAGAACAAGGATTTAGTTTTAGGATAAGATAGTGGCCAAGAAATGGAAAGTATATTGTTTGAAAGTATTCTGTTTTCTTTAGCAGACCTCTATAGGAGTTTGTGTTGTGTGTGAATTGCCTTCTCGTCTTCTTTCTCAGACTTTAGATTCTGATGTTCTAATAAGAATTTTTATTGTTGTTTTGAGCACATTGAGACCACCGTACATGACTGCTTTTAACAGGTTTTTGAGAGCCAGAAATTAGGAGAGTTTTGTGTTAATGTCACACCTGTAGAATGTTCTCTTCTATCATCTAAGCTTGTTTATTTATACATTGAAGGCCTCATCCAATTTCAAACTTTCCATACATGTGGCCTTGAAATTTGCAATGACTTGTCCGCAGTCTGAATATCATTACCCGTTTGCCTCCTTCCAGGTATTTGCAGTTATTATTTCTAATTAATGTAGACTGCTTTTGGTGATCACTTTCTTCTTGTAGAAAGCTGACTCTGTGGTGAAGAGATTATGGACACAGTTTGTAATCCCGCATACAGCGCTCGAAACACAGCGTCGCACGATTTGGCAGCAGGCTGACTTGCGTTGCTTTTTTTTATAAATTGGTATGAGTGCCGGTTGTTAATAAAGCAATGGCAAACTACTGAACGTAAACTTGCCAAGTGTCAGCAACCCACTTGCTACAGGCATACACGGATTCTCTTCTTTTGCACTAAACGAAGTGACAACTCGTCTCATTTGCGAAAGGATACATGTTTATTCGGAGCAGATTATACAAAGGCTCCCCGAGCGGAATACCACAACGGTATTAAACATCTTATAATGTGATGATGATAAGATGGGATGAGAGGGTGATATAACTAATCTAATTACTGAAGCTAAGCTAGATTATTATACTATTATACTGTCCTTATAACTACAAAGACTTCCTAGCGAAATACACGTCTGATCCCTACGCCGTCTCGGTCTAGTCTAAGCTCGCTGAGCGTGGCGTGTTCAGCCACTAGCAATTCGGCTCAGCGTGCATGGTTGGGTTTACGTGCTGGGCCTTGGGCTGTGTTGAGCACAGTTACCTATTCCTCACCTCGTGAGCTAGGTTTCCCCGGTTCGTGGGTAACACCAGCTCAGTTGCACTGGTTGCCCTTCTTGTTGACACAAGTGTGTCCCATTATAGCTATTTATAGCGTTGGTGTCTCTCTTGTCTGGTCTCTTGTCCTATTACGTCCCCTGTCCCCTAATAAGCTCTGTTTTAGCTCTCACAGAGCTTAGAGCTTACTCTCAAGTCTTTAACACCAAGAAACCACAAACAGCCAAAAAATGCTGGAGTTGATTGTTAAGTCCTGTAAAGGATATACAACTAATTAACTTCTTGCAGAATGTTATCATTGTTGTTTTGGCTCTTTCATAATTTATATTAGTTCGTGTAATAAAGTAATGTAAAGGGCCTATTTTCATGCCATGAGGCACATTTGCGCACATGGTACTTTTCCCCATAACTTTAGACCAATGGGCACTCAGTGTGTGATGTGGTTAATGTTACACCGGCCGCCTTTACATCCAGGGACATTTCCTGGCACCCATTTTAGGCTAGGTCAGTCTGGGGGACCAGATCAGTGGAAAAATCCTCTGGAAAAAAGGGGGATTTAAACACATGGCCACCAGGCTGGCAGGCAGCGTGTTGGCCACTGACTTACCACGACTCTCAGAATTGTATTTTAAAAAAGTCTTAAAAGTTTAGAGGATTGACTTCATTGCACTGGGTTTTATCCCATATGGCTCGGTTTCTTTCCTCAGGATGGTTCAATGGATTATTTCCATGTTTGGTTAGCCAGTTTGTTATTTCATTGCCATTTGTACTGCAGTGTGAGGGCATCCATTGTATTATTATGACCTCTGCATAAGTACATTGGATTGTGGTTGTTGTTTACAGTTCCAAGCTAGAAGAGAGCCAGGCAGCTAGAGACAGGGACCAGAAGTACTATAAGGATCAGATTGTTAAAACTTCAGGCAGAGATTGAGAGAGGCAAAAAGGTAATAGAGAAAATTAGATAATTAGATATGTATTGGAATTCCGGCTCATGAAGGTACATATGAGTGTTCTTTTAATTGTGGTTCAACACCCTCCCTCCCCATATTTGATCAGTATTGTGGCTTAGGGGATACTGAGACACGCAGTTTCATAATTGATTTATTTGGTTGTTTCATAATTCCTCGGCTTCTTTGTGATAGTTTCAATGGTATGCAACGCCATAAGATCAGAAATCAATGGCAAACTACTGAAGTAAAACTGCCTAGTAAATCACAAACATCCGCTAAATGTTGGGGTTATGGCAATGTCCTGTAAGGGACATGCAGCTTACTAACAACATATGTGTATATAAAAGATCTTAGACTTGTAAAAAACATATATTGGAAACAACAAGCTGCCATAGGAGTTGATAATGAAGTAAGCCAATATCAGCCTATTAAAAGGGGTGTGAGACAGGGATGTGTAATGTCTCGAGATCTGTTTTCCCTGTACAGTGAAAGTATTTTCAGAAATATTGAAGATATGGAAGGAATCAACATTGGGGGACGATGCATCAATAACATTAGATATGCAGATGATACAGTCTTGATTGCAGACAATGAACAGGACCTGCAAAATTTAGTAGATGCGATTGTTACACACAGTGAACAACTAGGGTTAGAATTAAATTGTAAAAAGACACAGATTATGGTCGTCACTAGGAAGGACGAAATACCACAATGTAATATACAAGTAAATGGGAATATTCTTCAACAAGTGAGCAGGTACAATTATCTCGGAACAGTAATAACATCTGATGGGAGATGCCTTGAAGAGATTAGAACAAGAATCGCCATGGCAAAAGTAGCCTTTAGCAAGATGAAAAACATATTGACCAATAAAAAGATGTCAATTGAAACGAGAAAAAGAGTGTTGAGATGCTACATTGAACCTGTACTTTTATATGGATGTGAAGCTTGGACAATGAGCAGTCAGGCTGAAAAACATCTGATGGCTGTAGAGATGTGGTTTCTGAGGAAAATGCAAAGAATACCATGGACAGCCAGAAAGACCAATGAACAAGTCCTTCAAGAAACAAATGAAGATCGTAAATTGATTAGAGAAATTAGACGTAGACAGTCAAAATGTTTTGGGCATGTTATGAGAAGAAATGGATTGGAGAATTTGGTGACAACTGGTAAGATCAAGGGGAACAGACCAAGGGGAAGACCTAGAAGCAAGTACCTGGATGGCTTGGCCTTGTGGCATGGTCGAGACAGAAACACGGAGCTGATCCACGACTCTGGTGATCGAGTGAGATGGCAGATCATGACCGCCCACGCTTACCGGCATGGCACATGATGGATGGATATAAATGCAATATGGTCAAAGGAATGTATGAGAACAATAAATGTCCCAACACACAAGAGGGCAACATAAAATTATATACCAATTATGGATCAGTTGCCTTGATAAGTTATGCAGGCAACATAGTACAAGCTGGCTTTATACAAAATAGAGGTGCGTTTGACAACATATTTAACTTGAGAGCGATTATAGGAAAAAGGAGCGAGTATAATACATCTGTACTTGTGCTTTATAGACTACTCGTTTGACTTTGTAGAACATGGAGAATTGTGGAACATAATGAAAGTAATGGACTTCCATAGTACTTAATACTGATCGTAAAAACACCCTACAGTTAACAAAGGCAGCTGTGAGAATATGTGATGATACATGCATTGATGTGAGGCAGGGTTTCATTTTGTCCCCTCATCTATTTAACTTACATACTGAAAATATCATGAGGAATGTTAGAGAAAGCATTGACAAGGAAAAATATGATCCCACTGCAATTGGAAGAATATAAATACCTGAACTTTGATATACTGATGACATAGTATTACTATCAACACAAATGGGAATTAAGAAAATATTACAATCAGCGCAAGAGCTAAATGAAAAACAAAATGTATATTTCAATGCAACAAAAACAAAAATGTTGACAATTAATAAAATTAATATGTCAACAGATATGTTTATGAATGGACAAAGAAACATGTACCTAACATTATCTCCAATATGTCCTTATGGCTTTGGGTAACGTGTACTTTATCGTGCTGCAGCACTGCCCAATCTAAAATGTAAACTGTTATTTCATGTGTTTTGTCAGTTCACCATCATAAACAAGTATTAATTAATTAATTAATTAGAACAGCTAAATATTGGCAACCGCGTTGTGCTGAGTTTAAACGAGTTGGTATGGGAGCCGGCTGTTCAGAAAGCAATGGCAAACTACTGAACGTAAACTTACCAAGACATCACCAACAGCAGTAAAATGCTGGTGTTGACAGCAATGTCCAGTAAAAAAAATATTGGCAATAAATTTACTGCACGTAAACCTGGATCACATTTTCAAGGCTTGTCATGGATGATATGACTATCTTAGGCTGTTTTAATATCTGCACACATATAAATATGCTATGATTTGTCTCTTCCAGGAAGCAGGAGAGCAACAGTTGACATCAGAAAAGCAGATGGATGAGTTAAAGCAGCAACTGATAGAGCTCAAGAAGCAGGTAGATAAAAGATGAAAGGCTCATCTGTTTGACATTTTTTCTACATTTGTTGTGTTCTTCTAACACTTATATAATGTGAACATCATCACTGGCATTGTATAAAATCTTGACATTTCCTGTGTAATATATTGGTGCAACTGTAGCTGTATATACATTTGCTTTTCAAAACTGCCTTTTTCTCAACTGTGAGAATGTCCTTGCAGTTTCCATGTCTTCTTCTTTTGTATTTATTCTCTAGTCTCTTGTTGCTGTTCTAATCCTGTGTTTCTCCTGTTGATGGAAGTCAGGTACATTGATTGTTGTTTCTGCTTTTTCTCCCCAGTTATATATCTTATTCATTCTCATTGTATCTCATATTTTGTTTCCCATTGCATCACTTAGTAATTAAGATTATTTTGACTATTGTTACCTGTCTGACACAAGCATCTGTTGACATATGATAAAATTTTGTGCTCTTTTAAACATTCTTCTAAGTTTGAACTTGCTCAAAGATAAGCAGTAATCAGAGTAAAGTCAGGTAAGTTGTCGTCTTCACAACAAAGAATACCTGCAGTGAATGTCTAAACACACAATGACTCGAGCCATCATGGTAAAGTCTCCTATCCTCTTTCCAATCAGTTTCCGGATTGTAAGGGGTCATTGGTTGAGTTGTCAGTGTAACAATAGTGGATTGTGTATGATCCCTTTAATTCAATAGATGGAATTTCTTAAGGAATTGCTGTGTATTAATATCCTGGCCATCTTGCTCCACTTTCCACTATGCCTCTGACCTTCAGTGTTACTAAGCACACTGGACTAACAGGTAACACTATTGACATAACAGTTACCATTTATTAAGCACCACACAACAGAGGTCACTTCTGCTATGAAAGTTTAGATTCTCTTCTTCTTTATGTTTACACAGTTGGCCACAACATTTATATAATAAATGATAATGAATCTAACTATAATTAATAACAACTAAAGACCAGAGAACTATAGTATTGGAGTTGCCATATGTTTAGTACCAGGAACCCCACTGTTGCAATGTGTCTCAATTCACGGCTTGTTCCAGACTGCCCAGACTCAGGGATTTGTTTTAGCTCAGTAACTGTTAAACATACGTGTTTCACACACTTTGTGTGAATCATGCCTTTCACACTAAATGACTGACACTGCCTTCCCTCTTAGTCACATGGACACTGGGTCATGATGTTATGTTCTAATTAAATAACTTCATCTGGAGCATCATGTGCAGCAGGTGATATCAGATCATCATCATGCTACTGTATGCATTTATTGAAATGTTAAAAATAACTGACACATTGGTACATTGAATGTCAGAACACTTATACAAAATGGAAAGCTAGAAAACATCAGAAATGAAATGCATAGAATGAGTGTCAACATATTAGGCATTAGCGATGGCCAGGTGTGGGAGAAAAATTATTAGGTAAACACATACTTATTTACTCAAAAGGGAACGAAATAGAAATGAGGATTTGACATAATTTTGGGTAACCTCTGCATAGAGTGCTATATGTGCAGCTCCATGGCACACCTCTGGACATCATTATATTATAGCATACACACCAACAGTAGATAGCACAGAAGAATCTATAGATTTATTTTATATTGAGTTTTAGACATGCCTTTGGACCACAATTTGAAATAACAGTGATTACTCTGAAAGCCCGTGCAAACATAGGCAATGCAACAGTGAGTGATGTGATTGGTGTCTATGGCCTAGGTGAAAGGAATGAGTGAGGTGATGATTAATAACATTGGCAGAATCTCATGATATAATAGTAGGTAACATCTGGTCAAACACCATCCTCAACTGATTATGGAATTAGAAAAGCACAGGAGGTAATGTTCACAATCAAATTAACTTCACATCCATTCCAAAGAGAATCAGAAACAGTTTTGTAGGAGCAGAAACTTGACCAGGAATAGACTGCCTTAGGCTAATGTTTCAGTTATAGGAAAGACAAGAGTTTGTTCATTCTATACATACTTATGGAATCTGCAACTGGCAATGACAAAACATTAAGTCTCACCAAAGTTGTGAAATTTATGTGCAGAGTGTGCAATAGCATCAGTGATGATTATCTGTCATCATTGTGTGGGAAGTTATATAACCTCAACGCAGAGACAGCAGGTACTTGGCATGCTTCATCACAGTGCAGACCATGGTTGATTCTCTCTTTATTTTGTAGACTTGTTTCTGTTTAGTTTGCCCAGCTGGGATGTGAAGGCAAAGTCTCTGTTATCTGACCCTGAAAAATCAGTGTCTTTGCATCTGGTCAGTATTTGAGTTATTGTGTGTGTGCAACTCGCGACTCATTTTTTTCCTTGATTGTAGATTGATGTTTCTGGCATGACAACCACCCATCAACTGCAGGAACAGGCCTCCAAGTATCTGGCAGATATTGCAATATTGAGAGACATAGTGCAAAAATTGACCAAAGAAAGAGATGATCTGTCAGCTCAGTACCAGGTATTTTCTGACTTTTATGAGTGTTATACAGCTAGTATTTACTTTTTTAAGCTGCAAGAAGCAGCAGAACTCTTTCTTCCAGAAACAGTTTGTTTCCATTTTTCCAATTCCTCAGTGATCTTGCTTTCATTCTTTTAGCTGTCCTGGGTTTCTAGTTTTCATCATTGCAACTATAGGTTTAAACTATTTTATTAAAAATTACCAGAGGGATAGTATAATTGTTAAATTGTGCTAGGTAAATCGCATAACTTTGAAATTGCTTGTCAGTCTAAATTTGTATAAGACGGCAAGGTCCATGCATCTAATGTAGTATGTTAACATATTTATTGTTTTTAATGGAGTATATAGATAACTTAATTGTAATGGGATGAGACAGCCTTGGGTATTGTACACATGTAGCCAGTTTTACATATTTCTTGGCTCCAGTGGAGCATGGGGGAAACTTAGTTGCTAGGGACTGAAACAGTCATGGGTATTGTACAAATTTTATCAGTTTACATATTTGATTATATATATATGTGTGTGTGTGGGTGCACACGTGTGTGTGTGTGTGTGTGTGTATTTGTCTGTCTGTCTGTCTGTCTGTCTGTCTGTCTGTTGGTCGGTCAGTCATTCTGCCTGCCTGCCTGCCTGCCTGCCTGCCTGCCTGTCTGTCTGTCTGTCTGTCTGTCTGTCTGTCTGTCTGTCTGTCTGTGGGACTTTTAACTTAAATGTTACAGAAAAATTCCCAGAATACCATAGATCAAGAAGAAGAACAATGCTGACGTTTCACAAGATCTGAACATTGAAAAAAAAAAAAATTGACTAATAATAAGCACCAAGCCTTGGAAACTGAATTGCTTTAGCCATATTAAATATCCCATGGTTTGGAGAGAACTGTGATGGGAAGTATGGTTCCTGGAAGAAGGAGCTGAAATCAACCAGCACAAAGATGGAAACAGGATATTAAAGATATCACGGGCATGAAAGTGCTTAAGACAGGAGAACTGACATAGGATTGGGTATCATGTTTTGGTTGAATGTGTTGAGAGCGACATTCTGCAATGGACCTGCTGCCTGATGGTATATATATATATATATATATATATATATATATATATATATATATATATATATATATATATATATATATATATATATATATCCATACATATATATATATCCATACATCCATCATGTGCCATGCCGGTAAGTGTGGGCGGTCATGTTCTGCCATCTCACTTGATCACCAGAGTCGTGGATCAGCTCCGTGTTTCTGTCTCGACCATGCCACAAGGCCAAGCCATCCAGGTACTTGCTTCTAGGTCTTCCCCTTGGTCTGTTACCCTCGATCTTACCAGTTGTCACCAAATTCTCCAATCCATTTCTTCTCATAACATGCCCAAAAAATTTTGACTGTCTACGTCTAATTTTTCTAATCAATTTACGATCTTCATTTGTTTCTTGAAGGACTTGTTCATTGGTCTTTCTGACTGTCCATGGTATTCTTTGCATTTTCCTCAGAAACCACATCTCTACAGCCATCTGATGTTTTTCAGCCTGACTGCTCATTGTCCACGCTTCACATCCATATAAAAGTACAGGTTCAATGTAGCATCTCAACACTCTTTTTCTCGTTTCAATTGACATATATATATATATAATTAATTTTATTTTACCCTTTTGGGCATGTCATGAGAAGAGGGAAGCTGGTGTATGTCACCACAGCAGAAAAGTTGTGAGTCAAAGTGTGTTTAAGTATTTGGGTACTTAAATAACAGCTGATTCAAGATATATTAAGGAAGTTAAATGTAGAATAGTTCAAACAAAGGCAGCATTTCACAAGAAGAAAAATATTCTTGCAATTTATCACTGTCAATAAAAGTAACACAAATAGTTCTTGAGAGCTATATCCTGATGTGTGGAAGTGAATTATGAATAATTAGCAGACAGGTGTGGAATTATGTGGAAGCTGTGGAGATGTGATTTTTATAGAAGAATGATGAGTACAGTGGACAAATAGAAAAAAAAGTAATGAAGATATCTTAAAAGTCGCGTGAAAGTCGACAGGGTTGACTTCATTGCACAGGGATTTGATCCCATTTGGCTCAGTCTATTTCCGCAGCGCGGAAAGCGTGGCACAAAGCACAAACTCTGTGGAGATATCTTGAAACAAGTTAACTCAGAGTACTAGTTACTCGCATCAGAAGAAGACAGTCCACATTCTTTGGGTATGTCATGAGAAGGAGCAAGCTGGAGTACATTGTAACAACAGTAAAGTTTGAGGAGATGAGAAGCAGGTGAAGACCAAGAAGGAAAATGCTGGACCGTTTGACATCATGGCATGAAGGCATATGAGTGTCAGAAATGATTGGCAGTACACAAGACAGAAGGCTATGTCAGATATGATCACAAATGTCACACTGATTGGACTGTATGAAGAAGAAGAATAACAGAAAAACATAATAGATAAATAGATAAAAACATCTAGGCACTAGATGTTTCAATATTAATGATTATTGGTCTTTGTAAAGTTGGAAGATACCTAATCTGGAATCTTGTTTTTAACCTTTTTCTTAATCTGGAAATGCAACATAATATACCTGTTAAATATTATGTTTGGCATTTGTGCAGCATCCTTAATTAGTTGTCATAGTAGAAAACACAGCTGATGAACACTGTTGCGGTTTGTGACATTTGGCTTGTGTATATATGGCTACATCAGGCAAAGGTAATGAACTGCTTGTTTGTAAATTCATAGCATACTTGTTTCTCTAGGAGAGTGCTCGTGTGGCAGAGGATGCTGTTCGGTCAGATGCAAGCAGCACAAACAGAACGTGATACTCAGATTACAGCTGTGCAGGAAATCAGCAAGGTGTGTTCCAATATGTATGCAACTAGGGGCATGTTTTAAATTGTAATTTTCTGACAGAGAAAAGTCTGTAATGTATATTATAATGAAACATTTTTCCTATTCCTCTTGCTTCTCCTTCTGTTATAATTAATGTTTGTGTCTTATGTAAACACATTTGCACACCCTTATTGCACCAAGAGGGATTCATTATTTCATCATCATCATCTTCTTCCACTTCTGCCATCAAGTGTCGTACGGAGGATTCATTATTTAACTGTTAATTATCACTGTTATTTTCTATAGTGTATATCATGCCACTATCATTGAATGTAAGATAGAGAATACTGAAATGTTATGTAGAACCTCTTTGCTGTATGGCTGTGAATCATGGAATGTTAATGAACAAATTAGGAAAAGCTAGGAGGCAAAGTTGATGTGATTCCTGAGACCAATGTTAAAAATACCTTAGACTGGCAGAGTAACTAACAATGATTGCCTGGAAGATGCTAATGATACTAGAATATTATATACAACTAAAAGAAAGAGACACACAACATTCTTTAATCATATGATGAGAAGAGAGGCATTGGAGAATATCATGAAAAATGGAAAGATCAGAGGGCAAATAGGCAGAGGCAGATGAAGAGAAATGATGCTGGATGGACTGAGAGAGTGGCATGGAGGTATATCATCAGCAGAACTGATCCACAGCACCAAGAACCAAGATCTGTGGAGAGACATGAACGCCTATGCCGGCTGAAATGTGAGGGTAGTCATGATCAGCCATCCCATACGACCAGGTCTGTCTTCTACTCCTAATTATGCCATTTGGCCAAGCTATCCAGGTATTAATTTCTATATCTTTCCCTTGCCCTTTTCCTATAGAGGTTGCTATGTGTCACTAGGTTACATACATACATGTATGTGTGTGTATATATATACACACACGCACACACGGCACATGCATGCACGCATGCGCGTGCGCGCATTGAACACACACACACACACACACAGGGAGGGATTGAGAGAGTCAGTTTGTTCCCTGATAAAGGTTGATTGTAACCAACAAGTCTGAAGTGAGGTTTGATTTAATTGAATTCTTCTGACTTTTCTCCAGCAATTTTTGTGCATGTATATGTTATGCATATTTTCTATCCACTTATTAGTAGGATTAGTGTAACTGTAATTTCTAGTCACCTGGCCTGGTGTCTTTTTAAAGTATAATATCTTATTCTTCTATCTTCTGTTCTTTATTCCTAATTATCCCTTAATTTTGGCTCACAAACTCATGTGAAGTCATTCAGTCATTTATTATCGCCTGCAACTTGCTACATATCTTCCCCAGATTATTCATCTGTCTTTAATTGTCATACCTGATCTAGAAGAGAGATTTCTCCCTCTTATTTGACTGATTTATTCTTCTGGCCTAGTCTTTAAATTTGTTCATAGTTGGTTGGATATTACAGGTACAGTTTTCTATGGGATGGAAAAGCCAGCCGCCAGACTAACCTTTCTTAATCACCTCTTCTGACATCCATAAGTTTTTTTCTTTGCATATTCTGTTTACAGGACAACGCAGTCAACACCAGCATTTCTGCCGCTGTGATCTCTTGGCAAGTTTACATTCAGTAGTTTGCCATTGATTTCTGAATGACCCGCACCGATACTAACGCAAAACCAACGCAAGGCGGTCTGCTGCCTAATCCCGTGCAGCTGTGTTTCGAACTTGGGTATACGGGATTACGAAACCGCGTCTGCAATCCCTTTGCTGCGGAGACAGGCATCTATAAGTCACAGGATTATAATTCAATTCCTTGCTTTTCTTAATGATCCCGGTAACACTTTAGTGAAGTACAGTATATGTGTTTGTATTGATTGTTTGTCAGCAGGATCTCAATATACCTGTTTGCTTCATTTGTTACTTCGTCTTTCACCCTTTATCCACCATTGGGACATAGTCCCTCAGCCATCTCACTCCAAGCCCTTCTACCCTTAGCTATTCCATCCATCTCTGTCCTTGTCCTCTCCATATTATTCATTTCTTGTTCTACTTAACATTCTGGATGCAGTTCTGGAAATGTCGCTACTTGAAAGGAAGACAATCTGCCATCCAGACTGCTTGTGGATTTCTCTGCATTATGCCACATCTATTCTAGAAGAGCCACCTTTCCTCTTGTTTGGATTAGTTATTGCTTTTTTTTGTTTCTTTAGATTTAAACTTGTTCATGATTGGTGGATTCTGCAGCTAAAGTTTTCTACTGAATGTCAAAGCGAGCCACATGTCCATTCCTGATTTATCACCACTTATGACATATATGAAAGGTTACAGTTACAATTCTTTGCTTCCTGTAAGGGACCAGGTTACACACGGGCAGAACCCTCAATTGTCACCTTTTATGACATGTAAGGTGTGCTACAGTGTTACTATTCTTTGCTTACCCTTAGGGTACCGGTAACACAGGGGCGTTCATTTGATACAGATAAATTATATTATTAGTGTTGTTGTAATATTTACATTTTCTGTGTTATGTATCTCTCTCACATTGATTATTGCTGTATTTAATTGTAGTGTACATTTCTGTAGGTGGCTGAGAAACGCAAGGCTCTGCTTGATGAACTAGCCATTAAGTATCAAAAGGAATATGATTCACACAAAGAGAGTATCAAGCAAATGGAGGCACGGCACACAGAAGAAGTGGATAGACTTCACTCTGTGGTTCATGATCATGTGGTATGTAGCTTGTCTACTATAGTGCTCGAATGCTATCAGTAGTTGGAGATGAATACATCAAGTTAAGACTAACATGTTAAATGTTGTTAGAGAGCTCTCAAATAATGTAAATACATGTACAGCGTAACTCTTGAATGAAGTGTTTATCAGTGAACATGGTATGAAGAAATTTAGATGACTACTGTGGAGCTAAGACTGAAAAAATGGAGGAGGAGGAAGTCTCCTAAATTTAAAAATGGAGTTTAAAAAAAAACCAGTTAGTGGCAACTGGAACATTTTCAAGTTACTTCAAAGCAGAGGTAGAGGCTTTGAAAACTGCAGCAGAAATGCTCTTGATGGAGGAAAATAAAGAGAAGCAAATAGCTATCTTCACAGATGCAAAGTCAGCTGTCTCAATACTGAAGAGCAAAAACAGCACAGAACTAGCAGAACTAAGAGCAACACTCCATGGACTATGTCAGAAATCCAAAAAAGTTGTAATACAGTGGATCCCATCACATTGCAGTATACTTGGAAATGAAGAGGCTGACAGACTAGCAAAAGAGGGCGGACGACTACCACAGCTTGACGTAGACACGACCTATAATGAGGCAAAGAGGTTTATAAAAAGCACTTATAGAACCAAATGGGGATCAGAGCATCCAGGCCATCAGAAAGATGATACATATTACAAACTCAACCAAAATGAACAAGTGGCAATCTTCAGACTCCGCACAGGACATAACAGGCTGAAATACAACTTGTTCAATAAACTAAAGATTGGAGATACCGATGAATGTAATTGTGGAACTGGTGAAAGACAGCTAAACATTTGCTGCAGGAGTGCCCAATATATGCAGAACAGAGAAAGATATTTTGGCCCACGCCTGCTTCATTTGAGGACAAGCTCTATGGAGATATCAACAAGCTCAAGTTGACCGCAGCTTACTTTAACTACATTCAGGTTGACATCTAAAGGTGCATGAAGAAGTACTTAGACTGCCACACTTCATACCACAGGTATGTCGGTAGCAAAAGCGTCCCAGAGGCATGAAATGGAATATTGCTTGGCTAGCAAATCCATTACGTGGAAAGTCTGAATCAAAAGTTCATTGTGTGGGCGTCATCAAAGGTGGAAAAAGTGTCCCAGTGGCACAAAATGGAATATTGCTTGGATAGCAAATCAATTAAGTGGAAAGTCCGAATCGAAATTCACAGTGTGGATGTCATCTGCAGACTGCATTCTTCTGGTTTCCGGAGGAACAGCCTATGGTGAACGGAAGGCCCAATATACAGAAGTGAGACTAAGCAGCCATGTGCAGGATGTGACGATTCCTTGGGTGAGCCCAGTACCAGAGCGCTATGTGTCGGCTCTGCAATTATGGAAACCTCCTTGATAGTGGGGAATGCCAATGGTCCGCCCCTGCCTTCCCTTGAGGGCTGACTAGGATGTCTTCGGCTGTTCTAAATGGGCCAGCTGGGATGGGGGATAACACCACAACAGTGAGGGTCAAACATCCTAAGAAACCCCTGGAAGGTTAACCCGGTCAACAAATGCCCGCTCATGTCTGATCTATCAGCCTAACGTCGCAAGAATGCAGCTCTGCTGTAAACAGGCACAACACAATCACATCCGAAAAAACTCTCTGGATGAACACAGAAGAAGAAGAAGAGGAAGACTGAAAAATATAAAGTGTGGTTAGAGAGCGCTCAACAAATGAAAACCCAAAATCTAATGTTTGGTCAAAGTGTTTATCGTTGAACATAAGAGCAGGGTTTGAATAACGAGAACACAGTAGGTTACATGATTTATTGCCTGGCAAAAAGAACAGGAAATAAAACCATGAGAGCATGGAAAAACTTATTTGTCAACCAAAATATTACATCTTGATGCAACACAAAATAGTTCATTCAAATTATGGAATAGACTAGAAAATGTTTTCTTAATTAATATGTATTATACTGTGGTACTGCTTGCTTGTTGTTTGTCCATCAAGAATGATGATGACCATTCATTTCATCCAGTGGGGTTGAAGGTGTGGAGCCGTGGGTTCTAAGATGGCTGATAAGGCCTATTTTGGCTCGAAATGTTCTTTGACAATGTGGGCAAAGAATGCTTGACGTCTCTGGGGAGGATTTCCTGCAGTGGTTTTTCTGTCCTGCCTTTTCTTCACAGCTCTTGCAGTCCTGGTTGCCTCACATATGACTGCACCTTTGCGCAATGATGCACGCCACGAATTTCGGTCTCTGGCTGCAGCCTCCCAGGTGTCATGATGAATTCCAAAAGCATTCAGTGAAATTTTCAGAGTGTCTTTAAAACGTTTCCTCTGGCCACCTTGGGAGCGTTTACCACAACGCAGTTCGCTGTAAAAAATTCGTTTAGGGAGCCTGTGATCTGGCATGCGAGTCAAGTGACCAGCCCAGCGAATCTGAATTCTTCATCAGTAGAGTGTGGATACTGGGCATGGATGCTCTTTCTAGGACTTCAGTGTCTGGAATCTTGTCTTGCCATTTAATCTTCAGTAGCTTCCTTAGGCAGACTGTGTGGAAGTGGTTTCATTTCCTAGCGTGTCGCTGATAAACAGTCCAGGTTTCACAAGCATATAGCAGTGTGGATAATACAACTGCTTTGTAGACTTTTAGCTTTGTTTGCAGGCTTATTCCAGTTCTGTCCCATACATTCTTGTACAGTCTGCCAAAGGCTGCACTGGCCTTGGAGATTCTTGCATTCACTTCGTCATCGATTGTGGCAGCTTGTGACACGGTGCTGCCAAGATAGGTGAATTTGTCCACAACACTTAGTCTATGATCATTCACTTTGATATTCGGCACAGTGTGATTATTCCCTGGAGCTGGCTGGTACATAACTACAGTCTTCTCCAAGTTGATATTGAGCCCAAAGTTGGCACAGGCATGTGAGAAAGCTGAAACATTATGTTGCATGTCCGCCTCTGAGTTGGCGTATAGAGCGCAATCATCAGCAAACAGGAGCTCTCTGACGGTGCCGCTGTTAATTTTGGTTTTAGCTTTCAGCCTTCTGAGATTGAATAACTTTCCATCCATACGGTAGTTGATGTCTATTCCAATGTCGTCGTTCTCGAAGGCATTCACCAACATGGCTGAAAACATAAGGCTGAACAGTGTTGGTGCCAGGACACATCCTTGCTTCACTCCATTGGTGACAGGAAAGGGTTCAGACAGTTCACCATTTTCCTGTACTCTTGCCTGCATGCCGTCATGAAATAGCCGCACTATTTGGACAAACTTTCGTGGACAGCCATATTTTGCCATAATCTTCCACAGTCCTTCTCTGCTGACTGTATCAAAAGCCTTGGTAAGGTCAATGAAAGTGGAGAACATTTCGCAGTTCTGTTCCTGACATTTCTCTTGCAGCTGCCTTGCAGCGAAAATCATGTCAACAGTTCCACGTTCTTTTCTGAAGCCACATTGACTCTCAGGAAGAAGACCTTGATCGAGATGGGCTGTGAGGCGATTGAGAAGAATTCTGGCGAGTATCTTCCCTGCAATTGAAAGCAAGGAGATGCCTCGGTGGTTGTCACAGGATTGGCGGTTTCCTTTACGTTTGTAAAGGTGGACTATTGACGCGTCCTTAAAATCTTGTGGCATGGTCTCGTTCATCCATATGTTTGTGAAGACTTGGTGAAGCTGCTCTGTTAGGACCAGGCCCACCTGCCTTGTATATCTCTGCTGGGATGGAGTCAGGACCAGGTGCCTTGCCGCTGGAGAGTTGCTGGATGGCTTTGTTTATTTCCACTATGGTTGGCAGGTCATCAAGTGTCTCATTGGTGGGAACTTGAGGAAGGCAGTTGATGGTTTCATCATCGAAGAAGGAAGTTGCATTTAAGATTTTGCTGAAATGCTCTGCCCAGCGTTGGAGGATTTCTTTCTTATCGGTGACCAATGTTCCCCCGTCTGCACTGAGGAGGGGAACTATGCCTGGTGATGAAGGACCATAGACCGCTTTCAGTGAGTCGTAGAAGTTTTTTATATCATGTCTGTCAGCAAAGCCCTGAATTTCATCAGCTTTGCTGCTCAGCCAGGAGTCCCGCATGGCCGAAGTTTCTGCTGCACTACTCTCTGAATTTTAGATACCTAGGGGCATTTATAACATCAGATGGAAGATGTACAACAGAGATTAGGAGTAGAATAGGGCAAGGAAAAGCCGCTTTTCAGAAAATGAAGAGTATCTTATGCAATAAGTCACTATCACTGAATGTAAGAAAGAGAGTGCTGAAATGCTATGTAGAACCAGTTTTGCTGTATGGCAGTGAATCTTGGAACGTAAATGAACAAATTAAGAAGAAATTAGAAGCAACAGAGATATGGTTCCTGAGACGAATGTTGCGAATTCCTTGGACTGCCAGAGTAACTAATGACTACTGCATGAAACAGGCTAATGAAACTAGAACATTATATACAACAATAAGACAGAGACAAACATCTTTCTTCGGTCACGTGATGAGAAGAGAGGCATTGGAGAACATCGTAACAACTGGAAAGATCGAGGGGAAGAGAGGCAGAGGTAGACCAAGAGAAGTGATGCTGAATGGATTGAGACGGTGGCATGGAGGAATATCAGCACCAGGGTTGATCCAGAAAACCAAAGACCGAGATCTATGGAGAGCCATGAACGCCTACGCCAGCTGACACGGCACTTGATGATGATGATGACTCTCTGAATGTTCTTGAAAGCATCTTTTTTTAATGTTGACTTTGGGTCATTCAAATGTGCCTTGAGGAGAAGATGTTTCTCGGCCAGCAATTGGTTGATGTCTTCGGAATTTTCATCAAACCAGTCTTTATGCTTTCGGGGGGCTGGACCCAGGATTTCCATAGCAGTGTTGTAAATTGTGTCCTTTAGGGCTCTCCATTCTGTTTCTGTATCCTGTTTAGCTTCAGCATTGGGCTTGAGGCGGTCTTCCAGCATATTTTCAAACGACTGCTGCATTTTCTTGCTGTTTAGGCGGGTGACATTTAGCTTTGTTTGTATTTTCGCCCCTTGAGGACGCCGTGGTGGCCTGATGTGGATGTTCATTTTCGAGACAATGAGACGATGGTCTGTCCAACATTCGGCACCACACATGGATTTTGTCACTCGAACGTCTTGTCTGTCACTCCTCCTGACGATGACATAGTCAATGAGGTGCCAGTGTTTCGAGCGAGGGTGCATCCACGATGTCCTATTTCTCATGGGGAGACGGAAAATTGTGTTCGTAATCAGGAGATCATGTTCGGCACATGTCTGAAGGAGGCGGAGTCCATTGCTGTTACAATTTCCGACTCCATGCTTTCCAATAATGCCACTTCAAGAGGTGGTGTCCGTGCCTACTCTGGCATTGAAATCCCCAAGGAGTATAAGTTTGTCTCCTTTGGGAACAGATGTTAATACATTGTGCAGGTCCTCATAGAACTTGTTCTTGACATCATCTTCGTTGGTCATAGTTGGTGCGTAGACACTCACAATGGTTGCGTGCTTCCTTCCATTCAGCAGAGGCAACTTCATGGTCATGAGCCTGTCGTTTATAGCCTTTGGAAATCCAGCTAATTTGCCGACCAGGGCCGACTTAACGGCAAATCCCACACTGGATTGGCGTCTTTCCTCTCTTTTCCTTCCACTCCAGAAAAATGTGTAGCCGGCACCAATTTCACAGATTTGGCCTTCTTCTGCAAGTCGTGTCTCGCTCAAGGCTGCAATGTCGATGTTGTACCTGCCCAGCTCTCTCCCAATCAGTGCTGTTCGTCTCTCTGGACCCGACGCGCCGTCTCTGTCAAGTAGGGTGCGTACATTCCAAGTTCCAATTGTTAAGGGAATATGGTTTACTCTTTTAGCTTTGCTTGTTTTATCTTTCTTTGTATGTCGACCGCAGTTAGGGTACCCACCAACCGCGGCTAGCTGGTTAGGTAGTGATGAAGCAGACAATGTTTAGGGCACCTTTTCTAGCCCCTTCCTCATGCTATGGAGGTGAGCAGTGTGTTCCTATAGAAGGGCTGCTCAGTCGCTCAGGGGGCTGCCTGAATCCCACTGCTGCTCCGGTCAGTAGAAGACGACCATATGGCCTGAGCCGCCTGTGTGCAGGTCTGCGACTACGGCTGCCAGCGTACCCACGCCTGCCGCTTTGCCGCTCGCCCATCGCCACAGGGCTTGAAGGTGATATGTGACGTTGGATGAAGAATGACTTGCGCGATGACTTGGATTAAAGTGAGGAAGAGTTGCGCAATTCGTCGACCTCACTCTCTCGCCTGAGTCCATCTGAGTCCAGTGGCAAGACAAGTCGAGACGATTGGAGACGAATACAGGTGCAGTGGATGACCAGGGCACTCTACGTGCCTTGCCGTGCTCATTACGTTCCACAACGCTTTGCAGGTAAACGCCGTCTTGCCCGTTGAATCAGGAATGATTTCTTCCGCGCAGTCTGCCGAATCCTGTCTTCACATGCTGGGTAGGCATACCCTAGTTTACCTCTTGGTTTGACACCAAATCGGATACCCATGCCTGGTTTAGCCAGCCTCTCACAGCTGTTGCCCGGGGGGTGGCCGCTGTCGCATGCTGACAGCTACTAGGAGCCACAGGCACGAGCTGGGTGTCCGACTTGGACCAGTGGCGGATGGGTCCTGAAAGGACATGAGAGCCATCCTTACCAAAGGTGCTACCAATGCCTGACACCCCGTACCCCCCACTGCTTAGAATTGTATTATAAACATTAACAGTAAAAGACAGTCTATATCAGGCTGTTATAGTATACATGTTAGGTAACTGAAAGACACATACTCATGATATAGTCATGATATAGCATATCATTTATGTTGATTCAATTACTATTTTTAAGTGAATACTGTCACACTGAATGTTTTTGCTGTTTTTCTAAACAGAAAAAGATAAATGAACTAAACAAACAGCTGCCACTTATTGATGAACTTTCCAGAAAAGTCCATTCACTGGAAGATACAAAAGGTTGGCTAGAGAGACGCTTGACAGAGATAGAGGTATATCTTGTTTGCATTGGATTATACAGTGCTTCTTTTATTTGCTTTTCTTCTTTCGTTCGCTATTATACTGTGCTCATTTATAAATTTGTCTGGAGACGAGACCTGTAAGAATATTTTATATTTATATGTTTTATTGTACTAGATGCCAGCTCCATGGCGAAGGAGTTACAGACACAGTTCGTAATCCCATATACCGTGCTTGAAACACAGCTGCATGCAATTTGGCAGCAGGCCGCCTTGTGTTGGTTTTTTTATGAAAATGATATGAGTGCCGGTCGTTCAGATAGCAATGGCAAACTACTGAACGTAAACCTGCCAAGAAATCACTACCAGCCAAAAAATGCTGGGTTTGATTGTGACGTTCTGTAAAGTATATGCAACTAACTTTTTTTATAAAAAAATTTTCAAGGAAACAAGACCTGCAAGAACATTTTATATTTATGTGTTTTTTTTTGTGGTACTGTCCAAGAGGAAAGAAATTCCACAATGTAACATCCAAAATTCTGGGAATATTCGTCCCTAGTAAATCAGTTCAGGTGTCTTGCATGAATCACACCATGTGATGAAAGAAGCCTAGTAGAGATTAGAGCAAGAATCACTACGGCAAATGTAGCCTTTTATAAGATGGAAAACATACCACACACAAAACAAAAACTACCAAGTGTAATGAGACAAAGAGTGTTGAAGTGCGACATAGAACAATACTGTTATATGGATGTAAAACATGGACAATCAAGCAGAAACACTGAGAATCATCTGTTGGCAGACGAAATATAGTTTCTGAGGAAAATGCAGAGAATAGCATGTATGGACAAAAAAAGCCAATGTACAAATCCTACAAGATACAAATGAAAACCGTAAACTGTTTCAATCAATCAATCATGTGCCATGCCGGAAAGCGTGGGCGGTCATGATTCGCCATTTCACTCGATCACCAGAGTCGTGGATCAGCTCAGTGTTCCTGTCTTGTCCATGCCATGTGGCCAAGCCATCCAGGTATTTTCCTCTCGGTCTTCCTCTTGGTCTGTTCCCTTCGATCTTGCCAGCTGTCACTAAGTTCTCCAGTCCATTTCTTCTCATAACATGTCCAAAACATTTTGACTGTCTACGTCTAATTTCTCTAATCAATCTACGATTTTCATTTGTCTCTTGTAGTACTTGGTCATTGGTTTTTCTGTCTGTCCATGGTATTCTTTGCATTTTCCTCAGAAACCACATTTCTGCAGCCATCAGATGTTTTTCAGCTTGACTGCACATTGTCCAAGTTTCACATCCATACAAAAGAACAGGCTCTATGTATCCCCTCAACACTCTTTTTCTCGTTTCAACTGACATCATTTTATTGGTCAGAATGTTTTTCATCTTGCTAAAGGCTACTTTCGCAATGGCGATTCTTGTTCTAATCTCTTCAAGGCATCTGCCATCAGATGTTATGACTGTTCCGAGATAATTGAACCGATTCACTTGTTGAAGAATATCCCCATTTACTTGTATATTACATTGTGGTACTTCGTTCTTCCTTGTGACGACCATAACCTGTGTCTTCCTACAATTTAATTCCAACCCCAGCTGCTCACTGTGTACAACAACAGCGTCTACTAATTGTTGCAGATCCTGTGCATTGTCTGCAATCAATACTGTATCATCTGCATATCTAATGTTATTTATGTTTCGTCCTCCAATGCTGATTCCATTTAGGTCTTCTACATTTCTGAAAATATTTTCACTGTATAGGGAAAAAAGATCTGGAGACATTACACTTCCCTGCCTAACACCTCTCTTAATAGGTTGATATTGTCCTACTTCATTATCAATCCTTATGGCAGCTTGTTGTTTCCAATATATGTTTTTTATAAGTCTAATGTCTTTCCCATCAATTTGTAAACTGTTTAGAGAAGTTAAATGTAGACATCTTTTATTTTACAGTTACTTTCACTGTCTGCGACAACTGTATCTATAATTTTCCTTGCAAATGCACTTTTATTAAATCCTATACGGACAATATTCATGTTGACTTTGTCTTGCAGGATCAGCTGTCATCAACTATCTCAGCTCATGAGCAAGAAAGGGAGTTCCTGGTGAACAGTCACAAAGCCGAGGTTGAAGAGCTCATTAGTAATCACAACCAAGAGATCAGCAGATTGAAACAGGAGAGGGAAGCACTAGAACAATATGCAGAGAAAAAGGAAGCAGAACTGAATGAAGAATTAGCAGCACTGAAAAATAAGGCCAACAATTTGAAGCAGGTTTGTGCAAGCTGCTGCCTCACTCACTGATGTTTATTATTATTTGTTGTTATTGTGAAGATTGTGTGTGTCAGACTCGTCATGGGACAGGTCCATTGTAGAACGTCACTCTCATCACAGCTCGCCGAAAAGTCTCTGTCTATTGCCATTTCTCCCTCCTTATAGACTCTCATGTCCAAGGTGTCTGCAGTATCCTTTTATATGAGGAGGCTTCAAATGAAAACATTAAAAGTTGTCTTGTAGCCTATCAATATTGTTGTTAAGGGTGTAAAGAGTGTTAATCACTTGACATCATGGTCCAAACAGACACGGGCGTCATAAGGACAGTTTAAAGATGGCCGCCCCATGTTTGACATGCACCAAAGAGAAGCATCTTTCTGTTATCCGTTTTTAATCAGTACCTCCACTTTCAGCGTGTACCACATTCCCCGTACTCACCAGACCTAGCCCCAAGTGATTTCCACCTGTTTGGACAACTCAAAGAGTCATTGGGAGGAAATACTTTTTAGTCCAATGAAGAGGTACAGCAGGTGGTGCATGAATGGTTACACATGCGAGCAAGAGAATTTTTTTCTACAGGCATCCAAGCACTGGAGGACTTGCATTGAACACAGTGGTGACTACATCATGATACATTTGTTCTGTACTTTTTCAGAATATATTCATCCAAAAAAACATTTAAGGTTTTCATTTGAAGCCCCCTCATATCTTCGTGCTAATCAACTCCTGCCTCTTCTTCCACAAACCATGCCTTCCATCTTTCCTGGCCATCCACTAATTATGTTCTTTTTGAGTCAGTAGTCAATGAAACAACATTTGAGTGAGCAGCTATGTTGGCTGGTGATGTCAGCTATTTGTCTTTGCTTTAAGTTTTAGTAAAAGTGTATAAGGGTTCACAACAAAGGGCAATAAAGAATCACAGATTTATACATCGCCACTACAACAACTTATTATAGAAATTATATCTTGTTCAGATAAAATATAAATAAGATAATGAAATAATGAAAAACATGAAGTAAGAAAAACAGAAGGACAAAAGGACCCTTGTGGCATATTCACAATTCAGCCAGTTTTGTGCAGAGAGGAAGATTTTATTTTGAATTTGTGATTACTGTGGGGATCATTGATGCTCCACATTTGAATAATCTTTGTCTTCATTTGTCCCCAGTCCTCCACTGAGGCATAGGTCCTCAACCAACTCACTTCAAGCTCCACCTCTCCCAATATTCAGCTATCCCATGCAGCTCTGTCCATATCCTTCCCATATTGTTCATTCTGTTTCTACTTATCTTCTCCATGATTCTTTATGTGGGTTCCTGACCGAAGCTTCTTTAGTTATACTATTCTCAGGTTTGTATGGCATATCCATCCCCAGTGTCTTGTCTTCACCTCTTGGTTTATTTGTCTAGTTTTCACCATGAACTACACTTTGGTGATTTTGTCAAACCATTTTATTCCTTCTGTTTGATGCAGGCACCAGTTAGTGAATGTTTGCAGTTTTTTTGTAATTGTTTTTGTTTTTCTGCATGTTTCTTATCTATACAGTAGTACTGATTTAACATTAGAGGTGACTATTCTATGTTTTGTGCTAAGTTTAATTTCTTTTGACTTCCACAGATTTCTCAGTGTTATCAAAGCTCCTCTAGCCGCCTGATTTTATATTCCTATATCTGTATCTGTTCCACTCCTTTTTTTCTACATTGCTACCTAAGTAGGTGTATGATTCTTACTCTTGAGGTTTCCCTAAGGAAGATTAGATTGCCATTTACTTTATTTATTCTCATTATCTGAGTTTTTCCTCTATGAATATTTAAATTCAGTAGTTGTGACCTCACATGATTTTTTGGCTAAAATTTTATAATGGAATTAGAAAGCCAGCCTCAAGCCCAACTCTCCTTCGTCACCTCTTACCACCTGTATAGTAGGTGTCTTATACTATTCTCTGCTTCCTTTAAGGATCCTGGTAGCATATGTGCCCTATCTTCTTAGCAGCTTCTGACGATATGCTCAGTAGGTTGCAGTGTTAATATTCTTTGTTTCCCTTTAGGGTTCCAGTAAAACACTGAGGACAGTTTCAATGACTGTATTTTAAGTATTGTAGCCGAGGTATAATTTATTTATTCACTGCATATGATATATAACTGCATTATGCACCTGATGAGATGCAGCAAAATATGCCAGGCAATAAATCATGCTACATATTGTTTCTTTGGTCATGTGATGAGAAGAGAGGCATTGGAGAACATCGTCACAACTTGAAAGATCAAGGGAAAGAGAGGCAGAGGCAGACCAAGAGAAATGATTCTGGATTGACTGTGACGGTGGCATGGAGGAATATCATCAGCAAAGTTTATCCAGAACACCAAGAACCACGATCTGTGGAGAGACATGAACGCCTATGCCAGCTGACATGGCACTCGATGATGATGATGATGATGATGATATGAAAGTTGAGCTGCACTGACAGATTATAGAAGAAGTATTTATTATTTGAAATAATGATCATTTACAATCTACCGTGTTAATCTGTAACTTTCAGGAAATAAAGGATACTGAGGATGAGAAAAAGCTTCACGAGAAGAAAGGGATGACAATGGTAAAGTTGCTAATTTAAATTGCTAGTTATTGTGGTGATGCTACTAGTTGTTACATTATGAAGTTCTAAGTTATTTTTAGTAAGCGTTATATAGTTAACTGTTATTTTGACATTTTGCACTTGTATTTACCAGTTAGTGTTATTTCATACTTTTATTTCTAATTTTTTGGTCAGTTTTTTAATAATCTGTTTATTCACTGCTTATGTTCTGCTTCAAGAGATTATACTTTGTCACATAAATCACAATCAGATCTACATCTTTTGCCCTTGTCACTTGTGATATTGCTGTTCATAATTGATTTACAGAAATAATCACGGTGTCCTTCTTGCTCTGTATTTGATTAACTGATCTCTTTGTTTTGGCTGTCCCGAAGCAGTTTCTTGCTGTGGGTGTGTGATGTGATAATACCATCACATTATGTGGACCTGATTGCACGGAGAAATATGTGGCCAGTATTTCTCTCACTTAGCGAGATGACGAGCGGAAACTTTAGACACTCGTCCGACCGTGCTCATGACATTATCAGCCCTACTCCATATCAACTTCTCTAACATAGCCACTTATTTAAATCTTAGTCTGAGTAATTTTGTGATTTTCTGGTTGTAGTTGTGAGTCTGGACCTCGCTGTCAACTTCCTAAATGCTTTCTTTTATGTCCGATTATCAGAATACCTGCCTACAACCATTCATGTAATTGACATTTATACTGAATTACAGGGGTCATAGATACTTAATCAGTATTTTACTATATTATTGTCATTACAACCGAAATAAAAAATATTGACATGCCTGTGTTCTCCAGTTAAAAGATTTGAAACGGCAGCTTCATGCAGAGCGTAAAAGAGCAGAAAGATTACAGGCCAAATTGCAAGAACTTTTATCTGAGGGTAGCAGCAGAAGTAAGTGATCGTGTGTAAAGTAAAGACCGATATTAAGTTATTAGTTTATGGAGAGAGATTATTCTGTTGGAAATAAAGTGGTCTTTTAATTTATTTTAATTTGTAATGAACTTTACATGTGTTGCCAGAAATTAATAGAGTGTTCTAATAATGTCTTTTGATTCTGTGTTTATATATTTATATTTTTTATTTACTTTTTCCATGTTATCATTTCATATTCTCTTCAAATCTAAATAAATATATGTCTCAAAACAGCTCACAGTGTGATCTTTTCCATTGCAGTTGTTTTTTCTAAGAGTGTTGTGCTGATTTTTATCATAGGTATTGAGGAAAGTTAGGGCAATTGTGCTGAATATCATTGGGGATCCATTGTGGTACAGTGGCTTGCATGCTTGCCTGCAAGCCTGTTGCCTATGTGTTTGAATCCCTACGAAATTGGGATTTTTTAAAACATTGACCAGGGATCCCAGGTCACCCAGCCTTAAATTTCCTGGGAAGTAAAGGCAGCTGATATGATAATTACCATATGATCCAATGTTTCCTGATTGGTCTATACAAATATGTGACTAGCACCATATACCCAGGAGCCATGGTGGCATAGAGGTTAGTATACTTGTCTGTTAAGACAGTGTTCGAGGATCAATCCCAAGCAGCGGCAGGAATATTTTTTCCAACCATTACTGCACTGGGGTTAATACAACCTCATAATAATGTATCTCATCTCATCTCATCTTGTTCCTCTTGTACCTTGCAGTGTCGAGGTGAAGTATAAACAGCGAGAGAGTGCCCGCTTATGGGCTTCATGTATCGATATTCCCATGGACTCTGTTATTCCCTGCGTCCATCCGTTTATGTGGTC
Source organism: Cepaea nemoralis (assembly GCA_014155875.1). Classification (NCBI taxonomy): domain Eukaryota; kingdom Metazoa; phylum Mollusca; class Gastropoda; order Stylommatophora; family Helicidae; genus Cepaea; species Cepaea nemoralis. The sequence continues at coordinate 102,400 of JACEFZ010018366.1, read as the reverse complement.
GGCCTCTTCCTCTGCTTCCCTCTGGTCTGTACATCATTGCTGGTTGTGGTCTGTTAGTTGGTTACACATCAAAATGTGTATCATAAAATTGTATGTGAAGATAGGCAGTGAAGAAGAGAACTAGCTACTGCCACCATAGGTCATGGCCTAGAATATGTGAAGGCCTAACACTTCACACCCCTGTAGGAATATCTGGTTTAGTTCTTTCTTTCTAAGTTGCATATCCTTTACAGGACATTTGCCGTCAACACCAGCATTGTTTGCTGTTGTTGATGTCTTGGCAAGTTTACATTCAGTAGTTTGTCATTGCTTTCTGAACGACTGGCACCCATATCATTTCATAAAACACCAGATCAACGCGGTCTGCTGCCAAATTGTGCCCACCTGTATTTCAAACGCGGATATACGAGATCACGAACCACATCTGTAACTCCTTTGCCATGGAGACCAGCTTTAGTTCTAGTTGTACCATATATTTTGTGTAAAGTCTGTTACTAATTACGGACAAATGTACTTTGCTTTCTATTGAAATATATAGATGTATGTAGAAAAATTGACTTTTTTTAACCTTACGAACAGTGGAGGACTTGTTCCGAACTCCAGACAGTGAGATCCAAGCAGGCGACGCCAGGTATGTTCCCCTTTAGTATATGCAATACCGTAACAATATGCCACATTTTTCCGGAAAGAGACTGAGCCATATGGGATAAAACCAGGTGCAGTGAAGTCGACCCTGTCGACTTTTAAGCGACTTTATAAGCATCTGACTCTTCTGTAGCAAGTGGTGAGTCATACTCTTTCTTTGCTGAGTGTTGTGACTCACATTTCTATACTAGGTGTTGAGACTTCCGTTTAAGGTACTGGGTAGAGACTTACCTTTTCTGTACTGGGTGCTTAGACTTACCTTTACTGTGCTTGGTGTTGAGACATACTCGTAAGGTACTTAATCTTGTCTTACTGTGTGTTGAGATTTAATCTCTGTTTACAGAGAGTTTAGTACATAATATTTGTTTTACTGAAGTGTTGAGACATAATCTTTGTGTACTGAATGTTGGAGTGTAATCTTTATTTAGTGTGAGATGAATAAAAGCTGTGGTAAATAAGCTGGATTGCTTGGCGGTTTTCATGACTTTGATCTCTTCTTTCGCTGTGAATATTACCACAAACCAGACCTGTTAAGTCCTCTGACTGGCTGCCTGCGGTGCCAAGATCATTACCTTAACTCAGTTTATACTTAGAATTGACAATTCTGTCACTAACAGCATCAGCTAACTCATCTACTACTGTCAGTTTAAAATACTTAAAGAAACCCCTTTTGTTGTGAAACTGATTTCTATCAAGCTATCCTCCACTTCAGAGTGGATCTTTATTGCCTAAAATGTATCTGAAGTTGTAAAATCAGATGTTGTTGATCTCCAGCCTTTGGGGAACCACAAAATCAGTTGTATATAATAAACCAATTTAATTGACACCCATATTTCTGCAAAACTACACAAGCCAATTTAATCTGCTTTCCACACATGTAGGGTTTAATCTGTGTTTACTGTGTATTCAGACCTATCTTTTCTGTGCTGATTTCATAAAATTAATGGACCCTATTCCATGCCTGGAGGAATATGAGGTTAGTTTAGTTTAGTTGAAGGATCAACATCACGGCATACAGGGTATAAACCCATAAGTGCTCCTAGGAATATCAGGTACACGATGCTAGCTCCATATTTTAATAGACCAGTCAGCACTGGATGGTTTATGTGGTCAGTATCACGCTGGCTGTATTACTTCCTAGAATATTTCTTGGTGCCCATTTTAAGTTTGGTCAATCTCTGTGTCGCATGCCAAGGTATTTGTTTTCCGTCACTATTTTTAAAAAAAAATGATCTTGATGCTGAAAATTATAGCCAAGCCAAAATAGCTTTCTCGTCTGTATTTCTTCGAGCAGTTGTTTATTTTGCGATTGATATCTGCATATCTATGAGGATGAATTAAGAAAGGCTGCCTGTTGATATCCTTAATATTAATTCTGTTATAAATGTCACGAACGCTATAAAGATTTAGATGATCTGACCATCTATTTAATGTCTGTAGTTTCACCAGAGGCTGGTGAATTTCCTTGTTAGCTAGATTTCTAAAAGTGCTAATTTTCCAGTTTTAAGACGTTGGGAATAAATAAGAAAGTTAGGCACTAAATATCAACCACAAAAGAGAATGTATATGTGATGACAACTAATACAATATTGTTTCTTTCAACAGTTCAGTGTCCTCATGGGGAGCCAGTGCCAGTGGACTAGGAAAAGATTCAATAGCCAGTGGACCTCAGGTAAAATTGAGATGACAAATACCCCTTTATAATCTCTCACTTGTCAATATGAAATCATCTTTGCAAGCCAATGTCAGATTATGACAGTTAGGTTAAGTAGTTGCTAAATATCAGTCAAATGTCAAGGACTTTTTTACACACCTTTAGGCTTATTGGGTATATGGTTCTAGCCCACATTTGTATAGACCAGTCGGCACTCGAAGGGTACAGTAGAGTAAATTCTATTGATGTAACAATGTGAAGTGTTTGGCCTACACATATACTAGATCACAGCTTTGTCAACTGCAGTTACCAGTTCCCTTCCATGTCAGCAGTCTTTCCCAACAAAACCTGTGTGCCCATTGTATGAGGTTTGGTCAACCTGAAAGCTGCTCATCGGAAACAAATCCTGCTAGTCAAAAGTTCTGAACCCAGGGCCATTGTATTGCTAGCCCACTGCAATTAATCACGGAATGAACCCACATCAGTTATTAAGTCAACAGTTTGGATTGAAGATTGGGGTGATTAGAAAATACCATTCATTCATTCATTCATTCATTCATTCATTCATTCAATCAATAATTCATTAATTCATTCATTCATTCAGTAGCATGTCCTTTGCAGAACCTCGATCACATAACAACCTTCCGGAAAACTTCTCGATCATATAAAGATGTTCCCGTCCGACACACCCATCTGGAGCTCATCCGCCACATCCTGCACCCATCTTCTCTTTGGCCTTCCTCTTCCCAGGCATATTTTATTTTTTTTATTCTCATATCCTTTACAGGACATCGCTGTCAACACCAGCATTTTACCGCTGTTGTTGATTTATTGGCAAGATTACGCTCAGTAGTTTGCCATTGCTTTCTGAGCGGCCGGCTCACTTATCCCATAAGTCATCAATGCGGCGAGAACCGCTACCAATTCTCGCATGCTGCGAGACCCTACGTGGATAAACGGGATTACAGAGAAAGTCGTTTAATCCCCTTGGCCAGAGAGACCGGCCTTCCCAGCCATATACCCCTCCATTATTGTTCTCTCTAAACTTTCGTGATGTTTCAAATGACCATAATATTTCAATTTTCTTTGGTTTATCATCTTTAATAGCCAACCTATGGTTCTGTCACCCAGCTACTGAGTTACCAGCGTGGAGTGACAATGTGAGATGTGGATTTTGTGTGGAATACTTTTACATCATTCTCCAGTTGTTTTTATTGTGAACTGCATATTCAGAAACATGTCAAATAGCCAGTGAACTGGCTGGTTTTTCCTTATGCAGCAATGTGTGTGCAACTGCTGTTTTCTAGTGACTGCCACTTCCATCAACAATGAACTATAATTTTGTGGTGGACTGTTGTGTTGGCATTCTAGCAGTGACCTTATGCATGTTGCCTGTGTGTACTCTTAGTTTGTTGGGACTGCTGTCTGTTCACTTTTCACATGGGACAAAGGGAAGCATTTTGTGTGATATTCACTCACACAGGAATGGAGCATTATGGGGTAACCCTTTGCCATGAAGTTGGAATCGCGACTAACTAACTAATAGCCAACCTTCTTCAATATTCAGATCTTGTCATATGTATGCGTTTGTTCTTTTCTTTATCCAAGATATTCTAAGAACCTGTCTGTAACATTAATATTCAAAGGCATTTATGCACTATTCAGCTTGTTTAGTAAGTGTCCAGGTCTCACAGGCATATGTTGCAATGGGGAAGATGCATGCTCTTAAAAATCTAACTTTTTGTAGTAAATACCAGCACACCAAATGCACCAGTGGGCTCATTAATCAACATCAAACTGCCATGGTTAGTCACTGTATGCTGACTGATGCATTATGTATGATGCATTATGTATGAGATGTTTTCATGGTTGGAATGATAAATGGTGCTGAACTAAACTGAACAAAACTAATAAACCAAACTACTGAACCACCACAATTCACATACATTTTGTTGCAATGATTGTTTATGAATGGGCGTCATTATGTAATATTGAGTACACAAATAATGGTCCCCTAAGCTTAGCTAACAACTTCTAAAATTGACCAGAGCTCCCAGGTCAACTCTGCCTAAAGAAGTCTCTGCTACATTTCCACCCTTTAACTCTTTCAGTCTTAGAAGGTTGCAGCAGCTGACTAATTATTATAACAACAAAATGACATGTGTATTACTTTCACAGGGGCCAAATACACTGCTTGCAAAAAAACACATATTTTCCGATTAAATAAATGTAATAAATATATTTAATAATAGTACAATCACACGTGACACATTGATTGGGAGATATGAAGTATAGTAATTCACGTATGGTGCATTACTTGTGATAGAAAGCGGTAACTCTTTCATTGAGACCCCAGCAATGGTAAACAAACAGTAGGATGGTAGTTGTTCTGTTGTTTAGTTACAATCCTGTTTTGTGCAGTGAATGAAATAATTTCAATGTTGATGTCAATGTTTTCAGTCACCAATGTCAGGAAACGATGGCTTTGTCAGTGAAGCTAATGTTGGGGATGAGCATGGGGATCTTCTCAAGAGAATAGGAGTTCTGCAGCAGGAGAAGTGGGCTCTAGAAGAAAAGGTGAGAAACTGCCACCTGTATATGCATGGAGACATCACAGGAATAGGTACCTCATTCAAATATTGAGTAGAGTGTTATTGTTTCAGGGAGCTATTCTGAATTTAACTACAACTTAATGTATGTTGGTTTAGAAACAGTGCGTTTCAACTTGATCATGTGATCATTGTTTTCTTGAAAATGGATTGATGGATTCATTGTATTGTATTTCTAGATTTTCTTTTTATAAGATCATAAAACTGATAGTAGATGTGTACCATGATTGTAACTGGATAAGACAAAGTCTGCGTTCATCAATAATAATGTTTTATTGGCATAATTTGATGTAAAATTGCAATCATTGTTTCCTTGAAGTTAGAACCACTAAAATATATTTCTAGATTTACTTTCCATGAGGCCATGAAACTGATAACAGTTGATGTTAGTTTGTGAAGTGGTAAGTCAAGTGATGATTGCAGTCGATGTTCCTTTGTTCCATAGCAATGATGCCAATGATGTATTTTAAAATGGTGAATATTGAAAATAATAGTGCATGGTGTGTTTATCAATTTGTACATCTTGTATTTATTTTTATCTCTGGTGGGTTGTACAAGTATAGCAGAGTAGAAGGCCTAATCGCCTTGTACCCCTTTGTTCATTGTCATGTGTAGACATTATTGAGTAGTTGATAAGATATACAGCACTTTTCTCTGAGTTGATATGTACATGTGTTTTTACTTTTACTTATTTTGACAAACTTGGGCTGTAGCATGTAGTCTTTAGTTAGTTAGTTGGTCGACAGATCATCCTCATTGCACATCGAACCATTCAGTCCTTAAGTGCTTCGGATCCCCTCCTCAGTAAATCCTGCAGTGTTTAGCGGTTCACGACACCAGTTCAATGTTGGTTTTAAATCTTCTTTGGCTTTCTGCATAGTGCTCTTGTCTGGCCACACTTCTTTTAACTTGTTGTTCTCACAGTCTGACCATGGTTGTAGATTCACAGTCATCACTTGGTTCTTGTCTTATTTCTCAAAAGCATTCAGTATATCAACTTGGTCCATGGCTTCATCCACCCTCCACAGTAGCGTTACCTGCAAGCCTGTCAGCCTGCTCATTTCCTTGTACACCCCCAACCCTGGCATGAAAATGAAACTAATCTTTGCCAGCCATGACAGACCTAGAGACCACAACGACTGTCTTTGGATCCAACCCATCTCTATCTTCCTGAGCATATTCATTGAGTCACCAAGGAAGCATGCCCAAGTGAAAGTATGTGTCTCAAGCCGTGTTATTGCTTTACTTACTGCCATGACTTCTATAGTCAGACTACTTGTCGTCAAGGCAAAAGCACCAGAATCTTCCTTCACTATTCTCCCTCAAGCCTGAGCCATAAAAGCCATGAACTTCTCATGCATCAAACGACCAACCCATCTGTGTAAATGACAGAATCATCCTCTAAGGAATTCTCAAAGATCAAAGCTTGTACTTCTGCCTTCACAGCAGTCGGATTTTCCTGTCTGCATTTTCTGTCTAGTTGAATGCAAACTGAAAAGGAGGTACAGAACTCTGTTGGCACTTGTACCCACTCCTTGCCAGGTTCTTAGGCCTCAAGTGAACACACCTGTTGAAGAATGTCTTCGGCTTGACCCATCCATGACTTTTCTCTTTTTAACCTTCTGCTCTTTACCTTCTTAATTTCACTGTGCAGTGGATGTTGTGTATTTTCATTGACTCTGAGGTAGGCGTATGCTCGACAAATTTGTATTCTGTCCCCCATGGTTGGAAAATCAAGAAGGTAGCGTATCGCCCTGCATGCTGTATCTCTTGTACACCCAAGTATAATACGCATAGCTTCGTTCTGTATCCTTTCCATCCTTTCCATCTGCTTATGGCTGAGAGTATGAAGTCTTTATTAACTGGGAAATGTTTGGAAGAACAAGTTTTTTAAATCTCTGTTATTCAGCTGTCTAGTGTATTTCTCAAACAGTAATTTTGCCACTTTCAAAGGTCAACCACCTTGAGGTCAGCAATTCCTGCATGGCTGAAGACATCCTGAACAAAACTTCAATCATCGAACATTATGTGATGGAAAGTCGAACAGGTAGATATATTTCTGTTTGTGAATTAGTGCATGTTATATAATGATGGGTGCCGGCTTCGTGGCTTAGAGGTTATGACTTTTCTCCGTAATCTCGTATACTCTCGTGGGTTAACGTGATGACGGTAAGAATCAGCGGTGGTTCGAATCGCATCGATAACCTACGGGGTATGTGAGCCGGCCGCTCAGAAAGCAATGGCAAACTACTGAGCGTAATCTTGCCAAGAGATCAACATACAGCTGAAAGATAACCTCTTGAGCACAGTCGGATGAGGGTTTGATGCCTGTGCTCATCATCTGCTAAGTGAAGAAAAGATTGGCCTTCATGCACTCAGGCCTACAAAATATGATGACCCTTTCATACCAAAGAACCATAGCAGGAAACTACTTCAAGACATTTTTTGTTTCTGTCTGTTGTTGGAGCCACAGTAACATGTTGGTTAACGCACTTGCTTACCAAGACCGGGATCCAGACTGATCTGGCTCTAGGGTCAACTGTCAAACTGTCATTTACTGCCAATATAGTACCTTGCGGTGTATGGGAGGGGGGGGGGGGGGGGGGGGGGGGGGGGGGGGGGTGTCTTAAGCCTGAGGAATTAAGGCTACTTGACAACACCTGCATGAAATGAGAGCCATATGATTTTTAATATTTTCTGAGAGTTATGTGGGATGGAAAAGTTGTGAAGAAGAGAGCTAGCCATCCACTGTTTTATGCCATAACCTAGAATACATAAAGGTCCAACACATTCTACTAGAATGACAGCATTTGCCATGGGACTGCCTTTTTTTATCTATTGATAGCCTGACATTCCTTGGGGTGTTATAAGACAAGCAATCTGTTAATATTTTTACATTTCTTGGGATGAAGTGACACAAACTGTCGTTAATATTTTTACATTTCTTGGGGTGAAGTGACACAAGCTGTCTGTTAATATTTTTACAGTTCTTGGGGTGAAGTGACACAAGCTTTCTGTTATAATGTTAACTTTTTTTGGAGTGTAGTAGCACAAGCTATTAATTAATACTTTTACATTTTGTGCGGGGAAGTAACACAAGTTATCTGTTAATATTTGTACATTTCTTGAAGTAACAAAAGATATATGTTGTTAAGTATACATTTCTTTTTACAGATTCAAACATTCATCATCAATGTTTTCAGAGCATAGTATTTGAATATCTTGTCTAGATTCTAAAGATAATGTAATTTGTTTTCCATTCTGTCATGGTCTATTGGGGATATTCATGTGGCAGTTTACAATCAGAGTGGTAGTAGTTTGTGAATATCTTGTTAATCCGTTTTCCATTTTATCATGGTCTATTGAGATATCCATGTGACAGTTGACAATCAGAGTGTAGTCTGTGGATATCTTGTCTAGATTCTAAAGGTAATATGATCCGTTTTCCATTCTATCATGGTTTATTGGGAAATCCATGTGGCAATTGACAATTAGAGTGTAGTCTGTGAATATCTTGTCTAGATTCTAAATGTAATATGATCCGTTTTCCATTTTATCATGGTCTGTTGGGATATCCATGTGACAGTTGACAATCAGAGTGTAGTCTGTGGATATCTTGTCTAGATTCCAAAGGTAATATGATCCGTTTTCCATTTTATCATGGTCTGTTGGGATATCCATGTGACAGTTGACAATCAGAGTGTAGTCTGTGGATATCTTGTCTAGATTCCAAAGGTAATATGATCCGTTTTCCATTTTGTCATGGTCTGTTGGGATATCCATGTGACAGTTGACAATCAGAGTGTAGTCTGTGGATATCTTGTCTAGATTCTAAAGGTAATATGATCCGTTTTCCATTCTGTCATGGTCTGTTGGGATATCCATGTGGCAGTTGACAATCATAGTGTAGTCTGTGGATATCTTGTCTAGATTCTAAAGGTAATATGATCCGTTTTCCATTCTGTCATGGTCTGTTGGGATATCCATGTGACAGTTGACAATCAGAGTGTAGTCTGTGGATATCTTGTCTAGATTCTAAAGGTAATATGATCCGTTTTCCATTTTATCATGGTCTGTTGGGATATCCATGTGACAGTTGACAATCAGAGTGTAGTCTGTGGATATCTTGTCTAGATTCTAAAGGTAATATGATCCATTTTCCATTCTGTCATGGTCTGTTGGGATATCCATGTGACAGTTGACAATCAGAGTGTAGTCTGTGGATATCTTGTCTAGATTCTAAAGGTAATATGATCCGTTTTCCATTCTGTCATGGTCTGTTGGGATATCCATGTGGCAGTTGACAATCAGAGTGTAGTCTGTGGATATCTTGTCTAGATTCTAAAGGTAATATGATCCGTTTTCCATTCTGTCATGGTCTGTTGGGATATCCATGTGGCAGTTGACAATCAGAGTGTAGTCTGTGGATATCTTGTCTAGATTCTAAAGGTAATATGATCCATTTTCCATTCTGTCATGGTCTGTTGGGATATCCATGTGACAGTTGACAATCAGAGTGTAGTCTGTGGATATCTTGTCTAGATTCTAAAGGTAATATGATCCGTTTTCCATTCTGTCATGGTCTGTTGGGATATCCATGTGGCAGTTGACAATCAGAGTGTAGTCTGTGGATATCTTGTCTAGATTCTAAAGGTAATATGATCCGTTTTCCATTCTGTCATGGTCTATTGGGATATCCATGTGACAGTTGACAATCAGAGTGTAGTCTGTGGATATCTTGTCTAGATTCTAAAGGTAATATGATCCATTTTCCATTCTGTCATGGTCTGTTGGGATATCCATGTGACAGTTGACAATCAGAGTGTAGTCTGTGGATATCTTGTCTAGATTCTAAAGGTAATATGATCCGTTTTCCATTCTGTCATGGTCTATTGGGATATCCATGTGGCAGTTGACAAACAGAGTGTAGTCTGTGGATATCTTGTCTAGATTCTAAAGGTAATATGATCCGTTTTCCATTCTGTCATGGTCTATTGGGATATCCATGTGGCAGTTGACAATCAGAGTGTAGTCTGTGGATATCTTGTCTAGATTCTAAAGGTAATATGATCCGTTTTCCATTCTGTTATGGTCTAAAGGGGATATGATGTTAGGTCCATATTTCCTTAACCAAACAGCACTGCTATATTTAGTATCACACAGGTCACCATACTTTCCAGAAAGTTTCTGGTACACATTTTATGAAACTGAGTTAATCTCTAAGCCATGTGATCACACAAAAAATTTTCCACCTTAATATGGATTGAACTCAGGACCGCTGGGTTGGCAGGTGAATGCACTAATCACTATGATAATGCGGTTCCTTGTTTACATTGTGGGTTCATATATATCTCTTGGGTGCAACAGAGACATAGAGAGGGAAGTAATTGTTATGTAAATGGAGTACTGAGGCCATCAAAGCTTCATGGTTTCAATGAATAAAGTCTCAAACTATATTTATGAATATAAAAATCAAGAAACATAGTTGTTCTTGGGACATTCTCTTGCATACTCTATTCCCTTCTACAGTAGCCAGTGAAGAATTGTATGCTAATGGTACTAGTGATAGCCAGATTAAACTATATTTTCAAAGGGTTAAGAATTGGGTCAACAAAGAATTCCATGCTAATGGTGATAGCCTGATTGAACAATATTTTCAGAGGGTTAAGAATTGGGTCAACGAAGAAATCCATGCTAATGGTACCAGTGATAGACTAATTGAACTATATTTTCAAAGGGTTAAGAATTGGGTCAACAAAGAATTCCATGCTAATGGTACCAGTTGCAGCCTCATTGAACAATATTTTCAAAGGGTTAAGAGTTGGGTTAATGACGAATTCCATGCGAATGGTACCAGTGATAGACTAATTGAACTATATTTTCAAAGGGTTAAGAATTGAGTCAATGAGGAATTCCATACTAATGGTTCCAGTGGTAGCCTGTTTGAACTATATTTTCAAAGGGTTAAGAATTGGGTCAACAAAGAATGTACCAGTGGTAGACTAATTGAACTATATTTTCAAAGGATTTAGAATCGGATCAATGAAGAATTCCATGCTAATGGTACCAATGACAGCATGATTGAACTATATTTTCAAAGGGTTAAGAATTGGGTCAACAAAGAATGTACCAGTGGTAGACTAATTGAACTATATTTTCAAAGGATTTAGAATTGGATCAATGAAGAATTCTATGCTAATGGTACCAATGACAGCATGATTGAACTATATTTTCAAAGGGTTAAGAATTGGGTCAACATTTATTGTTACAGTTTTAAGAGTAAATTATTTATATTTGTCATTTCAAGACTATGTTGCCATAAAATGTTAAAAAGCTATCCACAATAACACATAAATCTGTCTTATGGATATGGTAGACAAGGGGAAATTACCACCTTATTTTCTCAAGAATAAGTTTATGGAAGGTTACAAGGCAAAATTCATGATGCAGTGACATGTTAAAAAGACTTGATATGAGTCCTCAGACTGAATAATATGACATAACATATTGCTTTATATGGTTACAAAAGGAATATTTTTCAATGATAACCAGAGCATGATGACACATAACAAGTTAGGTGAAAGTTACCACTCACTTTAATTATAATTAGACTGCTGTCATGCACCCTTAAATATATTGACCCTCAAAATCTGCCATCCCATCAGTGTAAAACTAAGTAAGGGTCAGTAATGAGGACACAGTGGCAGAGTTTGTAAGGATAGTATAGTCGGTTTTAAATAGAATCCTTCAGTTGTAGTTATAACAACATGTCACCAATTCTAGTCAAACAACTGTTGGCCTAGTTGGCGGAGACACCATATTAGGGAATACATGATATATCATCCACTTTAGGCCCTAAACAATCGAGTTCTCATGAGGAGAAACTCAGCCTCAAGAAAGTGATGGACTTAGTGAACAGAGGCAGTGATCATGCTCATCAGACGCAGGACATGAACAGGAAGCTGCAGGCCATGTTGGAGGAGACACTTACCAAGAATATGCATTTACAGCAGGTACATTTTGTTTTAGTCTCATCATCATCAAGTGCCATGCCGACTGGCGTAGGCATTCATGACTCTCCACAAATCTTGGTATTTGGTTTTCTGGATCAACTCTGCCTTTGATATTCCTCCATGCCACCATCACACTCCATCCAGCATAATTTCTCATGGTCTGCCTCTTTTCCATTCGATCTTTCCAGTTGTCATGGTGTTCTCCAATGCCTCTCTTCTCATCACATGACCAAAAAAATATGTTTGTCTCTTGCTTATTGTTGTATATAATGTTCTAGCTTCTGTTTTTGGTGTGTTCTTGTTTCATTCATTCTTGTTTTATGTGGTTTTGGTTCATACATTCTTGTGTTATGTGTTCTTGTTTATGCAAGGGGAAAATGATGGTGTGAGGGGAGGATGCAGTGATGACTTTGTTCAGGCCAAAGAGAAGAAAGTAAAACATAGTTGAGATGAGGGAAGAAATAGAAATGAGAAATAGAGAAGAGCAAGAGGAAATAATAGACAAGATCAGGCCAAGAGTGGTGAGTAGTACAGGCCTGGCACTGTCTCACAAACTATCAACTATCACTATAACAGTGAGTTGTACGGGCCTGGCACTGTCTCACAAACTATCAACTATCACTATAACAGTGAGTAGTACGGGCCTGGCACTGTCTCACAAACTATCAACTATCACTATAACAGTGAGTTGTACAGGTCTGGTACTGTCTCACAAACTATCAACTATCACTATAACAGTGAGTTGTACAGACCTGGCACTGTCTCACAAACTATCAACTATCACTATAACAGTGAGTTGTACAGGCCTGGCACTGTCTCACAAACTATCAACTATCACTATAACATTGAGTTGTACAGGTCTGGTACTGTCTCACAAACTATCAACTATCACTATAACAGTGAGTTGTACAGGTCTGGTACTGTCTCACAAACTATCAACTATCACTATAACAGTGAGTTGTACAGACCTGGCACTGTCTCACAAACTATCAACTATCACTATAACAGTGAGTTGTACAGGCCTGGCACTGTCTCACAAACTATCAACTATCACTATAACATTGAGTTGTACAGGTCTGGTACTGTCTCACAAACTATCAACTATCACTATAACAGTGAGTTGTACAGGTCTGGTACTGTCTCACAAACTATCAACTATCACTATAACAGTGAGTTGTACAGGCCTGGCACTGTCTCACAAAAAATCACTATAACAGTGAGTAGTACAGGTCTGGTACTGTCTCACAAACTATCAACTATAACAGTGAGTTGTACAGGCCTGGTACTGTCTCACAAACTATCAACTATCACTATAACAGTGAGTTGTACAGGTCTGGCACTGTCTCACAAACTATCAACTGTCACTATAACAGTGAGTTGTACAGGCCTGGCACTGTCACACAAACTATCAACTATCACTATAACAGTGAGTTGTACAGGCCTGGCACTGTCACACAAACTATCAACTATCACTATAACAGTGAGTTGTACAGGCCTGGCACAGTCAGACAAACTATCAACTATCACTATAACAGTGAGTTGTACAGGCCTGGCACTGTCTCACAAACTATCAACTATCACTATAACAGTGAGTTGTACAGGCCTGGCACTGTCTCACAAACTATCAACTATCACTATAACAGTGAGTTGTACAGGCCTGGCACTGTCTCACAAACTATCAACTATCACTATAACAGTGAGTTGTACAGGCCTGGCACTGTCTCACAAACTATCAACTATCACTATAACAGTGAGTTGTACAGGCCTGGCACTGTCTCACAAACTATCAACTATCACTATAACAGTGAGTTGTACAGGCCTGGTACTGTCTCACAAACTATCAACTATCACTATAACAGTGAGTTGTACAGGCCTGGCACTGTCTCACAAACTATCAACTATCACTATAACAGTGAGAAAATAAGGAGGAGGAAGAGGGTCCAGAATCTCTGTGAAGACAGATATAGAGAATATTCTTTCTCTGAACAAAGGCAATAAATCAACGATACTTAGGCAGCAATGATGACAGTGACTGCACATACACAAGCTAGCCTAATGAAGTAAAAGCAGCACTGAATAATATTTTATTTTGATTTTAAAATAATTTCAAAACAAAACAATTGAGTGAACAACTAAAAGTTGATGATTGTGACAATCAAGTGTGTCAGCTGTTGAGTACAATTATTTGATTGCAATTATTGCAACTCTAGTTGGGGGTCTAGTAATGCTGTGTTATTTCATGTGTTCTTATTTCATGCATCCTTATTTCATACATCCTTATTTCATACATTCTTGGTGTCATGTGTTCTTTGTGCATTCTTGTTTCATTCAGTATGAGGAAAACTGAAAGTGTGTTTGTCATTCAAGAAGAATCTGATTAACAGAAAATACCCACAGACATGTCCATAATTCCCTTTAAACAGATGATTTGATTTTGGGAACTTCAGAACAATGTATAACTCCTGCAAACAAAAATATGCAAGGTTCCATATTAGTCCTTGAAAATTGGTCTAACAGATCCTTTACAGGATATCACAGTCAACCCCAGCATTGTTTGACTGTTTGTGATTTCTTGGCAAGTTTCCGTTCAGTAGTTTGCCATTTCCATTGGTCTAACAGACAGCTGCTTAAAATGAACAAACAAAAACGAACACTCACTGTGTTTATTTCATCACACAGACAAGGCATGGGCAAGATATCTGAGAAGAATAAAATAATACATACTTAGGTATCACACTAGATCGTCCCCTGATATGGAGAGCACAATCAGAGCACAACAATAGGCCAAAAAAAAAGAAAAAAGGAATGTCTATCATGAGGAAGTTGGCCCGAATTGATTGGAGAGCTGATGAAAACCACAGAAAAAAAGCTGCTGAATATTCAGATTTTGATTTATTAAAAAAAAAAAAGAAGATTAGTTGCGTGTCCTTTACATGATGTTGCAATCATTGCTTTCTAAATAGCTGGCGTTCAGGCCATCAAATTCAACACAAGCGACCTGCTTCCAAATCCTCTGCTTCTGATTTCAAATCATCAAGTCAGAAGTCAGGAAATTGTGACACTGCATTCACTAACAATCTAATACACAGATTCCGGCTGATAAATTAAGCAGCTTGCAAAATCAAGAAGGGGGATGTATAACAGGAGCCCTGAGATCTACTCAGAGAATAATATGGAATATTTAACGGAACTGGAAATAATGGAAGGCAGATGTGATAAAGGCTCTTCCAAGTTGAAAAATAGACGAGACTAATGGACCTCCACATGAACCACAGAACTAACAACCTGGGAGTTGACAAACTCAAATGGTCACATTAGCAAGCAAAGATGTAAGAGCAAATGAATCAACTGGCTAGTTCAATTCCAGTAAAATATTAATCAACACAATTATCCTTTGATGGAAATGAAGATGATTACCTAAGCTGAAATTCTATACACTAGAGTTTAACAATGAAGTGAGCACATTGGCAGAACAGTTAAGAAGTTGCGCTGACAGTAGCATGAGCAAAGTTAGATGAGGGTTTGATACGTGGACTCATCGCTGGCTATGAGAGGGAAAGCCTGGCCGCCTATTCCTCTGTGCATTCAGGCCTACAAAATGTGATAGTGCTAGCACATCACAGACCCACAGCAAATTCCTGCTTTGGAATTTGTAGTGTTTAAACAACAAGGACCATGTGGAGACGGTTGTGACAAGATCTCAAAAGGGACTCAATGCAATTAAAATTATGGCTGCAATGGACACAGAGCAGAGAATGCTCTTCACACTATACCAGCACTTGATCCTCTCAGTGATTGATTATGGACTAGGACTGCTCACTGTCTCAAAGAGTCAGCTGGTGAAATTAGAGCGCATACAGAATGAAGCTATGCGGGTCATTCTGGGATGCACCAGAGACACTCCAGTAGTGTGTGTGCGTTACATCCTTGGTCTGCCTACTGTTGCTGGTAGGCACAAGGTGACGCAAGCGCAGGCATACCTCAGAGTAGCTGCAGACACAGATCACCCGTTGCATGAGGCGCTGGACGTAGTTAAGGGTCAGAGACTGATAAGAGGGAAATCATGGATGGCTCAGGCGGAGGATAAGATCAGACAGGTGTGCCCCTTGGAGAACATTAGGCGAGGAGAGGAGTGGGTCAGAGTGCCAGCCGTGCAGTCAGACTTGTGCAGAGTTATAATCACATTGAGCCGGGAGTGCAGGGAGTGGCCAGCAGGGGCCACGGAAGTGGAAATTCAGCAATTAATTCAGGAAAATTCTCGCCCGGGTGATGTGATTATCTACACGGATGGGTCGGTGTTGAGAGGTAGGAGAAGTGCTTGGGGGTTCTTGGCAAAAACTAATGGTCGGCGTTTGGTGCAGGAGAGCCTGGCGTATGATGACACTACATCTAGCTTAAGAATGGAGGTGGAGGTGGTCAGTGCAGCTTTCTGCTGGATAGAAAACACGATACATACACATATTGTGATTGTAACTGACTCAGAAAGCATGCTGAGAAGGGTGAGAACAGGTAAGCTTCGTGCAGAGTGGCTTGCGTCGCTTCAGAGGTCATGGGTAGCAAGCATCACCTGGATCTTTTCTCCTGGGCATGCCGGTGTGCGGGGTAATGAACAGGCGGACAGATTGGCTGGCTCGGCAGAACTTGGTGGAGTATTGATGCATGACAGGGCAGATGTGGTTGCGGCCTTGTGGGAGCACATGTACACCTCGGAGGAGCAAATGGATCACCATAGTCTGGTTAGAATGAGGCAGCGAGGTGTGACGAGGGGATCTGGCCGACGCTCGACGCTCAGAGGAAAGGCGAGACGGACATATAATCAGATTGCTACTGGAACTATTAGTGTTGGAACTCTTTGCTGGTTGCTGAGGATGGGGACGGAGCACTTATGGGAATGTCCCGAATGCTGTGATGTCGGTTCCTAGATCAATCAATCAATCAATCAAAACAACAAAGACACCCAGACAGACATAGAGACAGTGCATAACAATGACATCTATTCATCAAGCATTTACTGAAAAAACTACTGACGATTGCATAAAAGAGGCTAATGAAACTAGAACATTATATATAACAATAAGGAACAGACAAACAGCTTTCTTTGGTCATACAATGAGATGAGAGGCATTGGAGAACATCTTGACAACTGGAAAGATCAAGGGGAAGTTAGGCAGATCAAGAGAAATTATGCTAGATTTAGATGGTAGCATGGAGGAATATCATTAGCAGAGTTGATCCAGAACACACACAAAACTGAGATCTGTGGAGAGATATGAATGCCAGCTGGCAGGGCACTTGATGATGATGATAATTTACTGAAACATATTGGACCCATGCCTACACTAACGGCTCAACCATAAATGCGATTTAAACAAAAACTGGCAGGATTGGTGTTTACATACAATTAAATAATGATACCAGCTCTGCATGAATCATCACCGGCATATTTCATAATAATTTCAATACTGAAGCAGTAGGTTTGAAATGAGCTGCAGGAAGGCTTATTAATAAAAATTCAAATACTAGGAGGCAAATATGGATATGTGCTGATGTACTCTCAGTAATAATTGTCCTGTGAAAAACTAGAATCAGAGGACAAAATAATGTGATTCTCTCCCTTGAAAAGTTGACCATTAGTTTTGATGCATGATCCAATGGATACCAGCCCACTGCAGTACTCAGGCAACAAGAAGGCTGATCAACTTGCAAAGCATGTGTAGAATCCTCTGCAACAAAATGATTGTGTAAGATAAGAGAGAAGTACAGTTTTTGTGGTTTAATTTGGTCAAGTATTTGAATAGAATTTTTATTAGCATGATGATTCTACTGCCTAGTTGCAATACATTTAAATCTCTTGTGGCTTTCTTTCTGTTTATTTGTCTAATGTAAATTGTAATGTTTAATGCTTCCAAATCTTGTGAGCAGCGTTCAGTACCTATATATAGGTTATTTGATGTATTGCTTTGTTCAGTCTATTATCTTCACATTGTGGATGATAATTGTTGGTCCACATTTGCTGTTAAGTATAGGGAACATATACAATTGTATAGTATCATCATATTGTGAAGATTAGCAGTGCCAATAAGTGTGGGCATTTGTAGTTCACAATCTCACATAATCATCGTAACTCTGGTCAGGTCTGTGTTTTTGTCATGGTTGTGCCATGTAGTCAAGTTTGCCAGTAGTCACTAAGTTTTTAAGTTTATTTCCTACATACCTAGAAATTTCTGACTGCCTACATATAATTCCTCTAACCAATTTATGATTTTCATCTGCATCTTAAAGAATTACTTAATTTCTGTCTGTCTATAAAGTTCTCTTGCAATCTCTAAATCCAAATTATTTGCTGCTTTCAGGTGTTTCTCAGCTTATCTGCTTATTCATCTTTCACATGCTTGCAAAAATATAGGCTCTTTAATGCACTTTAACTCTTTTTTTCACAGTAGATGACAGCTTTTTCTTGGTGTATATGTGTTCCATCTTGCCAAAGGTTCTGTGTTTGAAGGCTACTTTTCTCATGGCGAATTTGGTTTTAATCTCTATTAGACATTTCCATCCAGTGTTATAACTGTTCTAAGATGTTTTCTCACTTTGCTTAGATGTGGCATTTCTTTCTTCTCTTAGATGACTGTAATAAATAAAAAAAAAAATTTTTAAACGTGCGCGTGCGCGCGCACACACACACACACGCGCGCGCGCACACACACACACACACAACCACC
The DNA here is from genome assembly GCA_014155875.1 of Cepaea nemoralis. Lineage (NCBI taxonomy): Eukaryota > Metazoa > Mollusca > Gastropoda > Stylommatophora > Helicidae > Cepaea > Cepaea nemoralis. The sequence goes on along the minus strand of JACEFZ010018366.1, from coordinate 83,760 downwards.
CCCCCCCCCCCCCCCCCCCACCCACACCACACACAAACTATAATCTACACGGCAAAGTAATTAAGTAACAGGAATTTTAAGAATAACTCTTTTTACAATAGTGCAAACCAGGAATTTTGTGTATGTTCATTCTCACAACATAGTCCCCTTGCCTGGCACCTGGCAACACAGTTGGTCCACCTGTCCACTAGCTTGTTGTTGCCTTCTAAGAACAAGTTTATTGGTGTGGCCTTAAACCAATTTTGCACCTCCTCTATTACCTCGTTGTCATCTGCACACCTCTGACCCAGCAGATGTTCTTACAAGGGTCCAAACAAGTGAAAGTCCAATGGCACCATGTCTAGATTGTATGCTGGATGTTTCATTTCAGAACACATAATGTATCCACTGTATGTGCAGCCATATCAGGGTGAAGTTGTCAAGCAGCAACAATACTGCTTTTGAGAGAAGTCCCTGGCGTTTCGATCATATCGCGGGCTAAAGTTGGTTCATTAGCCTGCCACCACTGTATTGAGCACTAGCCATAGTTTTACCCTTTCCTGGAAATACACAAATATAGGGCCCATGATAACCTAAAAGATGGTCTTCTTGACTTTCCCTGTGGATTTCTGTCTTGAATTTTTGCTTTAACAACTGTCTCCATACTGAACCATCATTCTTCTGTAAATTTCACACCCTCTGACAACAAAAAATTAATAATGCCTCTTTGTTCATCCATGGCTCATGTCGATAGTGGAGCAACAACTTTGTAATCACAATTGTGCAATCTCAAACTGCTCTGTCCTCACGTCTCCTGCTTTGGGTGTTGCTAAAGAACCAGTTTGTATCCTGAAATAAGATGTTTCATTGTCCATACTTTTTCATGCACTTTATAATAAAATTCCTATTACTTAATGACTGTCCCTCATATTCATATTTATCTCCACCTTGCTTTAGCTCTATAATCTAAGCTTTTTGATTATAGCAACTTGAGTTTTAATTACTTGGAAATCTAAATTGCATTCTTTGCTGTAAGATGTAATGTTTGTCTTCAACTTCTCTCCACCAGCACCTAGAACTGATGTCCCAGGAGGTTGTACGGCTCAGCAAGCTTTCTGCCTCAGAAATAGCACCTCCAGACAGATCAGTCAAGGAAGTAACACCTCCTACATCCTTACCCCTAGCTACAACTACAGCAGCATCCCTGCCCAACCAAATCATCAACAACGACAACTGCAGCAGTGATCACGACAGCAGTGCAGCTTCAGATGACAACTTTGAGGTCATTTCAAGTCCACCAGTTAATGATGATACTGTCATTATTGATGATAATATAGATTTTCAATCTTGATAATTTATTTTCAAAGTCGTGAATGATGAACATCATCATCATCATCATCATCATCATCATCATCATCATCATCATCATCATCATCATCATCATCATCATCATCATCATCATCATCATCATCATCATTATCATCTTCATCATCATCATCAAGATCTCATCATGATTTAATATGCATCAAAATCATATTGTCATCACCCCATTTGGATCCTTTTTGTTGGAAAATGATGGTGTTGTCTATGGTAATTTGAGTAATCACAAAGATATCTAACAAGTCTGAAACAGGTTGTTAACACTTGCCTGCACTGATTGTAGAACTAAATGTGGAAGTTAATTCTCTTAACAATCTTAACAATCTGAGATGCTCACCTTGTGTGTAAATGATTGTCATGTGCAATGCTGTTGTTGTCATATTTCATTGTATATATTCTTGTGGTATGCACACTTACAGGATTCTTTTGTAAACTCTCATGCCTCTGTTGCTTTAGGAGCACCAGTATACAGTAATATTACAGTAAGAAACAAGAGGTAAAGGTAGCTTCATGACAGATTCTGGGTGTGGAGTAGAAAGTGTAGCTTTCATACTTTATAGGCCTTAGCATGATTGCATGGGGTTGTCACTTCCCTTCACATTCACTTTTCCATCCCTCATAATTATTAAAATTATCTGCTACCAACTTTATGAACCTTGCTTGACCCCAGAGGTGTACTGGTCAGAAAATAATAATCCCACCAGTGCTGGGGATTGAGTCTGGACCACTGTCTTGGCAGGCAAGCAAACTGTCACTGTGGCATCTAGAAATATGACAGTACTTCCACAAGTCTGATTGTTTAGGGATCAGATGTGATTGGACTTCAGAAATGGTCAGACACCAAATGATAATCTTTGTTTTACGTGGAATTTTATTTTAGTCATGCACGAGCACATATGCGCGCGCACACGCATGCATGCACCCACACACGCCAGCCACACGCCCGCCACATGCCTGCCACATGCCCACCCCACACTCCACAGGTGCATTACACACACGTCACACACACACACATTACACATACACACGTTACACAATATTAGAAGTAAGAATGTTTAGAAAGCTACAGAAACAAAAATAAATTACTGTAAAAAAAATGAGCAATGTCTTAAAGCTAACTACAGTAGTGTACATCAATAAATAGAAGAAAATAACACAGTACCAAATAAAAGTGAACAACGAGGGTTAGAATTAAATTTAAGAAGACACAGATTATGGTCATCACTAGGAAGAATGAAATACCACAATGTAATATACAGGTAAATACAGGTAAAATGGAATATTCTTAAACAAGTGAATCAGTATAACTATCTCAGAACAGTCATAACATCTGATGGGAGGTGCCTTGAAGAGATTAGAACAAGAATCACTATGATGAAGGTAGCATTTTGCAGGATGTAAAACATACTGACCAATTAAAACATGTCATTTACAACGAGAAAAAGAGTGTTGAGGTGCTACATAGAACCTGTACTTTTATGTGGATGTGAAGTGCAGACAATTTGCAGACAAGCTGAAAAACATCTGATGGCTGTAGAAATGTGGTTTCTGAAGAAAATGCAAAGAACACCATGGACAGACAGAAAAACCAATGAACAAGTCCTAGAAGAAACAAATGAAAATTGTACACTGTTTAGAGAAATCAGACTGAGACAGTCAACATTTGTTCGTCATGTTATGAGAAGAAATGAATTGGAGAACTTGGTGACATCTGGCAAGAACAATGGGAAGAGAACAAGGGGAAGGCAGAGAAGTAAATATCTGGATCACTTGGCGACGTGGCTGGTCTAGACAAGAAATTGAGCTGATCCACAACTCTCATGATCAAGTGAGATGGTAAAACTTGACCAGTGTCAACGCTTATCAGCATGCACATGATGATGATGATGATGAAACTGATTAGAGAAATTAGACCTAAACAGTCACAATTTTTGGGCACATTATAAGAAGAAATAAATTAGAGAACTTGGTGACAACAGGCAAGATTGAGAGAAAAAGAACAAAAGGAAGGCAGAGAAATAAATATCTGAATGGCTTGGCCACATGGCATGGTTGAGACATAGTGCTGATCCGCGACACTGGTAATTGTGTGTGATTGCAAAACATGACTGCCTACTCTTATTGGTAAAGCACATGATGATGATGATGAGTAAAAGTGCAAATAAAAATAAGGTCAGCACAAAAATTACAAGAGAAGCATATGATCAATGTGTATGCGATAACAAAGCATGATTTTGGAAAATACTTTCGGAATTATGAATATCTATTTCAGTGGTTTATAGTAAGTTCAAGTACAATATATTACAGTACAGGTATTTGCTTCTTCAAATGACGGAGTTTAATAATGAACTTACAACTTTCATAGTGCAAGGCAGGTGGCTTTAGCACTTGGCCATGGAGATTCTTTGAAGGTGTTGTTTTAACTGTCCAATACCATGAGGCCTGTTCACAAATCATCATCAGGTGCCTTGAAAACTAGCAGGGGAAATCATGCTTCTCTACAGCCCATTTCTCTAGCGAAACATGAGATTATGTGCTATCTTTCTTCTCTACTGGATGCGCCAGAAAAATGTATACATAGTAATTGTCCACCAGTTTAAATGTAATCGCATTTCAATTGAGTGTATTATTTTAATAAGGTCATCAAAACTTGTCATTTGTAGAACACATTACGTTAGCAGTGTGTTGCATGATATGTTTAAAATGATGACATAAACAGCATGTTACAAGCGTCACAAAGATCAAAACTGCATTACATTTAAACTGGTGGGGATTACTGTGTTTACATTTTTCTGGTGCACTCTGTATACTGCTAGACTGTGAAGAATACTCTTTTGCTGTCTGTCTCTTTCACTGCTTCTGTCAATCATGCAGTTTGTTACAATATGTTCCCTGTGGTCTCTTCTTGTAATGTGGCCAGGAAATTGTGGCAACCTCCTTTTGTTTGTCATCAGTTTTTTTTTTTATTTCTTAGCTTCATTCAAAGGATATTAATCACTCATGGCCTTTTTATCCAGCTCCATGGCGAAAGGGTTACGGGTGCAGTTTTGTAAAATGGTATGGGTGACGGTCATTCAGAAAACAATGGCAAACTACTGAACGTAAACTTGCCAAGAGATCACAACAGCAAAAAAAATGCTGGTGTTGACTGCGAAGTCCTATGCAATTATCTAACTAACATGACCTCTCTAGCATTCTTCTGTCAAACCATATTTCTGTGGCTTCAGAAAGTGTTTTTGCTTATAAACTACTTGTTTGGGGTTACGACCACATGTTCACAAATAACGTTGAGTAGTATTTTTTAAAGAAACCCAAATTGTAAGCAGTCTTCTTTACACTAAAACATATAGTAACTATACAGATGTCAGCGAGTATACAATACATGAAAGGAAGCATATGGGTAGAAAGCTTTTTTTTAAAGTTTTAACACATCACATATTTTGTTAAGTGGCATGTAGACTGACCCAGACGTTATGATAGCTATTTTAGGAGCATGTATAGAAATTGTATGCTATGATTGCAGTTTTACTACATTTCATCTGTTTAGTGATACAATTTGAAATTTCACAATAAAAAGGCTTGCCTGTGTATTCTGGTGTACATATTGTTATCCCCATTAGGACTACGGAGTTAGTGCACTTAACTAAGATCATTCTATTGTGGTCTAATGAAGAAGATTAGAAAATTGGGCAGTTTCGAGTACACAACAGGTGGTCATTGTATTCAGTCATCAGTCAGTGAGAAATATAATTGTGGTGAAACCCAGTTTTGTAAATGAAATTCTGAGTGTTAAGTTCACACCAACGTTTGCAACATAAAGATTAGTTTCTGACTTACCACCTCAAAATGATCCAAGAATTTTTGTGTTCACTAATAGAGGCATGTTTTTACTGTCTAGTGTATATGCATTTACACTATTAACACGTATTATATCGTACATTGTTTCCTATCCTACAACTTGTGTCATATTGTCATGTGTTTGAATCTCAATCATGACTGGGATTTTTACAAAATAACCTAAGCTCCCAGGTCAAGCCAGCCTTAAGAAGGTACCTGGAAATTCATGAGAAATAAAGGCAGTCATTGTTATATTGACCAAACACCCATCTAGTGATGAATAATCGATAAAATATGGGGCTAGTAGCTTAATATACCTCAAGGCATGAGAAAGGATTCTCTACTTACTCATTTGTACACAGTATCCTATTTGAGTGATTTTAAACAAGCTACAGCTAAGGTCATATAGGGCAGACATGTAAAGATCAGATTTCCCTCCTATGACAGTGCAGTCAAGACAGTTTCTGATGATTGACAAGTACATGTTATAAATCATATCAACGGAACAGAAGTTCTCTTACTATGTGTAGAATTAAACAGCGATCATTGCAGTTGTTATTGACCGTTGCTGGTGCCAGCATGGAGGTTTCAAAAGAATGAGGCTAACAGTTCTAATTTCTGTTGTCTTCTGTCCTTGTCTGCTATGATTTTACTGTCAGGTTAAGGAAAGCTTTCTAGAACTAGTCCTTTTGTGGGCCTGGTGGCCCACATCTGTTGGCTTTGGAATTGGGGTTTCCAAAGAAAATGCAAAGAATATTAAGGACAGACAGAAAATTCAAAGGGGGAATTATACAAGACACAAATGAAAACTGTAAACTGATTAGAGAAATTAAATGTAGACACTCATGATTTTGGGGGCATATTATGACAAGAAATAAACTGGAAAACTTGGTGACAACTGGCAAGATTGAAGGGAAAATAACAAGGGGAAGACAGAAAGTTAATTATCTAGATGACTTGGCCAATTGGCATAACTGAGACACAAATACAGAGCAGATTCACAAGTGGTGATCTTCCTGAGGTGGCAAAACATGACCACCCAAGCTTATTGGCATGGCACATGATGTTGATGTTTATCGAGTGCAAACAAGGTAGTGTTTGTTCATCATCATTGTCATGTGGCATGTGTATAAGCATGGATGGTCACATCTGACACCATCATCAGAGTCTTGGATCATGTTTGTGTTCTTGGACATGTTATTCAACTATTTATCTCTTTGTCTTCCCATTGCTATGTTCTACATCAAGTTTGACAGCAGACATAAATATTTCAAGTGTATGTCTCTATACTTCTATAAAGTGCCCACATAATTGTTATTGTTTGTGTCTAATTCCTCTGTTCAATTTAGTTTTCATTTGTTTCTTGAACGATTGTCTCATTTATTTTTATTGGTCTGTCCGTGGTATTTTTTAAATTTTTCTCAGAAGACACATTTCCAATGCCATTAGATGTTTCTAAGTGTGTCTGCTTACTATCCTTGTTTCATGCATACAACAGTATAGGTTTTGCGTGAAACTTTAACAACCTGTTTCTCAGTGCAATTGACAGCTTTTTATTGTGAGTATGTTTTCCATCTTGCAAAAGGCTACTTTTTCTAAGGCAATTTGTGTTCTAATTTCTACAAGGCAACTTATGTGAGATATTATGTTTGTCCCAAAATAGTTGTACTCATTCACCTGTTTATATATGTTCCAACTTACTTGCCCAGTTGTGGCATTTCTTTCTTCTTGGAGATGACGAGAATTTATGTTTTCTTGCAATTAATTTCTACCCCTAGTTACTCGCTGAGTTTGTTGCCTGTACTATTCAGCTAATATATTAACTTGCGGGTCTGCCTCTTGCTATGTTTCTAAATGTCAGAACTGTTTGTAGGTAGTTTTGTTCTACGTTTGAACTATGTAACTGACTATCTTCAGATAACATCCACTTCTGACATTGTACCCACTTGCTTCCTAATCCATCCATCAAGTGCCATGCCGGTAAATGTGGGTGGTCATGATTTTCCATTTCACTCGATCACCAGTCATGGATCAGCTCGGTGTTCTTATCTCGACCGCGCCAAGTGGTTAAACCATCCAGGTATTTACTTCTCTATCTTCCCTTTGTTCTCTTCCCTTCGATCTTGCCAGTTGTCACCAAGTTCTCTAATTTATTTCTTCTCATAACATTTCCAAACAAGTTTGACTGTCTAGGTCTAATTTCTTTTATCAGTTGATGATTTTCATTTGTTTCTTGTAAAACTTGGTCGTTGGTTTTTCTGTCTGTCCATGGTATGATTTGCATTCTCCTCAGAAACCACATTTGCACAGCCATCAGATGTTTTTCAGCTTGACTGCTCATTGTCCACGCTTCACATCCATACAAAACTGCAGGCTCTATGTGGCACCTCAACACTCTTTTATATTGGTCAGTATGTTTTTCATCTTGCAAAAGACTACCATCGCCATGGTAATTCTTGTTCTAATCTCTTCAAGGCATCTCCCATCAGACGTTGTGACTGTTCCAAGATAATTGTACCGATTCACTTGTTTAAGAATATTCCCAATTACCTGTATAATACATAGTGGTATTTTGTTCTTCCAAGTGACGAACATAATCTGTGTTTTCTTACAATTTAATTCTAACCCTAGTGGTTTATTGTGTGCAACAACTGCATCAACTAATTGTTGCAGATCCTGCTCATTGTCTGCATGCTTCCTAATATCATCCTCTAATTCTATCACATTCAGAAACATTTAATCTCTGTTACTAGAATTCTGCTTCTTCTCTTGCTGTTATTGCCCAGTTATGGCATTGTGACATAATGTTGGTAAGAAGGTGTTAAACCATATTCTTGTTGATAAGGCTGTGTACAATATAAATATGACATTTCATGTTGTTTGTACAGACATAAGTTTTATGTACTTTTTCCTATGTGTAGGTTAATAATAATAATTGACATGGTAATGACTTATCATTGCTGCATAAGATACAAATTCTGGGTTAGCAGCACTTGAGATATTAGCTGAGGACAGAAAAGTAAATTTATTATTATTAAGTAATTGAACTGCAAAGACAATTGAACAGTTCGAATCAGCTTGTCAAACTTATTATCTGTTTGTTGTTACATCATGGGTTAAATATGCACTTTTGTCTTAAATTTAACATACATGAGATTAATGTATCTCTCATATATGTTACTTATTCAGTATATTATTTGCTTGCTCTTCTGGTGGGGTTTTTTCAGTATTTTCTTTGCTTACTCTTCTGTTGGGCGTTTCTTCCAACAGTTGTTTGTTTTATGATAATTGCCTGTTTTGTAAAATGGTTGCTTGTTCCGATATTTGCTTACTCTTCTGCTATTTGTATGTTCTTCTGATATTTATTGCTCTTCTAACAAACTTCTCATGTTATTTTGGAGCAAGTGCTGAAATTCAAATATCTAGATGTATGGATAACATCAGATTAAAGATTCATCACAGAAATAAAGAACAGAAAAAGACAAGCAAAAAACTGCATTTTATAATATGAAAGACATTTTATGTAATATTGTCTAAGAAAGTTAGAAAAAGAATGTTTGTATGTTACATAGAACCAGTTCTAACATACAATTGCAAACCCTGGACAATTAGTAAACAAGCAAACAAATCCCTAGAAACTTTAAAGATGGGATTTTATAGATGAATGCTTAAAATCCCTTAAACAGCCAACATGAGTAATCTAAACATTTTGAAGAAGGCTAAGACATAAAGACAACTTATCATAAAAAAAAAAAAAAAGGCAACATTATAAGAAAACAAAAACTAGAACTTATTGTGATAAATGGCACAATTTGTGGGGGGGGGAAAGCTAGAGGAAGACAGTGAGAGAACATTCTTGACATCATGCAAGTAATATCTCATGTGTCATGACACAGAAGGGTGGTAGCACATGAACTGATTTATGCTGTTGGAGTTCGCAAGATATGAAAAATATGATCGCCCACAAAAGTTGGCAAAGCCCTTGATGTTGATCTAACAAACCGTCAAATATGCATGGCTGACAACTACAGCGCAGTATATTTTCATCACACCCAGTTCTTTGTGATCTCACTGCGGTCTATAATCCTCAGCATTATCAATACTAGTTATCCAATGTTCATCCATCTTGTTTTGTGGTCATTTTTGTATTCATGTTGCTATAATTTGATATCAGATTATTTTCAAAATGTTCTGCCCTGTTGCCGTTTAGGTCATCTTAATATTATCCTTTAGCATTGTCTCTGCAATACTCTCCTCTTGTATTAATTTTGTTATGTTGTGTAATTTTATATTATCATGATAAACTTTCATGCACATTGGGTATTCCCACGTGTTGTTTTTATTGCCTTTGTATCTTCCTTCCTCTTCTGTGGTTCTTCTTGTCTTCACAATATATCTATTTTGTGTTTGGTAGATTGCATGTATCCTGATTGATATTATTTAACACGTGTTATATTCTGCAAATATTTTAGAATGTATTTATTCATGGTTTTTGTGTGGAAATGATCATGATTACTGTTGTAAGTACAATGATGGTTATTTTTGCCAAGGTTATCATTGATTTCTTCAAAAGTAATCATGATGCATCTGTATGTATAAATGTCTCAGCAAAAATGTTTAACAAAAATTAAATGTTTTTATTATAATTTAATTTTACTGTATGTGTTTATATAAGTGTTATTATTTAACTGCTTCTGTTTTGGGTAGTGCACTATTAAACTAACAAGTGTATGGTTAAGAAGGAGTAAACTAACTCGTTAACCATTCTGTACCACATAATTCACAATGTGTTTCCTGGTTACTGTTTACATGATATACTTTTCTTACTCTGTCAATTGTTATATTAATGAACAGTCTCTCAACTGAAACCTTAACTCATTCTATCCCACAGATTTGTTAATCTCTTTCAAAGTAAGAACTGCTTGGGATATAATGAATGACAGTAACAACTGCCTTTCTACGTAAAGAGTTAAATCACTGGGGGATAATATATTAACCAATTTTTTCATAAATCATTATTTTGTTTTTGTCCTTAATATCTGTGAGTGGCACCTTGCAGTCTTGACAGACCAAAGTATGTGAGTTGGAATGTGGCCAATATTCCATCACAATGCCTGAGCAGAGCTTCAGAGAAACATGTGGTGCCCAAACGACATGTTCCCTCTCTCGGCCTACTCTTGTGTTTTCCAGAGGAATGGGTAACCAATACGTCTGGCACAAGGTAGGCTGCAGACGCTGGTGGCTCAGCATCAAAACCTCCGAGACCTCGCCATCACGAGCAGGTGGCAAGTGATGGCCAGACGCTGGAACCCAAGGGACCCGGCTTAGAGGCGTTAAGCCAAGTCCCACAGGTGAGGGCCTCGTAGGCTCCTGGACCATAAGGACGCGTACTAATAATATATTAACCAATTTTTTCATAAAACATTATTTTGTTTTTGTCCTTAATATCTGTGAGTGGCACCTTGCAGTCTTGACAGACCAAAGTATGTGAGTTGGAATGTGGCCAATATTCCATCACAATGCCTGAGCAGAGCTTCAGAGAAACATGTGGTGCCCAAACGACATGTTCCCTCTCTCGGCCTACTCTTGTGTTTTCCAGAGGAATGGGTAACCAATACGTCTGGCACAAGGTAGGCTGCAGACGCTGGTGGCTCAGCATCAAAACCTCCGAGACCTCGCCATCACGAGCAGGTGGCAAGTGATGGCCAGACGCTGGAACCCAAGGGACTCGGCTTAGAGGCGTTAAGCCAAGTCCCACAGGTGAGGGCCTCGTAGGCTCCTGGACCATAAGGACGCGTACTAATAATATATTAACCAATTTTTTCATAAAACATTATTTTGTTTTTGTCCTTAATATCTGTGAGTGGCACCTTGCAGTCTTGACAGACCAAAGTATGTGAGTTGGAATGTGGCCAATATTCCATCACAATGCCTGAGCAGAGCTTCAGAGAAACATGTGGTGCCCAAACGACATGTTCCCTCTCTCGGCCTACTCTTGTGTTTTCCAGAGGAATGGGTAACCAATACGTCTGGCACAAGGTAGGCTGCAGACGCTGGTGGCTCAGCATCAAAACCTCCGAGACCTCGCCATCACAAGCAGGTGGCAAGTGATGGCCAGACGCTGGAACCCAAGGGACTCGGCTTAGAGGCGTTAAGCCAAGTCCCACAGGTGAGGGCCTCGTAGGCTCCTGGACCATAAGGACGCGTACTTTTGTCAATCACAAGTGTCCGGACCTGTGTAAAACGTGCACTATCGTCAGGCTCCCCGCCTGACTTCAGCGGATCCCTCAACCAGCGGGAATAGGCCCGTCGGATAATATCTACATACATGATAAAAGTAGTCCCATAGTGGATGCTACCATAGAGGTGTGAAGTATTAGGTCTGCACATATCCTAGGCCCTGACATAATGAGGTCAGCTAGCCAGTTCCTTTCCTTGTCACTTTTCCTTCCCAGAAAATTATCGGTAGCTACTTTTTATGAGGCTGGGTTGACGCTGGTTGGAAAAAGTGATCATGCCCTGTTGGGGGTTGAACCCAAACCACTGTCTTGGCGGCAAGCATGCTAGACCACATAGGTTTCTATAGGCATGTACAACATGAATAATTTTAGGGAAAAAACATGGAAATAACTAACCCATAATTTCATCTTAGAACAGCTTAAAGTGAGGAAATAATCCTGATCGAGACTTGGGAAAACCCTAAGCAAATTATTGTTTTAGACAGGAGTAGTTAGAGTAACAGCTGGGGTAGACTGGAAGTAACAGACAACACGAACCGGTCTAAAGAAAGAACATAAAATTATTAAAAAATATTAAAACACAACTCCTTTGTTGTCCAGAAGGCACACAAGTTAGGTACAGTTTGGTTTTGAAAGGTGCTCTTTTTCTACAAATGTTGAGCCCAATTAAGCTGTAAAAGTGCCAAATAAGAATGTGTTGCCAATGCTGTGGAAACAGTCAGATATGAATATATAGATGGAAGTCAGCAGAGTTATACAGTTGCATCCACAATGGTATTGATTTCCACTGGATGGATGCATCCCAGAGAGTTGATTAACTGGCTTTCAATTTTAAGCCTAATGAAGCTGTTAGAGAAGCACGGCTTCAATGCTGTGGCCCATACATCATCAACTCCATTGTGGTCAGAAGAATTGAAATGGTTAGGGACAGGTTTGTCAGAGTTTTGAATAATATCCCTAAGGTGCTCACTAAAGTGGTTGGCTAGGCATCTACCAGTCTGTCCAATGTACTTCATGTCACATCGTTTGCAACTAATACCATATATTAGGTTGTGGGATATGCATGTAAATGAACTTTCAATGAAAAGGTGCCTAAGTGGAATGTAATCACCAGTGTCTGAATAACGTGTGGGCATCTCAAGCATGTCTTCCAGTGACATTTAGATGTACCCACAGATGAAGTGACTGTAGGGAGGCACCTATGAACAAGGTGGTCACCAAGATTTTTGTTTTGGCGAAAAATTACCATAGGGCTGTTAGAAAACGCCTCACGGGTGGTTGGGTCTGATCTCAGCATTGACCAGTACCAAAAAAACATATACTTGATGGTATGAGCATGTAGATGAAAGGTGAGGATAAGTTTGGGTTAATTATTTGGAGGTCGCGTTTTCTTGACAAAGGATATTTTGTGCGAAACTGAATGTGATCTGGATTTGCCCGTCTATGGAAAAAGTCTAGCATTTCATGGGCTCTCTCTAGGAAGTCATCACACTGACAGATATGATGAGGACAAAGTAGCTGGGAATATGGGATAGAATCTTTGCAACATGTCTGAGACATGAATAGAGTAGCAGCAGGGATAGGGTGGAAGTAACATGTCTGTGACAGAAGTAGTTAGAGTAGCAGCTGGTATAGGGTGGAAATAACATGTCTGTTACAGAAGTAGTTAGAGCAACATCTGGGATAGAGTGGAAGTAACATGTCTGACAGAAGTAGTTAGAGCAGCAGCTAGGAAAGGGTGGAAGTAACATATCTGAGACAGAAGTAGTTAGATTACCATCTGGGATAGGATAGAAGTAACATGTCTGAGACAGAAGTAGCTAGAGTAGCAGCTGGCATAGGGTGGAAGTAACATGTCTGAGACAATAGTAGTTAGAGTGGCAGCTGGGATAGGATGGAAGTAACATGTCTGTTACAGAAGTAGTTAGAGCAACAGCTGGTATAGGGTGGAAGTAACATGTCTGAGACAGAAGTAGTTAGAGTGGCAGCTGGGATAGGGTGGAAATAACATGTCTGTTACAGACGTATTTAGAACAACAGCTGGGATATGGTGGAAATAACATGTCTGAGACAGAAGTAGTTAGAGTGGCAGCTGGGATAGGGTGGAAGTAACATGTCTGAGACAGAAGTTGTTAGAGTGGCAGCAGGGATAGGGTGGAAGTAACATGTCTGAGACAGAAGTAGAGTGGCAGCTGGGATAGGGTGGAAGTAACATGTCTGTTACAGAAGTAGTTAGAGTGGCAGCTGGGATAGGGTGGAAGTAAGATGTCTGAGACAGAAGTAGTTAGAGTGGCAGCTGGGATAGGGTGGAAGTAAGATGTCTGAGACAGAAGTAGTTAGAGTAGCAGCTGGGATAGGGTGGAAATAACATGTCTGAGACAGAAGTAGTTAGATTAGCATCTGGGATAGGATAGAAGTAACATGTCTGAGGCAGAAGTAGCTAGAGTAGCAGCTGGCATAGGGTGGAAGTAACATGTCTGAGACAGTAGTAGTTAGAGTGGCAGCTGGGATAGGATGGAACTAACATGTCTGTTACAGAAGTAGTTAGAGCAACAGCTGGGATAGGGTGGAAGTAACATGTCTGAGACAGAAGTAGTTAGAGTGGCAGCTGGGATAGGGTGGAAATAACATGTCTGAGACAGAAGTAGTTAGAGTGGCAGCTGGGATAGGGTGGAAGTAACATGTCTGAGACAGTAGTAGTTAGAGTAGCAGCTGGGATAGGATGGAAGTAACATGTCTGTTACAGAAGTAGTTAGAGTGGCAGCTGGGATAGGGTGGAAATAACATGTCTGTTACAGAAGTAGTTAGAGTGGCAGCTGGGATAGGGTGGAAGTAACATGTCTGAGACAGTAGTAGTTAGAGTAGCAGCTGGGATAGGGTGGAAATAACATGTCTGAGACAGAAGTAGTTAGAGTGGCAGCTGGGATAGGGTGGAAATAACATGTCTGAGACAGAAGTAGTTAGAGTAGCAGCTGGGATAGGGTGGAAATAACATGTCTGAGACAGAAGTAGTTAGAGTAGCAGCTGGGATAGGGTGGAAATAACATGTCTGAGACAGAAGTAGTTAGAGTGGCAGCTGGGATAGGGTGGAAGTAACATGTCTGAGACAGTAGTAGTTAGAGTGGCAGCTGGGATAGGGTGGAAATAACATGTCTGAGACAGAAGTAGTTAGAGTAGCAGCTGGGATAGGGTGGAAATAACATGTCTGAGACAGAAGTAGTTAGAGTAGCAGCTGGGATAGGGTGGAAATAACATGTCTGTTACAGAAGTAGTTAGAGCAACAGCTGGGATAGGATAGAAGTAACATGTCTGTTACAGAAGTAGTTAAAGCAACAGCTGGGATAAGGTGGAAGGAAGTAAGCATGTCCAAATGGATAAAAACATGTGTTCTTAAACATCTGGTGTGCTGATACCAAGATAAGGGCTTCAACATCTAGATTGGACAGTTGGACTAAAATTTTGACCTCCTGTGTTTGATTTAGGGATGTAAATTACGAGTCCTGGCACCAACACTGTTCAGCCTCATGTTTTCAGCTATGTTGATGAATGCCTTTGAGAACGACGACATTGGAATAGACATCAACTACCGTATGGATGGAAAGTTATTCAATCTCAGAAGGCTGAAAGCTAAAACCAAAATTAACAGCGACACCGTCAGAGAGCTCCTGTTTTCTGATGATTGTGCTCTATACGCCAACTCAGAGGCGGACATGCAACATAATGTCACAGCTTTCTCACATGCCTGTGCCAACTTTGGGCTCAATATCAACTTGGAGAAGACTGTAGTTATGTACCAGCCAGTTCCAGGTAATAATCACATTGTGCCGAATATCAAAGTGAATGGTCATAGTCTAAGTGTTGTGGACAAATTCACCGTGTCACACCGTGTCACAAGCTGCCACAATTGATGACGAAGTGAATGCAAGAATCTCCAAGGCCAGTGTGGCCTTTGGCAGACTGTACAAGAATGTATGGGACAGAACTGGAAGAAGCCTGCAAACAAAGCTAAAAGTCTACAAAGCAGTTGTATTATCCACACTGCTATATGCTTGTGAAACCTGGACTGTTTATCAGCGACACGCTAGTAAATTAAACCACTTCCACACAGTCTGCCTAAGGAAGCTACTGAAGATTAAATGGCAAGACAAGATCCCAGACACTGAAGTCTTAGAAAGAGCGTCCATGCCCAGTATCCACACTCTACTGATGAAGAATTAGATTCGCTGGGCTGGTCACTTGACTCGCATGCCAGATCACAGGCTCCCTAAACGTATTTTTTACAGCGAACTGCATTGTGGTAAACGCTCCCAAGCCTGCCAGAGGAAACGCTTTAAAGACAGTCTGAACATTTCTCTGAATGCTTTTGGAATTCATCATGACACGTGGGAGACTGCAGCCAGAGACCGAAATTCGTGGCGTGCATCATTACACAAGGGTGCAGTCATGTGTGAGGCAACCAGGACTGCAAGAGCTGTGAAGAAAAGGTAGGACAGAAAAACCACTGCAGGTGATCCTCCTCCTGGAACGTCAAGCATTCTTTGTCCACATTGTCAAAAAACATTTCGAGCCAAAATAGGCCTTATCAGCCATCTTAGAACCCACGGCTCCATACTTTCAACCCCACTGGATGAAATGAATGGTCATCATCATTCTTGATGGACAAACAACATAAAAATTACGAGTACCTCTGAAGTCAGACTACACTTGAGTTCAAAGTGAGCAAGCGCCAAAAAAAAAGGTGGAAGTAATATGTTTGAGACAGAAGTAGTTATAGTAGCAGCAGTATAGGGTGAAAGTAACAGATATCAGGGATAGCAAAAGTGAGAGTAACAGCTTAGATAGGGTGGACTGTAGTAACATATGTCTGCAACAGAAAGACATTATTGTAATTCAGTACCACAAATAATCATTATCAATTCAATAACAAATATCTAAAATGCATTCAATGATTTTTAATATTCACACAACATATTTAGCTTTTGTTTTCGACACAGTTTTTTTTTTTTTTTTTTTATGTTGCATAGCCCTTACAGGACGTTGCAGTCAACCTCAGCACATATTTCAGCTGTTGTTGATGTACTAGGCAAGGATATGCTCAGTAGTTTGCCATTGCTTTCTGATCGACCGGCTCACATATCCCCTAAGTTACCAGCGCAGCTCGAACCGCTGCCGTTCAGGCGCAGCTGCGTTACTCACGAGAATATACGGGGTTACGGCAAAAGCTGTAAACACCTTCACCAGGAAGACCGACACACAGTTGTTACTTTGCAGTAATAAATATATGGATTAAAAGACTTTAAAATGATAAATAAGATTTAAGTTGGAATGAAGTTGGGTAGCAGTAGTGGTGACCTAGGAATATAAGGAGAAGAGTTAAATAAATAACTGGACCATAGTAATTAGAAGTTAAAAACTGCCTGAGATGGATTGAGTTAACATTGGTTGGTTTGTCATTAATTAAAAAAAATAGAGGAAAGGAAACTATAATGAAAGAATAAGTAATATATATCCTAGTCAAAGGCCAGATGATCAAACATGGTAATTTAATGTTTATTTAATTTAATGTTTGTTTTTTTCTTATGTAGGGATGTTGGATATGCACTATGAAAAGCTGGGTATGAAGGTAGCTGGTCAACTCAGCTCATATTGCTGTGACTTTGTATGTGTGAAGCCTTATTACTTCACACACCACCATCGATATCTGCTAAGGCATTATATGTATCATGTTTTGCTGTTGTTGCCAACAGAATACTCTTATTGATCTTCAGCAGCTATCTGATGAAATGGCATTGTCTGTGGTGTTGCAAGATTGAGAATGTTCATTAGTGGCTGTGTTTTGTGATATAAGAAAGTTTATTATAGAGAATGGTGGATACATCATTCTGTGTTTCATTGCTCACATGAGGATTGACTCTTAGTGAAGGCATTTAACAGCAACCAGCATATGAACTTGGCAGAGCACAGTTGATTATTAAAGTCATTAATTTTTTAATTGTCATTTCAATTGTTTTCTGTATGTGAATTACTTTCATGTAGTATTTTTTAAGTCAATAAAAAGTTTCTACTTGTTTTCCTCTTATTTTCAGTATCAGTTTTGCTTTCAGTTATCACACAATCTCTAGTTGTTTCTCCAACTTCTTCTTTTGGTTTTGTGTGTTGTTGTTGTTTAACATTTAGAGTTCTTGTATTGATCTTTACAATATGCTTACATTTCTTTGTTTTATTTATGGATTGTACCCTTTTACAGTTATTTATATGTTACAGGTTGATATAGAATGGGTGGTCAGACAATGGGAATGTGATGACTCAATTTAAAAGTTGAAGAAACATTGCTCTGCAAAAAATAAATTACAATTAGATAGATTGCAACAGATAGAACAACAAAAGTAAGAGTATCAAGTGCATGCATATTCCCTTTGGCAACGTATGAATGTGAAACTTGGACATTCAGCAAATCAGATAAAAAGCATGTATGCAGAAATGAAAATAAGTGTTACAGAAGCGTATAAAAATTAATGTGGCAAAAACGAGAACAAACAGCTCAATCCAGCAAGAACTCATTATTGAAGAAGACTGGATGTTAAGGTGTATACAGTTAAAGAAAATGATATATTTTGTGCATAAAAAAGCCATACATATTTGGAAAGGGTCATTATTGATGGAGGTGTATCAGAGAAGTGGTATGGCTGAGCTCTACTTCCCCTCTTCAAGTGCAGGAACCAGCGGAGTGTGTACGGCCAAATGTTCCAAATATGTATGTTACACTATTTGTTTTTCCTTTTTGCATATTATCATAGCATCACTGGCTTCATTCTGGATAGGTGGACCATCTCAGTAACTTTCTCTTGAAAATCCTGCTCTTTCTCCATCATATGTCTCTCTCATGTGTTCATTCCATCTCTTCATCATAGTATCATCAATAACAGCTGTCCTGTCTTTGATTTCAAACATCCTGTGTTTAACTGTACTTTATGCCTGTAAAACCACCATTCTTTATGAGTGCATCAAGGATGCCTTTTGGTATCTTTATTCTTTTTCTTCTTCTTATATCCCCTTCAGATGCCAATATGAATAAATGCAAAGAAAGCAGCAGTCAGCTTAAGCTTGTTGACATCTCCATAGAGTTGTCTTCAAATAGAGCAGGTGTAGACCAGAATACTTTTTCTGTTCTACATATGTAGGATATTCCTGCAACAAATGTTTAGCTCTTGTGACTTTACCAGTTCCACAGTTACATTCATCAGTATCCCCTATCCTTAGTTTATTTAATATGTGGTATTTCAGCCTGTTGTGGTCTGTCCATAGTCTGAAGATTGTGACTTGTTCTGTTTGACTCAGTTGGTAATATGCATCATGTGTCTGGTGGCCTGTATGCTCTGATTTCCACTTGGTTCTATAATTGCTTCTTATACACCTCTTGATCTCATCATAGGTTATGTCAATATCAGGCTGAGTTTTGCTAATCAGTCGGTTTCTTCATTGATATCTTGCAATGAGAAGTAATTTTGTTTCTCTTCAGGAGTCTGGAGAATCCCTTCACCTCTATTTTCTGTTGAGGTATTTGTTGATCAGTCTATATATACATGAGTCCACGTGCTGCTTGGGTAATGTTCTTCTGTGTAGTTTGTTGTTGCTTTTCTTCTTCCTAATCCATCTGTACATTTTCCCATATATCTGCCTTTTTCACAATTTTAATCTTAGTCCAACCTTCTATACTTTATCAAATTCTTTTTCTTCATCTTCCTAAACTGCTAATGTGTGCTGTTTCTCTTGAAAGGCATCCTCTGTTTCTTTAGCTATGTAGGTTACTTGATCTTCTGTGGATTTGTACTTTCTGAATGCTGCTTGTTATGGAGTTAAGTATATTTTTCTTTCAAACACCGCAAGAGCCTGTAATTAATAATGTGTTCCATTAGTTTCCCTATATAGCTGAGTGGACTGATAGGTCGATAGCCATTTGGTTCTGCCAGGTCTTTATTCTTCTTTGGGACCGGTATTAATATAGCTTCGTTCCTTGTTTCTGGGACTATTCCTCTCTTCCAGCTGTAATTTAGAACTTTAATAGGTTCTTCTTTTTGCATTTAAAAAAACTACTATTTTTAACTATTTAACTCTGAGGAAAAGCCAGAAAAACACATAATCAGACTGCTACTGGTACTATTAGTATTGGAACTCTTTGCTGGCTGTTACAGATGAGGATGAGGCATGCATGAGAATGACTCGAGTACTGTGATGTCGGTTCTAGACTTAACTCAACTTGTTTTTACATTAGCACCCAGTCCTGTTAGCACTTCATGTCTAATTCTGTCATTTTCAGGAGATGTCTTCTTTTCGGGGGCTTGTTCCATTTCTTCCATGTTTAAATTTGTCATCATATATTTTGTTGCTAGCTCTGTGTTATTGTAGGTTTGTTTGACTTTGATGGCATCTTCTTGTTCCCTTACGTTCCAGTGGGGTTTGCTCTAGCATAACACTCCATCAGTGCATTTGCAGCTTTTTTCCCTGTAAGCAAGATGTTTCTTACTGAGTCCTTCAATATTCATATCTTACCAGTTTCCGTAGTTTATTTCTATCTCTGTCTTGGTTAAGGTTTTTTGTGTTTTCTCTCCAACAGTCTCTTCTTGTTTGATTTAGTGTTCTTGTGTATTTTGCTGAGATTGCTTTGAGAGATATGTTTGCATGAGTGGTTTTGTTCTTGCTCTGCTGTATAGTGTGTATATTCGACCTTGACATTTAGAGTTTGTAGTTCTTCAGTTTAGTATGGTTTTAATTCTTCCTAGCCCCTCTGGGAATGCATTCAATCATCATCATCATCATCATCATCTTCCACTTCTGCCGTCAAGCGTCGTGGGGAGGAATAATTTGCGTTCCAGCGCCCGGTGGACGGCACTGGATAGTGTCATTCCGTGTGGTTGTACAATGCCTCTGATGTCGTCAATCCATTTTCTTCTTGGACGTCCTCGTGGTCTCATCACAGATGATCTTTGATGTAAGGCCAGTGATGGTAGTTGCTGATGTTGCATTCTAACGACATGGCCAAACCACTTGATCTTCTGTCTTTTAATAAATGTGGCACAAGGTGTTGATCCCACTGTCTGTCTGATAGTAGCATTTCTTACTCGGTCTCGGATTGTTAAGTTGGCAGCTCTCCTCAGGCATCTCATTTCGCAGGTGTTGATTTTGCGAAGGTGTAATTTGGATAAAGTCCAGGTTTGAGATTGATAGCATAGGGTTGGTGTGAATATGCTGTTTATTATCTGTCGTTTTGCGGTCATGGGTATGTTTGGATGCATTCAATGGTCACCTAAATAATTAATGTTCTCACATTACTAATCTGCAAGTATGGCATATCTATCCCAATCAGCTTGTTTGTAATCCCAGCATGGCAGCAGGTTTTGCTCCTGTGGAACATATGCTATATTCATTACAATTATGATAGGTCTATGGTCACTGCCTGCTAATTGGTCAAACACATGGTGGTCAATTTTGTGGAAGATGTCTCCTGTGCAGAAAGCTAAGTGTCGAGTGGTACTGGTGCACCATCTTCTGGAGTAGAAACTGGGTTTATCATCAGGTTGTTAATTAAATGGAGATTTGAATCTTATTTCCCAGTCCTCCACTATCTTTCCTCTGATATCGGTATCTGGATATTCTCATCTTTCTGAGCCTTTAAAATCTCTTGAGTATTATGCAGTCGTAATAATTGATTTCCATGTTTGATAGTACTTGATGTTTAGACGCTTGGCTTTATATGTTGTAAATTTTGATTTTTAATTCCTTTAGCATTATAACAATCTCTATTCTTTCTGCCTGGTTGTAAGTGTTTACAGAGATTTCACTGTATGGCATAGAATTGTGTACGAGTACTGAGCACCAGCTTTGTGTCCTTCATGGTCAAGACTGATTGTCTGATATATATTTAACAGAAATCTGTGATGGGGTTGAGGTGTGTCTCTTGCATGCATGCCACATCCATGTTTTCTTCATAAATGTGATGGGCTAAGGAGACTTGTGTTTTAAGGTCTCCTTCAGCACTCCACTGTTGTATATTAAGTTTTGAGGTGTTAGATCAGTAATTGTTGCCTTATCTGTGTATTGACTCTATATGATGTCATCATTAAGCATGTTGTGGTGCACTGTTATTTCAAGCCTTTGGCTCAGTACATCCAACATCGACAAGTATTTTGTTTGGGTTACTTTCTCTAGCCTTTGACTGTCTCCAGTTTATCTACAAGACAGCATGTTTTGTGATGTTCTGTGTGATCAGTCAGTAGTGGTTCAAAATGATTGGGAGGAAAATCTGGTTCATGTATTCTCAAATAATAAAAACAAATATTACATTTGAAAGAATTGAAATTACAAAATAAGAAATGCTGAAGTTGACACATGACACTCCTATCAATAGTATATGTTAAATTAAGAAAAGTTCTTGATCTAGCTTTGTATTGTTACTATGAATGCCATGTTTCTGTGTCAAGAAATTCGCAAGACATATTACCTTGACAGGTAAATTCTTGCATTTGTAGTTCAAAGTGAAGTTACAAAGAAATTAAGTGTACTGCTATATGAACAAATATTTCATCTTAAGGTTGTATTATTATGATCGTAAACTGATTAGAGACAGAAGACGTAGACAGTCACAATTTTTTGGGCATGTTATAAGAAGAAATGAATTGGAGAACTTGGTGACAACTGGCAAGATCGAAGGGAACAAACCAAGGGGTAGACCTAGAAGCAAGTACCTGGAAGGTTTGGCCTTGTGGCATGGTTGAGACAGAAACAGAGCTGATCCACGACTCTGGTGATCGAGTGAGATGGCAGAACATGACCGCCCACGCTTACCGGCATGGCACATGATGGATGGATTATGATTAAAAGGAAAATCTCTCTGGTAGTTTATGCCCTTCAGCCTTCAATAAAAGCTTAAAGTTTTGGCCACTTTTATTATTCTTACTGACTATAAGACTGGATTACGAAGACAGAAAAACTATCAGCAGAAATGGGATTCAGTGGACTCTGACACAGCAGCTTGCTGATTTAGGCTGACTGATGGCACTGCGCTACTGTGAGATAAACTGATGAAACATGATGTTAGATCACAAAAATTAGGTATAAAAATTCACAGGGGAAAAAAACAATGATAATAAGAATAAATCAAGCAAATAATAATTCTTGGTGATACCTCACTTCAAGGGGTGGAATTGTACACCTGTTTAGGCAGCAATATAGACAAAAAGGGGGAAACAGATTAAAATTAAATTAGTTGCATATCCTTTAACAGGATGTTGCAATCAACCACAGCATTTGTTTGCTGTTTGTGATCTCTTGGCAAGTTTACATTCAGTAGTTTGCCATTGCTTTACCAGCACCCATACCATTTCATAAAAAATCAACGCAAGGCAGTCTGTTGCAAAATTTCCCACAGCTGTATTGGGAACAGATAGAAATACTAATATAAGAATACAAAAGGTGAAAGCATCTTTCATTGCACTAGGAAATCTGTGGAAGTCAACATAAATTAAAACTAGTACCAAGCAAAGAATATACATTAAAATAAAGTATTTAAATCACTATTGCTGTATCGATCAGTAACATGGAGAAAGGTGAACAGTTTCTACTAAACTACAAGCATGCATTAACTTGCGCCTGCACAGAATAAAGGGATAAAATTATTTGACAGTCACTAATGCAGAGCTAAGGGAGATTTCTAAACAGATTCCAGAGAATCAAGAAGTGAGATTAAGACACTGGATAGTATACACTGAAAAACCTAATAATAATAATAACACAATTAGAAAGTCCTTTGCAACCCACGTGGCAAATAGAATAGAAGGGGACCTAACACTACACGGAAAAGAGAACTGGATAGGACATTTTTGTTTGCAGGAGATAGCCAAAGATAGGATGGCTTAGCATGAGTTGTTTGAAGGCTCATGCCACAATCAGGGATACAGGGCAAACAGAAGAAATCATTAATTTGTCTTTGCATGTTGTTTGTTTCTATAATAGAATTTAATACATTTTTGTTGCACCGCTCATGTAATCATTATTTTGGGCTTTGTATATTTATTTTGCATTGCATTATTTATCTTATCATTCTCGAATGCACTGCTCCAACATCAGCATACAAGAAGTGTAAGCATAAGTGCATTAAACCCATCAGCCATGCTGACCTCTGTTAGTGTTGATGGAGAAATAAAATTAATGAAGATAGTAGTAATGGCACTTAACTCTCAAAAGCCTGTGAAAGGGCGAGATGTTGTTGTTGTTTTTTGGGTGTGCGTTTAAGTCACTTTGAACTTGAGTTGTCCATAGCTTTCCCTATTACCAGTGTCCCTTGCCATCAGATGAACACACTCTGACTTATTGAGTGTCTGCCATATCTATACATGTACATAATGGATGATATTTGCATGAATGTTTTCTTTCTTTAAATACTTTGATTTCATTGTTTGTGATATAAGAACATTGTGATACCTAATTGTTATGTGTTTTCCACTTATAATTCTGCAGGTGTTTGGTGCACAAACAGATTGCATTCATTTATTTCACTATGATTTTGCCTTTATGTGGTTTGGTAGTACAGTTGTTTGGTTCTAGAACTTACCCAGTCTTATAGATTGGATAGCAGAGATTTTGTTCTTAAAAAGTGAAGATGTCTGGGGTGGTGCTGATCCTATCACTCCTGGTGTGGTATCACCTTTCTGGTGTGGCCTGTGGTCATTGGCGACATGGGTCTGATTCCATATTTTGATTTTGTGTATGTTGTCTTGTAAACATGACCACCATGCTACATATTACAACATGTGTACTATTGTTGATGCCAGGGTTTCATTAGTGGTGTATAAATGAAATTGCCTTAGTGTGTTATGTGATCTTATGATAATTCTGAACACTTTGTGACACTTTTTAATATATTGATGTTATATTATACTATTTTCAGCACCACTGCACATTGAACATTCTTGTTCATACTGAGTCCTCCAGTACAGCAGCCTCCCAAAGTATCTCTGCTGGCTGTTAACATGAGCAGTTGATGTTGATATCTCCTCTCATGACCTCAAAGATGACAGTAGCGTGCTGGGCCAGGCTTCACTCACGGCTGGTATAGTCGGGCTAGGGTCAGAATCTCATCAGCATCACCAGTGGATACATTCACTTTCAGCTAGTCTGTTGGTGTTAATTGTGAGATTATTACCGCATTATTCAGCCTGATCACTGGTATGAAGTTCTTTGAACATGAGACTCCATAATAAATCTTGCTTTATGACTGCCCATAACTGTATTCTTGGGAAACTAATCTGATGATTTCCTCTTGCCTTCCACATTCACATAACACATTTTTCTTTCTTTCTTTCTTTCTTTCTTTCTTTCTTTCTTTCTTTCTTTCTTTCTTTCTTTCTTTCTTTCTTTCTTTCTTTCTTTCTTTCTTTCTTTCTTTCATCTTCAAGCTAGAAAGAACTTTCCGTCAAGACCTTTGAGCCAGCTGTTTTCAAGGTAGAGTTGACATAAGAGATTTACGTGCTATATATATATATATATATATATATATATATATATATATATATATATATATATATATATATATATAGCTGTTCTAATTTTTGACATTTTGCCAGGGGAGGGTCAAATACCAACCTATTCTTTACAATTTTCATCTACCAAGAGATCTTCAAAGTGTGCAGAATGAATGTGATACCACCTATTTTTTGCCCTTATCTGGTAAAACTAAGCATCTGATCCACTATCCCCTGATGAGAAAGTAGAATAACATCCTTAAATGTCTTATGAGCATCATTTATTGGGACTAATAATATACGGCCAGTTAAAGTAACCAGAAATAGGCACAAATCTCTGTTGTGAAATTTGAGTTGGTCAGTGGTCGTTATTATAATGGTTTTTTAAATTGATTTTTGTGTGTGTAAACTGTCATTACAATATTGTGTAACATTGTTGTTGTCTGTCAGGGGGTGAGGGTATAGATTGATGTGGCCAGGGGATGAGGGTATGTATTGATGCAGTCAGGGGATGAGGGTATGTATTGATGCAGTCAGGGGATGAGGGTATGTATTGATGCAGTCAGGGGATGAGGGTATGTCTTGATGCAGTCAATGGGTGAGGGTATGTATTGATGCAGTCAATGGGTGAGGGTATGTATTGATGCAGTCAATGGGTGAGGGTATGTATTGATGCAGTCAATGGGTGAGGGTATGTCTTGATGCAGTCAGGGGGTGAGGGTATGTCTTGATGCAGTCAGGGGATGAGGGTATGTATTGATGCAGTCAGGGGATGAGGGTATGTCTTGATGCAGTCAATGGGTGAGGGTATGTCTTGATGCAGTCAATGGGTGAGGGTATGTCTTGATGCAGTCAATGGGTGAGGGTATGTATTGATGCAGTCAATGGGTGAGGGTATGTCTTGATGCAGTCAGGGGGTGAGGGTATGTCTTGATGCAGTCAATGGGTGAGGGTATGTATTGATGCAGTCAATGGGTGAGGGTATGTATTGATGCAGTCAATGGGTGAGGGTATGTATTGATGCAGTCAATGGGTGAGGGTATGTATTGATGCAGTCAAGTGGTGAGGGTATGTCTTGATGCAGCCATGGGTGAGGGTATGTCTTGATGCAGTCAATGGTTGAGGGTATGTCTTGATGCAGTCAATGGGTGAGGGTATGTATTGATGCAGTCAATGGAGTGAGGTATGTATTGATGCAGTCAGGGGTGTGAGGGTATGTCTGATGCAGTCAGGGGGTGAGGGTATGTATTGATGCAGTCAGGGGGTGAGGGTATGTATTGATGCAGTCAGGGGGTGAGGGTATGTATTGATGCAGTCAGGGGGTGAGGGTATGTATTGATGCAGTCAGGGGGTGAGGGTATGTATTGATGCAGTCAATGGGTGAGGGTATGTATTGATGCAGTCAGGGTGTGAGGGTATGTATTGATGCAGCAATTGGATGAGGGTATGTATTGATGCAGTCAATGGGTTAGGGTATGTATTGATGCAGTCAGGGGTGGAGGGTATGTATTGATGCAGTCAATGGGTGAGGGTATGTATTGATGCAGTCAGTGGGTGAGGGTATGTATTGATGCAGTCGGAAGGGTGAGGGTATGTATTGATGCAGCAGGGGTGAGGGTATGTATTGATGCAGTCAATGGGTGAGGGGGTGGGGGTTTGGGGTATGTATTGATGCAGTCAATGGGTGAGGGTATGTATTGATGCAGTCAATGGGTGAGGGTATGTATTGATGCAGTCAATGGGTGAGGGTATGTATTGATGCAGTCAATGGGTGAGGGTATGTATTGATGCAGTCAGGGGTGAGGGTATGTATTGATGCAGTCAATGGGGTGGGGTATGTATTGGGATGCAGTCAATGGGTGAGGGTATGTATTGATGCAGTCAATGGATGAGGGTATGTATTGATGCAGTCAATGGATGAGGGTATGTATTGATGCGTCATGGGTGAGGGTATGTATTGATGCAGTCAATGGTGAGGGTATGTATTGATGCAGTCAATGGGGTGAGGGTATGTATTGATGCAGTCAGGGGTGAGGGTATGTCTTGATGCAGTCAATGGGTGAGGGTATGTATTGATGCAGTCAATGGGTGAGGGTATGTATTGATGGCAGTCAGTGGGTTAGGGTATGTATTGATGCAGTCAGGGGGTGAGGGTATGTATTGATGCAGTCAATGGGTGAGGGTATGTATTGATGCAGCCAGGGGGTTAGGGTATGTATTGATGCAGTCCAATGGGTGAGGGTATGTATTGATGCAGTCAATGGGTGAGGGTATGTATTGATGCAGTCATGGGTGAGGGGTATGTATTGATGCAGTCAGGGTGTGAGGGTATGTTATTGATGCAGTCATGGGTGAGGGTATGTATTGATGCAGTCATGGGTGAGGGTATGTATTGATGCAGTCCCGGTTGATGAGGGTATTTATTGATGCAGTCAATGGTGAGGGTATGTATGATGCAGTCCGGGGTGAGGGTATGTATTGATGCAGTCAGGGGAAAAAAAATTTTGAGGGTATGTCTTGATGCAGTCAATGGGTGAGGGTATGTATTGATGCAGTCAATGGTGAGGGTATGTATTGATGCAGTCATTGGTGAGGGTATGTATTGATTGCAGTCAATGGGTGAGGTATGTATTGATGCAGTCAGGGTGAGGGTATGTTTGATGCAGTCAATGGGTGAGGGTATTTCTTGATGCAGTCAATGGGTGAGGGTATGTATTGATGCAGTCCAATGGGTGAGGGTATGTATTGATGCAGTCAATGGGTGAGGGTATGTATTGATGCAGTCAGGGGGTGAGGGTATGTATTGATGCAGTCAATGGTGAGGTATGTATTGATGCAGTCAGTGGGTGAGGGTATGTATTGATGCAGCCAATGGGTGAGGGTATGTATTGATGCAGTCAATGGGTGAGGTATGTATTGATGCAGTCAATGGGTGAGGGTATGTATTTGATGCAGTCAGGGGGTGAGGGTATGTCTTTTGCAGTCAGGGGTGAGGGGTATGTATTGATGCAGTCAGGGGTGAGGTATGTATTGATGCAGTCAATGGGTGAGGGTATGTATTGATGCAGTCCAGGGGGTGAGGGTATGTCTTGATGCAGTCAATGATGAGGGTATGTATTGATGCAGTCAATGGGTGAGGGTATGTACATAGGATGCAGTCAGGGGTGAGGGTATGTATTGATGCAGTCAATTGTGGTGAAGGGTATGTATTGATTCAGTCAATGGTGAGGATAGTACTGTGATTGACATTTGCAGTTCAGAGGGTTGTGAGGGTATGGTACTTGATGCAGTCAATGGGTGAGGGTATGTATTGATGCAGTCAATGGGTGAGGGTATGTATTGATGCAGTCAGGGGGTGAGGGTATGTATTGATGCAGTCAATGGGTGGGGGTATGTATTGATGCAGTCAATGGGTGAGGGTATGTCTTGATGCAGTCAATGGGTGAGGGTATGTATTGATGCAGTCAATGGGTGAGGGTATGTATTGATGCAGTCAATGGGTGAGGGTATGTATTGATGCAGTCAATGGGTGAGGGTATGTATTGATGCAGTCAGGGGGTGAGGGTATGTATTGATGCAGTCAGGGGGTGAGGGTATGTATTGATGCAGCCAGGGGGTGAGGGTATGTATTGATGCAGCCAGGGGGTGAGGGTATGTATTGATGCAGTCAGGGGGTGAGGGTATGTATTGATGCAGTCAGGTGGTGAGGGTATGTCTTGATGCAGTCAGGGGTGAGTGTATGTATTGATGCAGTCAGGGGTGAGGGTATGTATTGATGCAGTCAGGGGGTGAGGGTATGTCTGATGCAGTCAAGGTGTGAGGGTATGTATTGATGCAGGTCAGGGGTGTGAGGGTATGTCTTGATGCAGTCAGTGGGATGAGGGTATTCTTGATGCAGTCAAGGGGTGAGGGTATGTATTGATGCAGTCAAGGGGTGAGGGTATGTATTGATGCAGTCAATGGGTTGAGGGTATGTATGATGCAGTCAATGGGTGAGGGTATGTCTTGATGCAGTCAGGGGGTGAGGGTATGTATTGGATGCAGTCAATGGGTGAGGTATGTATTGATGCAGTCAGGGGTGAGGGTATGTATTGATGCAGTCAAGGGTGAGGGTATGTATTGATGTGGCCAGGGTTTGCGGGTATGTATTGATGCAGTCAGGGGTGAGGGTATGTATTGATGCAGTCAGTGGGTGAGGGTATGTATTGATGCAGTCAATGGGTGAGGGTATGTATGATGCAGTCAATGGGTGAGGTATGTATTGATGCAGTCAGGGGGTGAGGGTATGTATTGATGCAGTCAATGGGTGAGGGTATGTATTGATGCAGTCAATGGGTGAGGGTATGTATGATGCAGTCAGGGGGTGAGGGTATGTATTGATGCAGTCAATGGTGGGGTATGTATTGATGCAGTCAATGGGTGAGGGTATGTCTTGATGCAGTCATGGGTGAGGGTATGTATTGATGCAGTCAATGGTGAGGGTATGTATTGATGCAGTCAATGGTGAGGGTATGTATTGATGCAGTCAATGGGTGAGGGTATGTATTGATGCAGTCAGGGGGTGAGGGTATGTATTGATGCAGTCAAGGGGTGAGGGTATGTATTGATGCAGTCAAGGGTGAGGGTATGTATTGATGCAGTCAATGGTGAGGGTATGTATTGATGCAGTCAATGGTGAGGGTATGTATTGATGCAGTCAGGGGTGAGGTATGTATTGATGTGGCCAGGGGTGAGGGTATGTATTGATGCAGTCAGGTGGGTGAGGGTATGTATTGATGCAGTCAGGGGGTGAGGGTATGTCTTGATGCAGTCAAGGGGTGAGGGTATGTATTGATGCAGTCAGGGGTGAGGGTATGTATTGATGCAGTCAGGGGGTGAGGGTATGTATTGATGCAGTCAGGGGTGAGGGTGTATTGATGTGGCCAGGGGTGAGGGTATGTCTTGATGCAGTCAGGGGATGAGGGTATGTCTTGTGCAGTCAGGTGGAGGGTATGTATTGATGCAGTCAATGGGTGAGGGTATGTATTGATGCAGTCAATGGTGAGGGTATGTTTGATGCAGTCAATGGGTGAGGGTATCTTGATGCAGTCAGGGGATGAGGGTATGTCTTGATGCAGTCAAGGGGTGAGGTATGTAGTGATGCAGTCAAATGGGTGAGGGTATGTCTTGATGCAGTCAATGGGTGAGGGTATGTATTGATGCAGTCAGGGGTGAGGGTATGTCTTGATGCAGTCAATGGGTGAGGGTATGTATTGATGCAGTCAATGGGTGAGGGTATGTATTGATGCAGTCAGGGGGTGAGGGTATGTATTGATGCAGTCAATGGGTGAGGGTATGTCTTGATGCAGTCCAGGGGGTGAGGGTATGTCTTGATGCAGTCAGGGGGTGAGGGTATGTATTGATGCAATCAATGGGTGAGGGTATGTCTTGATGCCAGTCAATGGGTGAGGGTTATGTATTGATGCAAGTCAGTGGGGTGAGGTATGTCTGATGCAGTCAATGGGTTGAGGGTATGTATTGATGCAGTCAGGGGATGAGGGTATGTCTTGATGCAGTCAGGGGGTGAGGGTATGTATTGATGCAGTCAATGGTGAGGGTATGTATTTGATGCAGTCAGGGGTTGAGGGTATTATTGATGCAATCAGGGTGTGAGGGTATGTATTGATGCAGTCAGGGGGTGAGGGTATGGTATTGATGCAGTCAATGGGTGACGGTATGTATTGATGCAGTCAGGGGGTGAGGTTATGTATCGATGCAGTCAGGGGGTTGAGGGTATGTATTGATGCAGTCAGGGGGTGAGGGTATGTCTTGATGCAGTCAATGGGTGAGGGTATGTATTGATGTAGTCAGGGGGTGAGGGTATGTATTGATGCAGTCAATGGGTGAGGGTATGTATTGATGCAGTCAATGGGTGAGGGTATGTATTGATGCAGTCAATGGGTGAGGGTATGTCTTGATGCAGTCAATGGGTGAGGGTATGTATTGATGCAGTCAGGGGGTGAGGGTATGTCTTGATGCAGTCAATGGGTGAGGGTATGTATTGATGCAGTCAATGGGTGAGGGTATGTCTTGATGCAGTCAATGGGTGAGGGTATGTATTGATGCAGTCAATGGGTGAGGGTATGTCTTGATGCAGTCAATGGGTGAGGGTATGTATTGATGCAGTCAATGGGTGAGGGTATGTATTGATGCAGTCAGGGGGTGAGGGTATGTATTGATGCAGTCAATGGGTGAGGGTATGTATTGATGCAGTCAGGGGTGAGGGTATGTATTGATGCAGTCAGGGGTGAGGGTATGTATTGATGCAGTCAATGGGTGAGGGTATGTCTTGATGCAGTCAATGGGTGAGGGTATGTATTGATGCAGTCAGGGGATGAGGGTATGTCTTGATGCAGTCAATGGGTGAGGGTATGTATTGATGCAGTCAATGGGTGAGGGTATGTATTGATGCAGTCAATGGGTGAGGGTATGTATTGATGCAGTCAATGGGTGAGGGTATGTCTTGATGCAGTCAATGGTGAGTGTATGTATTGATGCAGTCAATGGGTGAGGGTATGTCTTGATGCAGTCAATGGGTGAGGGTATGTATTGATGCAGTCAATGGGTGAGGGTATGTATTGATGCAGTCAGGGGGTGAGGGTATGTATTGATGCAGTCAATGGGTGAGGGTATGTATTGATGCAGTCAGGGGGTGAGGGTATGTATTGATGCAGTCAGGGGGTGAGGGTATGTATTGATGCAGTCAGGGGGTGAGGGTATGTATTGATGCAGTCAATGGGTGAGGGTATGTCTTGATGCAGTCAATGGGTGAGGGTATGTATTGATGCAGTCAGGGGATGAGGGTATGTCTTGATGCAGTCAATGGGTGAGGGTATGTATTGATGCAGTCAATGGGTGAGGGTATGTATTTATGCAGTCAATGGGTGAGGGTATGTATTGATGCAGTCAATGGGTGAGGGTATGTCTTGATGCAGTCAATGGGTGAGGGTATGTATTGATGCAGTCAGGGGGTGAGGGTATGTATTGATGCAGTCAATGGGTGAGGGTATGTATTGATGCAGTCAGGGGGTGAGGGTATGTATTGATGCAGTCAATGGGTGAGGGTATGTATTGATGCAGTCAGGGGGTGAGGGTATGTATTGATGGCAGTCAAGTGGGTGGGGGTATGTATTTATGCAGTCAGGGGTGAGGGTATGTATTGATGCAGTCAGGGGGTGAGGGTATGTATTGATGCAGCCAGGGGGTGAGGGTATGTATTGATGCAGTCAGGGGGTGAGGGTATGTATTGATGCAGTCATATGGGTGAGGGTATGTCCTTGATGCAGTCAGGGGGTGAGGGTATGTATTGATGCAGTCAATGGGTGAGGGGTATGTATTGATGCAGTCAATGGGTGAGGGTAATGTATTGATGCAGTCAATGGGTGGGGTATGTATTGATGCAGTCAATGGGTGAGGGTATGTATTGAATGCAGTCAGGGTGTGAGGTATGTATTGATGCTCTCAGGGGGTGAGGGTATGTATTGATGCAGTCAATGGGTGAGGGTATGTATTGATGCAGTTCGGGTGTGAGGTATGTATTTTGATGCAGTCAGGGTGTGAGGGTATGTATTGATGCAGTCAGGGTGTGAGGGTATGTATTATGCAGTCAATGGGTGAGGGTATGTATTGATGCAGTCAGGGGTGAGGGTATGTATTGATGCAGTCAATGGGTGAGGGTATGTATTGATGCAGTCAATGGGTGAGGGTATGTATTGATGCAGTCAGGGTGTGAGGGTATGTATTGATGCAGTCAGGGTGTGAGGGTATGTATTGATGCAGTCAGGGTGTGAGGGTATGTATTGATGCAGTCAATGGGTGAGGGTATTATTGATTCAGTCAATGGTGAGGGTATGTATTGATGCAGTCAGGGTGTGAGGGTAGTATTGATGCAGTCAGGGGTGAGGGTATGTATTGATGCAGTCAATGGGTGAGGGTATGTATTGATGCAGTCAGGGGTGAGGGTATGTCTTGATGCAGTCAATGGAGGGTATAGGTATATGATTCAGTCAATGGGTGAGGGTATGTATTGATGCAGTCAGGGTGGTGAGGGTCATGTATTGATGCAGTCAATGGTTGAGGGTATGTATTGATGCAGTCAATGGGTGAGGGTATGTAATTGATGCAGTCAATGGGTGAGGGTAATGTATTGATGCAGTCAGGGGGTGAGGGTATGTATTGATGCAGGTCAATGGGTGAGGGGTATGTATTGATGCAGTCAGGGTGTGAGGGTATGTATTGATGCAGTCAATGGGTGAGGGTATGTATTGATTCAGTCAATGGGTGGAGGGTTGTATTGATGCAGTCCGGGTGTGAGGGTATGTATTGATGCAGTCAGGGGTGAGGGTAATTATTGATGCAGTCAATGGTGAGGGTATGTATTAGATGCAAGTCAGGGGGTGAGGGTATGTATTGATGCAGTCAATGGGTGAGGGTATGTATTGATGCAGTCAATGGGTGAGGGTATGTATTGGATGCAAGTCAATGGGTGAGGGTATGTATTGATGCAGTCAATGGGTTGAGGGTATGTATTGATGCAGTCAGGGGTGAGGGTATGTATTGATGCAGGTCAATGGGTGAGGGTATGTATTGATGCAGTCAATGGGTGAGGGTATGTATTGATGCAGTCAATGGTGAGGGGTATGTATTGATGCAGTCAGGGGGTGAGGGTATGTATTGATGCAGTCAATGGGTGAGGGTATGTATTGATGCAGTCAGGGGGTGAGGGTATGTATTGATGCAGTCAATGGGTGAGGGTATGTATTGATGCAGTCATGGGTGAGGGTATGTATTGATGCAGTCAATGGATGAGGGTATGTATTGATGCAGTCAATGGGTGAGGGTATGTATTGATGCAGTCAATGGTGAGGGTATGTATTGATGCAGTCAGGTGATGAGGGTATGTATTGATGCAGTCAATGGGTGAGGGTATGTATTGATGCAGTCAAATGGGTGAGGGTATGTATTGATGCAGTCAATGGGTGAGGGTATGTAATTGATGCAGTCAATGGGTGAGGGTATGTATTGATGCAGTCAGGGGTGAGGGTATGTATTGATGCAGTCAATGGGTGAGGGTATGTATTGATGCAGTCAATGGGTGAGGGTATGTATTGATGCAGTCAATGGGTGAGGGTATGTATTGATGCAGTCAATGGGTGAGGGTATGTATTGATGCAGTCAATGGGTGAGGGTATGTATTGATGCAGTCAATGGGTGAGGGTATGTCTTGATGCAGTCAGGGGGTGAGGGTATGTATTGATGCAGTCAATGGGTGAGGGTATGTATTGATGCAGTCAATGGGTGAGGGTATGTATTGATGCAGTCAGGGTGTGAGGGTATGTATTGATGCAGTCAATGGGTGAGGGTATGTATTGATGCAGTCAATGGGTGAGGGTATGTATTGATGCAGTCAGGGGTGAGGGTATGTATTGATGCAGTCAATGGGTGAGGGTATGTATTGATGCAGTCAGGGGGTGAGGGTATGTATTGATGCAGTCAATGGGTGAGGGTATGTATTGATGCAGTCAATGGGTGAGGGTATGTATTGATGCGTCAATGGGTGAGGGTATGTATTGATGCAGTCAATGGGTGATGTATGTATTGATGCAGTCAATGGGTGAGGGTATGTATTGATGCAGGTCAATGGGTGAGGGTATGTATTGATGCAGTCAGGAGGGGTGAGGGTATGTATTGATGCAGTCAATGGGGGAGAGGGTATGTAGTTGATGCAGTCAATGGGTGAGGGTATGTATTGATGCAGTCAGTGGGTGAGGGGTATGTATTGATGCAGTCAATGGGTGAGGGTATGTATTGAGTGCAGTCAATGGGTGAGGGTATGTATTGATGCAGTCAGGGGGTGAGGGTATGTATTGATGCAGTCAGGGTGTGAGGGTATGTCTTGATGCAGTCAATGGGTGAGGGTATGTATTGATGCAGTCATGGGTGAGGGGATGTATTGATGCAGTCAATGGTGAGGGTATGTAATTGATGCAGTCAATGGGTGAGGGTATGTATTGATGCAGTCATGGGTGAGGGTATGTAATTGATGCAGTCAGGGGGGTGGGGTGTATTGATGCAGTCAATGGGTGAGGGTATGTATTGATGCAGTCAGGGGTGAGGGTATGTATTGATGCGTCAATGGGTGAGGGTATGTATTGATGCAGTCAATGGGTGAGGGTATGTATTGATGCAGTCAATGGGTGAGGGTATGTATTGATGCAGTCAGGGTGTGAGGGTATGTATTGATGCTCTCAGGGTAGTTACCAGATAGTGGACAGGGTAGTACTTGTTCACTTGGACATCTTATAGATTTCAGAGATATGTGTGGTAACAGATTTCAGAGACATGTGTGGTAACTGATTTCAGAGACATGTGTGGTAACACATTTTAGAGACCAGTGTGATAAACACATTTCCGAGACCTAGTACATCAGTTGTTCAATGCAAATGTGAGCCTAGCAAAATCTTTCCAATATTCTTTATCTTCTAAAATATAGAAAGGTAAGGAATATGTTTCCAAAGTTTCTAAAAAGGGGATATGTTTCCAAAACTTTGACAAAAAAGGGATATGTTTCCAAAAGTTTGTAAACAGACAAGTACAAAAATTAATGGATCCTTTCCATGACATCAGGGAATTGGGTATAATATTTGTCTAGACTAACAGTCACTCAGTGGGTGATGTGGTCATATCACACTGGCAGCCTTTATTTCCCAGAACATTTCCTGATAGCCAATGGTTAAAAACTCTGCCAGAGAGCAAGCACGACAGAAGGCTTCTGATCATCAGAAGTTGTCCTCCCTCTACGAATGTTTCGGCCCCTTTACCTCTTACCCCTTACCCAGAACATTTCCTGGTAGCCATTTTATGCTACGTCGACCTGAGAGCCCAGGTGTTTTGGTAAATTCCTGCCTTGAAAATGTGAACACATGAACTCTGGGCAAACAGGTAAACAGGCTAGCAACTGAGCTACCACAGCTCCCTTATATTTGCAATGGGAAGCCAATATTAATTGCCTTTTGCCAAACCTTGTATGTTGTAATTATCCTAAATATAATTTGTATCATAATAACTTTGTAATAATGCATATTTTGCACACACAAAAAAGCATTAACTGTAACATTAAGTGAACACTCAAAAACAGAGGTCTGCCCTGCACCAAACATGGATTAGTCCTCACATTATGTCGGAGCTTATGACATGTAATCTGGCATACTTTACCAGCCAATCACAGCCTTGTATTTTCATTATCATTAAAAACAGAGGCTACATAAGGTGTGAAAGAAGAGGGATCAGACAACTCTGTATCATTGAGAACCCTGTTGCAGTATATGCCAGTGGAAATAAATGAATCGTATAGGCAGTATTCACTAAATTTATAAAATATTCATGGAATTAAAGTATGATCATGTGATACTAGATGGAGATACACATTAGCTTATGTATTCTTACAATAAAGTATGGCAATCATAATGAATAGACTAAATTTCAAATGGGATGTTTTTCATTTGGAATAAACAGAAATTGTGCTACAAGATTGAGGAGTACAGAATTTCTTGAGTGTCTAACAATTAGTTTGTTTATTCTGACTGGTCAAGATTTCTCCTTTGCATATATAATGAAACAGTCACAGATCTTTTGTAGTTAACTTGTGTGAATACTCAGATGTTTATAAGCTATTTCAGCCATAAATTCTGTCACTTGTTTGATGAGATTGTAATTTCTTTACCTGGCTGAGATAGGTTTTAATAAAATGTAATCCAATACTGACATTCTGTTGTGTGATTCTTCAGTTCGCACTCTTAATGTTAGTGAGCACACCACATTGCCAAATTACCAGTGTCGGGCTCAGAGAGAAATAAGTGAATACCAGAGAATCAAGAGGTGAAGGGAAGACATTCGTAACGATAGGACATACATTTAAAATCGCTTTAAAGTCGACAGGGTCGACTTCATTGCACCGGGTTTTATCCCATATAGCTCAGTCTCTTTCTGCAACGCAGAAAGCGTCGCACAAAGCACAGACTCCGTAGCTCTAGCGACGACCCCCAGGAATCTCCAAAAATATTCACTCGTGAACCGAAGGACATGGTCCGGAATTGAACTCACATTCTTTGGAGCCCGAGTCAAACGGCTTGACCACTTCGCCACGGAGACTCCCGAGGACATACATTAAAAAAACAAACACCTGAGAATAGTATAACTAGAAAAGCCCTGGTCAGGAATACTGACTAGGTGAAAGAAACGGAGGAAAACCTAAAATCACTTGGAGAAGAGAAGTAGAGGCAGACATGAATCATATGGTGAGGATATGGATGGAGCTGCATGGGATAGATGAGGATAGGGTGGCTACGATCGAATTGCTTGAGGATCAATGCCCCAATGAGATATAAACAGTGAAAAAAGACATAACGTAAATCCATTATTTTATTTATTTATAATCAGCCATTTGACTATTTTTTTGTTTATCACTAGCTGATCTGGCCTGGCTTCGCCCAGGGCCTGGCGGGGATCAGTTGATCCATCCATCCATCCATCCATCCGCCCTTTCCCGTTCCCATTGCGGGAAAAATTGGTTCAAAAATTTTCACATATCTAAAATAGATCCATTATTTTTACGACGGCCCTTTCCCGTTCCCACTGCGGGAAAAATGGGTTCACAAATTTTCCCATATTTAAACGGCCCTTTCCTGTTCCCGTTGCGGGAAAAATAGGATCGAAAATTTTCACGTATTTAAAATAGATGCATTATTTTTATGAAAACTGTGAAAATGCCTTAAAGATTTTATCATTATATTGTATTACATACAACTTAGATAACTACTTTAAAAATTTTATTAAACTTAAGAAAAATACAACAATTATTTAAATTACATAATACTACATGCTACTAAAAGTTAAGTCCCTTGATAAAACTTTTTTTAAGTTAAGTCCCTTTGCATTATTTTAATTAAATTTAATTTAATACGTAAATAACTGTGTTTAAACTAACAAACTATGCCAGTTGGTTTGGCGGGAACATCTGTAGAAAATTTCATCTCAGTCGGATAGACCATTTGCAAATGAAAGAGACATACAAAGACACACAAAAACATTCTCTTTTATATATATATATATTTTTTTTTCTGTTACTGTTAACTCTTAATATAATCATGTAGTTTATTAGTGACACTACTTGCCCATACCTGCGGCCCAGTGTATCCTATTTCAACAGGCATTTCTTTAAGATTTGCTTTCCCTAGTCTTGGACAGTCTCCAATCTGCCTGCAAGTTTGATAGTTTGAAGACCCTCCGTCAGCCTGACTAAGGGGACCCATCTGTACTATGGTACAACCCACACAGCTCACTGTAACATCAAGGCACTACCTTTGATAACTGGAGATACAGGGCAGAATCCTTGGTGTAGTGTGTGCCACTCTATGTAGCTCCCATTTCAGGTCAAAAATGACAGAACTTGGATTTGATTGCTCATAATGAAAAGCCTTTTTGTGGAGGATTTAGAGAAAATTCTGAGATTATTTTCCGGTTAGTGTTTCTAGCATTTATATTGATTTGCTTCCTCTTTTATTGTTAATAAGGAGTCATGGGGAAATAGTTTAAGCTAACCATTAGAGTATTTCATGCAGTACTACATCAACAGTCATTGAAGCTAACCATCATATTTCATGCAGTGCTACGTCAACACTCATTGTAAGCTAATCATCATAGTATTTCATGTAGTGCTACATCAACACTCATTGTAAGCTAACCACCATAGCAGTGTTACATCAACACTCAGTGTAAGCTAACCATCATAGTATTTCATGCAGTGTTACATCAACACTCATTGTAAGCTAATCATCATAGTATTTCATGCAGTGTTACATCAACACTCATTGTAAGCTAATCATCATAGTATTTCATGCAGTGTTACATCAACACTCATTGTAAGCTAATCATCATAGTATTTCATGCAGTGTTACATCAACACTCAGTGTAAGCTAACCATCATAGTATTTCATGCAGTGTTACATCAACACTCATTGTAAGCTAATCATCATAGTATTTCATGCAGTGTTACATTAACACTCATTGTAAGCTAATCATCATAGTATTTCATGCAGTGTTACATCAACACTCAGTGTAAGCTAGCCATCATAGTATTTCATGCAGTGTTACATCAACACTCATTGTAAGCTAATCATCATAGTATTTCATGCAGTGTTACATCAACACTCATTGTAAGCTAACCATCATAGTATTTCATGCAGTGTTACATCAACACTCATTGTAAGCTAACAATCATAGTATTTCATGCAGTGTTACATCAACACTCATTGTAAGCTAACCATCATAGTATTTCATGCAGTGCTACATCAACACTCATTGTAAGCTAACCATCATAGTATTTCATGCAGTGCTACATCAACACTCATTGTAAGCTAACCACCATAGTATTTCATGCAGTGCTACATCAACACTCATTGTAAGCTAAGCATGATAGTATTTCATGCAGTGCTACATCAACACTCATTGTAAGCTAACGATCATAGTATTTCATGCAGTGCTACATCAACACTCATTGTAAGCTAACCATCATAGTATTTCATGCAGTGCTACATCAACACTCATTGTAAGCTAACGATAATTGTATTTCATTCGGGCAGCCCTACATCAACAGTGCTACATCAACACTCATTGTAAGCTAACCATGATAGTATTTCATGCAGTGCTACATCAACACTCATTGTAAGCTAAGCATGATAGTATTTCATGCAGTGCTACATCAACACTCATTGTAAGCTAACCATGATAGTATTTCATGCAGTGCTACATCAACACCCATTGTAAGCTAACGATCATAGTATTTCATGCAGTGCTACTTCAACACTCATTGTAAGTTAACCATGATAGTATTTCATGCAGTGCTACATCAACACTCATTGTAAGCTAACCGTCATAGTATTTCATGCAGTGCTACTTCAACACTCATTGTAAGTTAACCATGATAGTATTTCATGCAGTGCTACATCAACACTGATTGTAAGCTAAGCATGATAGTATTTCATACAGTGCTACATCAACACTCATTGTAAGCTAAGCATGATAGTATTTCATGCAGTGCTACATCAACACTCATTGTAAGCTAAGCATCTTTGTATTTTGTGCAGCGCTACATCAACACTCATTGTAAGCTAACCGTCATAGTATTTCATGCAGTGCTACATCAACACTCATTGTAAGCTAACCATGATAGTATTTCATGCAGTGCTACATCAACACTGATTGTAAGCTAAGCATGGATAGTATTTCATACAGTGCTACATCAACACTCATTGTAAGCTAAGCATGATAGTATTTCATGCAGTGCTACATCAACACTCATTGTAAGCTAAGCATCTTTGTATTTTGTGCAGCGCTACATCAACACTCATTGTAAGCTAAGCATGATAGTATTTCATACAGTGCTACATCAACACTCATTGTAAGCTAAGCATGATAGTATTTCATACAGTGCTACATCAACACTCATTGTAAGCTAACCGTCATAGTATTTCATGCAGTGCTACATCAACACTCTTTGCAAGCTAACCATGATAGTATTTCATGCAGTGCTACATCAACACTCATTGTAAGCTAACCATGATAGTATTTCATGCAGTGCTACATCAACACTCATTGTAAGCTAACCGTCATAGTATTTCATGCAGTGCTACTTCAACACTCATTGTAAGTTAACCATAATAGTATTTCATGCAGTGCTACATCAACACTCATTGTAAGCTAAGCATGATAGTATTTCATGCAGTGCTTCATCAACACTCATTGTAAGCTAAGCATGATAGTATTTCATGCAGTGCTACATCAACACTCATTGTAAGCTAAGCATGATAGTATTTCATGCAGTGCTACATCAACACTCATTGTAAGCTAACGATCATACTATTTCATGCAGTGCTACATCAACACTCATTCTAAGCTAACCATCATAGTATTTCATGCAGTGCTACATCAACACTCATTGTAAGCTAACCATCATAGTATTTCATGCAGTGCTACATCAACACTCATTGTAAGCTAACCATCATAGTATTTCATGCAGTGCTACATCAACACTCATTGTAAGCTAACCATCATAGTATTTCATGCAGTGCTACTTCAACACTCATTGTAAGCTAACCATGATAGTATTTCAAATAGGGCTGCCCGAATGAAAGTACCAACACTCAGTGTAAGCTAACCATCATTGTATTTCCTGAGATAAGAGATCAGCTGTATGGTATACATCTCCACTCCAAATATTCTATAAAGTCTGTAATACATAGCCCCCCCCCCCCTCCTCCCACCTGTCCACTCTTGGTGGACGGGGCATGCAAGAATCATATCTGCATTACTGGCCATTTGGCGCTCGTTAAACTGGTTATTGTTACAAGATGAGCCATTACAACTATGTGAAACCACACGTAAAATATACGCGGCATATCGCCAGATGAGGTGAAATACATACATTAGTCGTATCTGAGAGAAAAACTAGGCAAGGCATGTAGGGGAAGACAGAGAAATTTATATGTGGAAAGCTTGAACAGCTGGACTAAAATAATTATAAATTCTACATCAGGCTCATCAAAATATATCACAGAGAAGTTCGGAGAGTCATGATCGCCGAGGTCTGCTCCAAACTGGGCTCACGAAGAAGAACAAGAAGAAGAACGGTTATGTGTGTGCCTCTGACCTCTGGCTACTCATCAATCATACGTTGAATATGACATGTTGATGACCCGCCCGATGACCTGGTTGCCACGCCGATCTTTCAAACCGACAAGGTTATCTTGTTTTTATGCAAATTGTCTCACACATTTGCCACAACTGAGCCCGTATTTTGCCTGTTTGACATGGTCAAAAAATACGTTATGGACACCAGCTTACGCAAAGCTCTTTGAAAACTGGTCAGTGATTGGTTGCATTTTGCAGGTAAAGGTTTGTTTCTTCAGAATTAAAAAAAAAAAAAACCTGTCTTATGCCAGCTCTCCTTAATCATCTCTTAGAACATGCATGGTAGGTTACATACATTTGTATTTCTTTTTTTCGATTTCACCATTACCCCTACCCCGTTCAACTTCAAGGAGAAGTTATAGTTAGGGTCCATCACCGGCTCAGAGTGATAGTCCTGTGATTTAGTCAGCCGCAAAAGCTGCTGCCCATGGTTTTACCCTCACCTGCTTATTAATCCGAAGGTGATTGTTGTCCGTATGGGGTAAAGGACTTATTAGCATTTTACTATTCCTTTATAAGCGCTGGTAACACATGCGAAGGCGTTTCCGACGCGATTCGTTATTCCTTATACCCGGGTTCGAAACACAGCGGTGCTGGTTTTTTTCGAAAAAAGGTATAGGTGCCGGTCGTTCGGAAAGCAATAGCAAACTACTGAACGTAAAATTTGCCAATGAATCATGAAAATCCAGAATGTTGGGATTGTGAAGGATGCACCTAATTGTTAATTAACATACGGGGCGGAAGCCATGAACACCGTGCGGTGGGGGGGGGGGGGGGGGGGGGGGGGCTACAAAACTGTTATTCTTAGTTTATGGGGGCGGGACTATTCTTGTTTTATAAACTATATACTTGTTTTTATTCTTTGTTTATACTATAAGACTCGTTTTATTTCTTTGTTTTAATCTTGTGGACTTGTTTTATTCTTTGTTTATACTATAAGACGTTGTTTATTCTTTGTTTATACTACAAGATCTTGTTTATTCTTAAGTTTATGGTACAGGACTTGTTTATTCTTTGATTATGCTATAAGGGCTTTTTAAATTCTTTGTTTATGCTACTGAACTGGTTTACTTTGTGTTTATCTCCCAGTTATTTTTTCAGTAACTCACTTCCCTAATCGTGGCTGCAATGTTGGCCAATGCTTGAAGCTGTTATTGATTTCTTGGAGACATTCGTCAGTCGCTCCCCGTTTGCTGTGGAACTCGCAAGTTTCTATTAGAATTTAGCCACCTGGGAAACCGAAGCCTCCTTTAGTCTGCAAACTCGTGATTTCAGTTTCCAGCATCGACATCGTGAAGACGAGATTGACATGAATATTTTTTACCCAGATACGGGGTTGAAATGGATGTTCTCTTACTAATGTTTCCATTTCATGCTTCAAACGAAGAGCTAGCCAAACCTAGCAATTCTAACTTGCCAGTTGATTGCCTCTGTTATCCCTACAAGGTTCTGCTCAAAGCCTTAATCTCCTGGTCGAATTGGCGTATAATAAACGTATAGTTAAAGATGTATCCATAGAGTTCCATAGAAACAACGTAGTGGGCATCACAACGAGCTAGTCAACAGTGTTCGGACATGCAATGGGAAGTAAACACGGATGTATGTTGCAACATGTGGCAAGCTTGAGGGACAAGAGGTAGAGGACAACAATGAGAAATCTACTTGACAAATAGGAATAATAAATTCACACACATACGAGAAGGCTTCAAAGAAAACCTTAAATATGTGCGCGCTGTGTGCGCGCGCGTTGTGTGCATGTATGTGTGTGAGAGAAGTGTGTGAGTTTGGTGTGTGTGTGTGGTGTGTCAGAGAGAGAGAGAGAGAGAGAGCGAGAGAGAGAGAGAGAGAGCAAAGAGAGAGAGAGAGAATGTTCTGAAGAATAAGGAACAAATTGTTCATTTTTTCGATGTAGTCACCACTGCGTTCAATGGAAGTCCTCCAGCATAGATTTCAGTAGGAAAAAAAAAACCATTATCTGGGTCACTACTCGGTGTCCCTGATCGGGTTGTGAACAGTCTGTCACAGAAATCACGCCGTTTTTTAAACTTCTACTCCACTCAAACATTTGCAGGACTGATGGCAAAATAAGCAAACGGATAACAGAACGCTGATCCTCTTTGGTGCATGTCAAAAGTGGGCGGGCATTGATAGTTCGCACCGTAATGTAACGTGTTTAACACTCTTCACATCTGTAACAACAATATTGAGATATTACAAGACAATGTCATGGTTATTGTAATTTCTAGCATATTTCATTGTTTTTGTTTGAAGTCCCCTCGTGTAAGCAAAGACGTGAAGATAATATTAGAGGGCATTATGGCAATGACTGTGGAACATGAGTCAACAAATTAAGAAGAACTGAAGCTAACGAAGATGTGATTTCTAGGACGAAAAACATTGTCCTGCCATAGTAACACTAACGGGT
This sequence comes from Cepaea nemoralis, assembly GCA_014155875.1. NCBI lineage: Eukaryota > Metazoa > Mollusca > Gastropoda > Stylommatophora > Helicidae > Cepaea > Cepaea nemoralis. The sequence continues at coordinate 39,598 of JACEFZ010018366.1, read as the reverse complement.
ATCTGGAATGGCGGATCAATGAAAGTAGAACAATTACATGCATATAAGAAGGAGACTAGCAGTGTTCTTAAGCTATATCATGAGAAGAGGGACATTCAGAAATAAGACGACTGGAACAATCTGCGGGGGAAATAGGACAGGAGTAGACAATGGAAAGAAATGCTGCTAGACGGACTGGGACCGTGGCCTGGAGGATGATCAACACTGATTTAATGATTCAGATCAGAAGGGTAACATATCGCCTAATACAGTGGTTCTCAACCTTTATTGGCCCATGCACCCCTTGACCATATGTTCAGAATGTCATCCCCCCCCCAAGCCCTTTATTCATATTTCCTTCCTATAAATTCCCCCCGAACTACACATATACTTAAAAATGGAAGCTAAATTTAATAACACATACTAGGACAAGTCTAGACATCTACATAAAACGTGATTTGCGGGTCTACTTACGTTATAAAACGAATTTCAGAAAGGCGAGAGGTACAGAACTGTAAAGCATGGAGGTAAAAACAGTATCAAATAAATCGGTTCTTGTATTAACATGATCTTGAAATAATCTTAATTCCCCCAGGAAACCCAAAAATTCCCCCCTGAAAATCCCCCCCTGAAACCTAAAATCCCCACCCCCCCCTTTTTTTTGGGGGGAGGGGGGGGGGAATTCCCCACCGATTGAGAACCACAGGCCTAATAAGACCTATCATTTAGACAGAAGGACGATCTTATTCTTCTTCTTTTGTGTTCATGCGGAGTCTTTATTTCGGATGTGATTGTATTATGCCTGATTACTGCGGAGCTGCTATACTGCGCCATTAGGCCGACACATCCGACTTCTGCGGGCGTTTGTTGACCGGGTTAACCTCCCCTGGGAGAAGGACGATCTATCTCCATTCTAGGGTCATTGTGTTGTTTGTTTTGTTTCTCAGTATCTCCGCAATTTTAATGTTCAAGTGAACGAAGATTTACATTAAAATACTGTTCATTTGATTGTATACAATGTTTGGTACAAACCTACTTTCTTTGTTTGGCACTGAACCAACTAGAACACAAGGACCGAGATATCTGGAGATGCATTAACACATGAGCCAGTGGGCAAGGTGCACGATGATGATAGTGAAACTACGACCATTGATGTTAGTTAGTAGGCTAGGCTTCTGAAAAAGTAAAGGAACGTAGCCTAAGCTTTTCCCCTACTATTGATTGGCTCCGACAAACGTGACTGTGCGAGTCACGGGTTTTTACACACTGCTTTACACAGCAATGTCCAGACTGTACGGTGAAGGTGCATTTCATTACGGAGTTTAATGCGTTTCTTTTTTTTCTGTTTGAATGAAACATATTTACTGCTGGTACCAGCATGCAGCTTGAAACGTAAAAACAGAATCGAACAGCAACTTAATGTGTCATGAATAGAGGGCAATTCAGACGTTCGTACTGATCTGTTAGAGATCTTTTAAGTTTGAGACGAAATGAAGTACCACATCTACCATCAAATTATATATATATATATATATATATATATATATTATATATATATATAATAATATATATATATATATATTCACAGACAGACAGACAGACAGACAGACAGACACACACACAGACAGACAGACCACCAGACACACAGACAAGCACTATTCTCAAACGAACAGAAATGCATACAGACAAGCACATATTCTCAAACCAGGTGTATGGATGCCCAGTTTTATCATCATACAAACATGTATTACAATAGCTGCACTACCTGGCTTTCGTTGTAAGATCCAACAAGAAAGGTCATCGTCCCATTGATCTGCCTCCAGTCTGTGGGCCTCTCGTCCCTCCTCAGTATGCTGACGCATGTTGTAAAAGGAAACATTCTGGTCCAATCTCTGATACTAAATCCTTCTTGCTGGAGGAACGCGGAGAGTTTGAGAGCAGACTGTCCTGGTGTGTTCAAACGCAATTGCTGAAGTACTTTGGTGTAATGGTGGACACGAACACAACACCACAGCATTACGGCTGCAGTTTCTTGGAGGGTTGCCATAGGAATGCGTCATATAAGATATGGAACCAAGTGGGGAAATCCTAGGAATGCCAAAACAATACGTTTAATAAATGTATGCGTATGAATCGGTCACCATAGAAAGTAACCTGAAAGAAATAGGTAAGGTTTTGCTTTGTGCTTTTATATCTCCACGGGTGCTCAGTCTCTTTTTAATGAGTACACTAGTTATTTTCGCACAGCACGACCTTCGCAGCCCGTGCGAGTATCCAGATGTGTGTATATACCAGAATCATACATGCTATAAATATTTTGGTTTAAGATAGCGTTTTTAATCTTGAAAATCTGCCGTAGCAACGGCCGTTTATGGCCTGCTCGTTTCGATTTCCAAATGCAAAGGGATTCTTAACATACGCAACAAATCAACGGATCCTAGAGTTTTTTTGGACCTTGTGGGAGAAGGCTGACAACCGATTCACTTGCCATCGAATAAGATGGGGGTGCATATGACAGTATAATGAGCCACATCACGAAGATTCTGCTGAGAATTGTCATGCAAAAAGTTAGGAAGAAAGTACACCCGAAATAGGTGAAGAACAATGTGGGTTTGTAGAAGGCAATAGCACAGGAAATGCTGTGTATATATACACTGAGAACAGTAATTGAACTTCTATAGAAGTAAACAAAGATCTATATCTTTGCTTTATTGACTAAACAAAGGCTTTTGATAAAGCGAGACATGTCGACATGATAAGGATGCTTGAAGATCTACAAATTGATGGAAAGATCTTAGGCTTGTAAAAAACATATATTGGCAATAAGCTGCCATCAGAATTGATAACGATGTAGGTCAATATCAGACTATTAAAAGAGGTGTGAGACAAGGATGTGTAATGTCTCCAGATCTTTTTTTCCCTGTACAGTGAAAATATTTTCAGAAATATAGAAGATATGGAAGGAATCAACATTGGGTTACGATACATCAATAACATAGATATGCAGATGATGCAGTCTTGATTGCAGACAATGAACAGGACCTGCAAAATTTAGTAGATGCGGTTGTTGCACACAGTGAACAATTAGGGTTAGAACTGAATATTAGAAGACTATGGTCGTCCACTGGAAAGAAGGAAATACCACAATGTAATATACGAGTAATTGGGCATATTCTTAAGCAAGTGAATCGATACAGTTATCTCGGCACAGTCATAACATCTGATGGGAGATGCCTTGATGAGACTAGAACAAGAATTGCCATTGCGAAGGTAGCTTTCTGCAAGATGAAAAACATACTGATCAATAAAAAGATATAAATTGAAAAGAGAAAAAGAGTGTTGAAGCGCTACATAGAACCTATACTTTTGTATGTATGTAAACAATCAAATCTATCATGTGCCATGCCGGAAAGCGTGGGCGTTCATGACTCGCCATTTCACTCGATCATCAGAGTCGTGGATCAGCTCAGTGTTCCTGTCTCGACATGCCATGTGGCCAAGCCAATGGATGTAAAGCGTGGACAATAGCAGTCAAGCTGAAAAACAGCTATTGGCTGAGGAAATGAGGTTTCTGAAGAAAGTGCAAAGAATACCATGGACAGACAGAAAAACAAATGAGCCAGTCCTTCAAGAAACAAATGAAGATCGTAAACTGATTAGAGGCATTAGATTAGACAATCAAACGTTTTTTGATATATATGAGAAGAGATGACTTGAGAACTTGCTGACTTGGTGGAAACGATCGAAGAGAAGGGAATACCGAGAAGTAAAATACCTGGAGATAGCGCTTATCGGCATGGCACATGATGGATGGATGGATTATGACTTTCTTATTTTATACATATACATTCCCGACCTTGAAAGGAAACCAAGTGTGCACCTACGTCTAAGCCACCCCGCTCCCAAGAATCCGGTATTTAAGAATACACTAGATAACACAGAACTTGACTGCTACCGGCTCATTAAATCCACCACCAAATAGTCAGTCATGATTTAACCTCATCAAGGAGCAAGCGCATTTCCTCGCTAGAGAATCTACCAGCATAAACATACGCCAGCACTAGAGAGAAGCTACCAGCATAAACATACGCCAGCATTAGAGAGATCTACCAGCATAAACATACGCCAGCACTAGAGAGAAGCTACCAGCATAAACATACGCCAGCACTAGAGAGAAGCTACCAGCATAAACATACGCCAGCATTAGAGAGAAGCTACCAGCATAAACATACGCCGGCATTAGAGAGAATCTACCAGCATAAACATACGCCAGCACTAGAGAGAAGCTACCAGCATAAACATACGCCAGCATTAGAGAGAATCTACCAGCATAAACATACGCCAGCACTAGAGAGAAGCTACCAGCATAAACATACGCCAGCATTAGAGAGAAGCTACCAGCATAAAACATACGCCAGCATTAGAGAGAACTATACCAGCATAAACATACGCCAGCATTAGAGAGAAGCTACCAGCATAAACATACGCCAGCATTAGAGAGAAGCTACCAGCATAAACATACGCCGGCATTAGAGAGAATCTACCAGCATAAACATACGCCAGCATTAGAGAGAAGCTACCAGCATAAACATACGCCAGCATTAGAGAGAAGCTACCAGCATAAACATACGCCAGCATTAGAGAAAGCTACCAGCATAAACATACGCCAGCATTAGAGAGAAGCTACCAGCATAAACATACGCCAGCATTAGAGAGAAGCTACCAGCATAAACATACGCCAGCATTAGAGAGAAGCTACCAGCATAAACATACGCCAGCACTAGAGAGAAGCTACCAGCATAAACATACGCCAGCATTAGAGAGAAGCTACCAGCATAAACATACGCCGGCATTAGAGAGAAGCTACCAGCATAAACATACGCCAGCACTAGAGAGAATCTACCAGCATAAACATACGCCAGCATTAGCCTGGTTTAGTGTCTGACTCTACAACCAACTACGGCAAGAAAAGTACGAGTAAGTAAAACACGTTAGTTGCGTATCCTTTACAGGCCGTAGCAGTCAACCCCAGCAGGTTTTGGCTTGTTGTGATTTCTGGGCGAGTTTATGTTCAGTAGTTTGCCATTGCTTTCTGAAAGTAAGTAAGGGACTCATGCACATGCCTTAGCATTGGGCATGCGGAGCCAAACCCATGTTTTCACACATCAATCGATACTCACTGGATGATGTGGTCAGTATGACACCGACTGCCTTTACTTTCCAAAACATTTCTTGGTACCCATTTAGACTGGGTCGGCCTGGGAGCCCAGTTTAAGAAATCTGAAATTGGCGCTACCAGGATGGAACCCATGGCCACGGGATGGCAGGCGAGTTTCTAGCCACTACACTACCGCAGCTCTACACAATTAAACTAATCACTTGGATAGCACAACAAGGCACCCTGTTCCCTAATCAAGTTTCTAAGTGCACTAGGTTATTTTAGCGAGGAGACAGTGCGATGTGATGATAATGTTTTCTAATCTGGTGTATTTAGAGCTTTCAGTTCTTTTCTCTCTCCGATACATTTTTCGTTGCTTTATCGTCCCATGTGCTGATCCGGTCTGTCTGTAATTGCATCAGTCTTGTCACTGAAGCGCTGATACACATTCTTTTACAGCATAAAAATAATATCTAGAAATAATCAATTTTACGCAGCTCGTAAAGACACACATTCTTCTTCAGCGCAAAAATAAATACACAGAAATCGTAACATTTACGCTGCTGAAGAGGGACAATTATTCTTCTGCAGTAAAACACATTATCTCGAAATAATCACCGTTATGCAGCTCATGCAGATATAAGTCTCGAGCTCATAAATAATATCCAGAAATAATCACATTACGGACACATTTATCAATAGCACATAAATAATATTCAGAAATCATCAAATTTTAAAGACACATTTACCAATAGCACAGAAATAATATCCAGAAATCATCACATTTACAGACACATTTATCAATAGCACATAAATAATATCCAGAAATCATCACATTTACGGACACATTAATCAATAGCACAGAAATATATCCAGAAATCATCACATTTACGGACACATTTATCAATAGTACAGAAATAATATCCAGAAATCATCACATTTACGGACACATTAATCAATAGCACAGAACTAATATCCATAAATCATCACATTTACGGACACATTAATCAATAGCACATAAATAATATCCAGAAATCATCACATTTACGGACACATTAATCAATAGCACAGAAATAATATCCAGAAATCATCACATTTACGGACACATTAATCAATAGCACAGAAATAATATCCAGAAATCATCACATTTACGGACACATTAATCAATAGCACATAAATAATATCCAGAAATCATCACATTTACGGACACATTAATCAATAGCACAGAAATAATACCCAGAAATCATCACATTTACGGACACATTTACCAATAGCACAGAAATAATATCCAGAAATCATCACATTTACGGACACATTTATCAATAGCACAGAAATAATATCCAGAAATCATCACATTTACGGACATATTTATCAATAGCACATAAATAATACCAGAAATCATCACATTTACGGACACATTTACCAATAGCACAGAAATAATATCCAGAAATCATCAAATTTTAAAGACACATTTACCAATAGCACAGAAATAATATCCAGAAATCATCACATTTTACGGACACATTTATCAATAGCACAGAAATAATATCCAGAAATCATCAAATTTACGCAGCTCACGCAGACACACTTACTCTGTAGCGAAGGAGTTACGAATGCAACTGGTAATCTCGAATACCGCGTTCGAAACACAGCTGCGAACGATTTGGTAGCAGACCGACTAGCGTTGGTTTCCATACAAGGGAATGAGTGCTAGCCGTTCAGAGGACAATGACAAACTATTAAATGTAAACTTTCTAAGAAATCACAAAGAGCAAAAAAAAAAAAAAAACAACTCTTGGGTTGACTGCGACGTCCTGTGAAGGATATGCAACTAACTCAACATGCGGACACACGTCAGTCTACAGCATTAAAATAACAACTTAGAAAATAATCAAATGTAAGCAGCTCATACGGACACCCATCCTTATACAGCACAACACTAATATATACAAGTCGCACTAACCACCCACTTAACAATGGCTCTAACTAAGACATCTTCCTATAATTTGATGGGAATTCAAGTGTTTTCAGTAAGGTGCACATATTAGCCCATTCTGCACTACACAATTCACATCAGTTCATGAGCTATTCCTTATTAGATTGAGAATAGTGTTAATATTCTCTGTACGCTCCCAGTCTAAGTTAATACTTGTATCCAATCTGATCTTTGTGTTACCTCAAATATTTCAGCCCTATTTATTATGAGACTCCAACAAATTTATGCGGGCAACATAAAGAGTTACGAGTCATTTTATTGACTCTCGCATTTTAACGGCCTCTTCAGCTTGTCCTGAAGAACAGATGCATGATTTGTGTTAAGGATCGCAGAAGCACAGTTGCTAGCCACGCTTGCCTGTCGGTTGGGTTGTGTTAGAATCCCCATTGTAAACAACATTATAACCATTGACCTGAACTCCCATGAACGAACCCGCCTACAATGTACACCAGGAAATGTTTCAGGGAAGGACAGGGCGTCCGGCTTGCTATCTATAACATCAGCCACCCAGTGCCGGCGTGTCTGTACAAAATATAGGCTAGCGCCATATTCCAGTCACGCATTAAAGCACAGAAAGGGCTACTTTACTTGTTTAAACAACACAAACTTCACTTTGTTTACACAACACAGCTTCAACTTTTTTTTACACACAACAACTTGAACTTTTATACAATGCAGCTTCACTTTTTTTTAAAATACAACACAACTGTACTTTTTGTGTGTGTGTACACAACACAACTTTAATTTTTTACCCAACACAACTTTACTTTTTACGCAACACAACTTTACAGTTTACACAACATAACACAACCTTACTTTTTACTCAACACAACTTAACTGTTTACACAACACAACACAACTTTACTTTTTTACACAACACACCTTTACGTTTTTATAATTTCATTTTGAAAAATTAGAATCGAATTTTTCACATGCAAAACTAGATGCAAAAACAGGGCTTTAACTGAGCTGCCAGTGAACATTGCATGTGTAGACATGAAAATGCTGGAACTGAATGTAGCATAGTAAAAGGAAAAGCGTGAAGGGTAAAAAGAAGACAAGAATTAGAGAAGGAGATCTGAAGAGCAAGAGTAAGAAGAAGAGAAAGATGATGATAAAGATGATGGTGTTTTTTCTTTCTTTGTTATTTTTTTTTTTTTTTTTTTTTGGGCGGGAGTCTCCGTTGGCGAAGTGGTCAAGCCGTTTTTACTCGGGCTACGAAGGTTGTAGGTTCGATTCCGGGCCAAGTCCTTCGTGAATTTTTTTTTGGAGAACCCTGAGGGTCGTCGCCGGAGCTACGGCGTTTGTGCTTTGTGCGACGCTTTCCACGCTGCGCAAAGAGACTGAATTATATAAGAAAAACCCGGTGCAATGAAGTCGACCCTATCGAATTTTAAGCGACTTTTTGAAGTGATGATGATTTCCTTTGCTCGCTCATTTTGAACTCGAACGTAGTCTACTGTCGTGTCTTCCTTTAAAGTGTCGTCCCTGGAGTGAGGGGAGTCAACACCCACATTATAATTTTTTTTTTTCTATCAATATCCTGGAGAATCCACCAGCTTCCGTCCAACACACTCCATCAGTTCATGGACACCTTTTCTCTCTCTCTATCACTGTCGTACTATGCCCCCTCTCGTTCTTCCCCAAGCAACATATTCAACAACTCTTGCTTCTAAAAATTAATAAAGATTAATTTATTAAAAGAAAAGTGTAATGTATGTGAGACGTGTATGCGAAGAAAATGTGTGAGGTGTTCTATAATGTGTGTAGGATCGGACCCTCAGATAATAGCATAGTCAGTTCATCCTTGCAAGGACACACCACAGCACGTTAAGTCAGAACAAGTCCATCTCACCCAGGGGATGTATCCCTCCTGCCGGACACCGACGGTCACCTGTAGCTACCTGGTAAATCCATCTTCCTGATCATCCGAAATAGATACTGTTTGTAAAATTACAGCTGATCATGGACCGGTTGCACACTACACATAAGTTCCTATCGTTCCTAAAAATTGTACGAATCCTTTGTTGGGTGTACTTAGGTATCACTGTTATTGTTAATATACTTGATCTTAACTAGTGTCTATAACGTCTCAGGCATGGTGTCTTTGGTAATATTTCACTGGAATCTATCACACGATGTGACACATTCTAAATGTTCTCGTTCCTTTAACAATGTTTGTATGATGTGTGACATATCAACAATCATCACCCATCCTAGGTGAACCGTAACACACAGGAGTCGTTATATTGGTTGGCTCTTCTGAGTCTGTTATGGTGAACCCTCCTGATTATGAGTCCAGCGTAAACATACTACCACCTTTCTTCTCGGGGGTTATTCGTTTTCCGTCAGAAAGCATTTGAGTGTCCAACTGGTGTTCTTTCAATTGGAGTTGCACTTCTTCAAAACCAGTGTTGAACTTCCTCGTAACTGGCAGGGAACCTGTTAGAGAAACAACACATCTGGTGATAGCACTAGTCACTGATCCCACCAGCTGAGTGTAAACCTATTGCCTTGCTCAGTTATTTCTCAGCTAACTAAACTCTGTCATAGAGCCTAGTAGCTCCTCACCTACGTCCGAATCAGGCTATGACAAGGAAAGACCCATAAAACAGAGTGCAAAACTTCAGTGGGCAAGCCACTGAAAGATCCCCCATTGGACACTTTCCCCATCTCCCAACCCATCTTAAATCTCTCCAAATATCACCCCGCTATCCTATTCATCCTATCAGAGCCAATTATCACTTCACTACTCTGACTAGTTTTCAACTAACAGTGCTAATCATCACACTCTAGTTTTAACAAGACTACTGCCTATATTAATTAGGGCCTAAATAGGCTATATTTGTACCTTATGCAAACCCGCCTCATTCCTGGATGGCTACTACACTTTGCCATAACGACACATGCTAGTTAATTTTTAATTAATCTAACACTGTAGAGCTCTCCAACAAAACACGTCAATCCTAATCCACTGTTTGAGTTACACTAGTTGTCCCCAAATCGGGTTTTTGGCAAACGCCTAAAATTGGTCACGTGACGTTATTCTTTATGTCTACACAGGTGTTATTTTGGGCAGATCCTCCATTGTCAGGAATCTATCTCCCCTGGCTTAATCAATGTCAGATTCGTCCTCCCATGTTTTGACATCCAAAACACGCTAGCGAGTTACTGTATGGTCCCAACAACAGTTTTCAATAACAAGCCGCCAATCTTCTGTCGAGTGGTGACAATCACAGCCGCCATTTCTCCTGATGTCCGGAAAACTCTAATGACAGACGGGACTGTTTCATGTCCCGAGCCGGCAAATTCTACTTGGATCTGACTGTTTATGAACTGTCAAAGTGGTGTATTGATTCATCTTACTCACCATCGAATGTTCCTATTTTCCGACCAGATGTGAACATGTGCAGCTGCAACCCAGATTGTTTTTTTCTGTATTTGTTGAAACAACCTGTTGCCTGGAACATGTCGCCAATCCGAACGCCTTTTATTGTCATCACTGGTTAATCACGGTGGTCTATTTTGTGACATCTACACTGGACTGATTTGTGCGTGTGGGCCAGCTTTCCCCATTACAGATGTCCCACGCCACTCCAACTTCTGCGGTGCTTGCAAATTACGTCCCCAAGTCAAGGACGTGAAGTCAACGTTTAAGACCAACTGACCGGTGCACGTAGAGAATCCCCAACTTTGCCACCAGCTCATAGAACGTTTAAGAGCGTGTGTTCTTATCCATTCAGTTACTCGATTTCTTAATGATGGTGAGTGATGATAATAATAGTGATGATGATGATGATGAAGACTAAATAATAATAAACAAATAATATCGCATTGAATTGTACCACAAATACCCGTCAATGTAGCATTGCATTGATCTAAACTTCTCCGTGTCACCTATACTTTTGTTTTGTTTTCACATATCCTTTACATAACATTTCAGTCTACACCAGCAATCTTTTCAGCTGATTATTGATGTCGTGGCAAGATTACGCTCAGTAGTTTGCCACTGCTTTCTGAGCGACAGGCTCACATACCCGTAAGTCACCAACGCGACGCGAACCGCTACCGATTCTCGCTCAGTTACGTTCCTTACGTGGATATACGGGATTACGGAGAAAGTCCGTTAACCGCCTAGGCCAGGGAGACCGGCGTCATATATACTACATAGTCAATATTGAATCCGATAGAAAGAATGTCGCCAGTGTAAACCAAGCTAAACGGTTACGCATTCACTACACAAATCCCGTTACGTGAATCACATCCAATCTAAGCATAACAAGATTAGTTAATGTTCGGCTCTAGTGCTTTGTATCCCCAGAACAGGATGCCCTGCTGTAGAACAAACCTGGTAGCCTACCTGCTTTCAGACAAAGGATTTAGAGACTTCTAGACAAAGGATTTAGAGAAAACGAACTCTCCCTAGAGCATTATCCGTGTGCGGATCCAGTGAATTATTTATTCCAGGCCGATACACAGTTATCTAGCGAGTAATTTAATGACTGACTCTTCATCTTGTATCTTCTTGATTGATTCACAAATATGTTTGTGAGTGTACATAACTTGTACGAGCAGTTGTACTTATGCTATTCATAATTAATTAACTATACTTAGAATATAAATAACCACAAACATTGAACATCATGAAAACCATAATTGACATCAAATGAAAAAATTACAATAGCTTTACAATGATAATAGACAGTTAATAAGTAAGGTAAACACTGCAGTGTGGCAATAGAAGCATCAACAATGAACCAACAATGAGAAGAAAAATATGTTAGGCTCTGCAAATGTGGCTATCTTCTTCTTCTTCAGCGTTCCGAGCCATTGAGGTTCTTTGCTGCAGATAAAATCCGTCTCCATTCGTCTCTCTGGTTGACCTTCTCTTGTCAGTCGTTGATTCCAAGTGCTTGTAGGTCTGTATATATATTATCTCTCCACCGTCTTCTTGGTCTACCTCGGGGTCTACGGTCATTTACTTCCTGAGTGTAAGCGAGTTTTGTTTCCCTATAATAATAATAATAATAATAATAATAATAAATATGATAACATTAATTTTGCTTATACAAAATATATCGACCTTTGTTGCTAAGGATTAATGAACGGAATTTCACAATCCCGACATACCGGGTTTCGAAGCAGATCGCTTTGCACTGATCTTCAAAATGATATGAGCTTCGGTCGTATAGAGAGTAATTTTAAATTTCATAATTGAAAAATCACAAATAACCAATAAATGGTTGTAACGTCCTGTAAAGATAATGCAATTAACTTTTTACACTTAATATTTAAAGAGAAAAAATTCCAGTGTAGAATGTGAATTAAATAAAGCACGTTCGTCTCGATAGATAGATAGATAGATAGATAGGCAGGCAGGCAGGCAGGCAGGCAGGCAGCCAGGCAGGCAGGCAGGCAGGCAGGCAGGCAGATAGATAGATAGATAGGCAGGCAGGCAGGCAGCCAGGCAGGCAGGCAGGCATGCAGATAGATAGATAGGCAGGCAGGCAGGAAGGCAGGCAGGCAGATAGATAGATAGATAGATAGATAGATAGATAGATAGATAGATAGATAGATAGATAGATAGATAGATAGATAGATAGATAGATAGATAGATAGATAGATGCTGGCCTTCACACGACACGAGTATGGCTGCTGAAGTGTTTACATGCATTCTCATTATCTTGTATCTGTACTGCTTATCTGAGCCAGGTCGCTCCAGGGTTTAGCATCTAAACAAACGTGTCTCAGCGTGCACGTGAATTGAGAAAGAGGGTGGCGGTGGGGAATTGTTGACAGTTCAGGCTTGACGCAAAGCGAAAACAAAATGCATTCATAATGTATGCAACAGCAGGCAGGGAAAGAAATTGATCGTTCGACAGACCGATCAACCGACTAACCGACCGAAAGAGAGATAAATCGCCCGACAGACAGACATACAGACAGACGGAAAAGACAGACAGGATTGGTAACGGTATGGCAGGATATGTATTATGGACAGATGTGTGTTTGTGTGTGTGACCAACAGTCAGACCCGAAAGACAGACAGACAGACAGATCGATAGGCAGCCAGACAGACAGATAGGGGCGGGCGGGCGGTCGGTCGGACGGACAGACGGATGGACAGACGGACGGACAGACAGACAGACAGACAGACAGACAGACAGACAGACAGACAGACAGACAGATAGATAGACAGACAGACAGACAGACAGACAGACAGATATAGATAGATAGATAGATAGATAGATAGATAGATAGATAGATAGATAGATAGATAGATAGATAGATAGATAGATAGATAGATAGATAGATAGATAGGTGGTGTGGGTGAGTGGATGAATGGATAGAGAGAGATGAGAAAAAGGGTGATTGTGTGTGTGTGTGTGTGTGTGTGTGAAAGAGAGTGAGAGAGAGAGAGAGAGAGAGAGAGAGAGAGAGAGAGAGAGAGAGAGAGAGAGAGAGAGAGGAGAGAGAGAGAGAGAGAGTGGTTTTTCAGAAAAAATGTAAAATTGCCATATACATTCAAGATTAGTAGTTGATGTGGGAGGTGCACAGAACAGAAGACTTATCACAGACCTCGGTCAACGGGAATCAGCCAACTTCTTCTGGCCTCCATGATAAGAGAAAGTATCTGGGGGGGGGGGGGGGGGGACATTATAGCAGCCAGCAAAATACAATGGAAACTGAGATAAATGCAGACAGTTGTGGAGGATTCTGTGCCGGTTTGGAATCATGTCAAGAACGATGTCAACACACGAATTGATCAAACCTAAAAAAAAAAAAAAAACAAGAGCAGTAGCTATAGATAAGCATGACTTATTGGATGACATTAAGGATGTCAACACACGAAGCGATACAACCTGCTAAACAACCGGAGCTGTGTACAAGCATGGTCGCCCATGCAAGTCGGTCTGGCACCTGACAATGATGATGTATTAAATCTATAAGAAGGATGTTAGTCTATGCAGTGACCATGACACTTGCATATGTGCCGGCGTTTCCACAGGTTTCCCTCTGTGATCTTCAGGCTTTAACAAACACACGAGAACTACAGTTGTTGAATCTATTAGCAAACCTTATCAATGTAAACACTGTTGACTTTATTATAAAAACTGTGAACTTTTTTGTTGTTCAAAAACGGTTGACTTTGTTATAAAAACTGTTGACTTAATATAAAAACTGTTGCCATTTTTATAAACTGTTGACTTTATTGTATTGTAGTAACAGAGAGTGCAAAGAAAGGACTCTCCTTGAATATCAAGAAAACAGTAACAATAGTGGTATCAAAGAAACAGGTGACACCCAAATGTGAAATAGAGATAGAAGGGAAAATTCTTCACCAAATGTATAGTTTTAAATATCTAGGGACATTTATAACATCAGATGGAAGATGCACAACAGAGATCAAGAGCAGAATAGGGCAAGCAAAGGCTGCATTTAAAAAAAAAATGAAGAATATCTTATGCAATACGTCGCTATCATTGAATGTAATAAAGAGAGTGCTAAGGTGCTATATAGAACATGTTTTGCTGTCTGACTGTGAATCTTGGAATGTAAATGAACAAATTAGGAAGAGATTGGAAGCAACAGAGATGTGGTTCCTGAGACGAATGTTGCGAATTCATTGGACTGCCAAAGTAACTAACGACGAATGCCTGAAAGAGGCTGGCGAAACTATAAAATTATATACAACAATAAGAAAGAGACAAACAGCTTTTTTTGGTCATGTGATGAGAAGAGGCCGGTCTCTCTGGTCTAGAGGTTACACGACTTTCTCAGTAATCTCTATACTCTCGTAGGTAACGTGACGTTGCGCGAGAATTGGTAGCGGTTCTCCCCGCGTCGGTAACTTAGGGGTATTGAGCCGGTCGCTCAGAAAACAATAGAAAACTACTGAGCGTAATCTTGCCAAGAAATCAACAATCAGCTGAAAGATGCTGATGTTGACAGCGATGTCTTGTAAAGGATATGCGGGGGAAAAAAGATGAGAAGAGAGGCACTGGAGAACATCGTGACAACTGGAAAGATCGAGGGGAAGAGAGGCAGAGGCAGACCACATGAAATGATGCTGGATGGATTGCGACGGTGGCATGGAGGAATATCAACGGCAGAGTTGATCCAGAAAAGCAAAGACAGAGATCTGTGGAGAGTCATGAACGCCTATGCCAGTCAGCACGACACTTGATGATGATGTTGACTTTATTATAGCTGGGGCTTTATTGCAAAGGCTAACGGGCGAGTCTTGAAAAAGGAGAGTCTGGCATATGAGACTACGACCTCCAGCATGAGAATTGGAGGTGGAGGCAGTAACAGCGGCATTCCGGTGGCTAGAGGAGACTACTGCAACACACGTTGTATTCATTACGGATTCAAAGAGTATGCTTAGCAAAGGTGGAGAAAGGAATGTTTCGTGTGGAATGGCTCTCGTCGCTTCAGAGGTCACAGATTGTGAGAATTGTATGGATATTTTGCCCTGGCCATGCGGGTGTACGGGGGAATGAACAGGCTGATAGGCTAGCAGGGAATGCATCTCTTGGTGGAATTTTGCCTATGGACAAGGGGGAGGTGGTCGTGCGCTTGTGGAACCAGGTGGAGAAGGCGGAGGAACAGATTGAGAACCCATATGTGGAAAGAATGAGATTGCGGGGGATCGGCAGGGGTTCTGGAAGAATCTCAAAACTGAGAGGGAAGACCAGGAAAACTTTTAATCAGATAGCGGTGGGTACGATTAGTAGTATGACTCTTCGCTGGCTGTTGAATGAGGGGACGGAGCACGTATGGGAATGTCCTGAGTGCAGTGATGTCGGTTCTTGACTCAACTCAACTCAACTCAACTTTGTTATAAAAACTGCTGACTTTATTATAAAACTGTTGACTTTTGAAATAAAAACTGCTGACTTTATTTTAGAAACATTTGACTGTATTATAAAAACTGTTGACTTAATAAAAACAGTTGACTTTGTTATAAAATTGAAAACAATGTATTGCGTTAGTGAATTAAACCCTGACGCCATAAATAAACTATTGCACGATTTCTCGCCTGGTATATTTCACTACATCTGGTCAGGTGCATGCTGAAAAGAGTTATATATCATATTGTGTGAAAAAGTACACGATACCTTGCCTGAAATAAGATGTACATCGTCGCTGACCTTGTGTGAATGTGTAGAACGTTATATCCGCGCAAGTCTAACACTTAGCAGGAAGTCCTTCTGTCTACATAGTAACGGCTGAAATCGACTAATATAAAATGCTTCAATATACTTGAGTAATCGATTATTGTTCGTGGTATATGGTATACGAAACGCGGCCCGCTTGTTAGCTACAGTTGCTAATCAGCAAATAGTCCGTGATAGTTGAATTCGACGTTTTATGACCCGCCTACCTCATAGGCATTCCTAAAGCATGATTAACTCCCATTTCCACCAACACTGGTATATGCTGGTTATTATTAGATTTGCCAACTATCTTACCGTTCTACCCATGTAAGTCGCTTGACACACACTGGAATTAATCAATGACATTTTATTTTGTGTACTTAGAAGTACACGATACCTTGCCTGAAATAAGATGTACATCGTCGCTGACCTTGTGTGAATGTGTAGAACGTTATATCCGCGCAAGTCTTTTACAACTGGAGTAGGTTTTAACCAACAACCCAACACACGCTATGGTTATAGAAACTATTATAGAAATTATTATAGAAACTATTATAGAAACTATTATAGAAACTATTATAGAAACTATTGACTTTATTACAACCTGCCCCCTCTCTCAGGCCGACGACACAAGCAGGAAATCGGTTTTTTTTTTTGGTGTGCGTTCGCATATCCTTTACAAGACATCGCTGTCAACATCAACATCTTTCAGCTGATTGTTTATTTCTTAGCAAGATTACGCTCAGTAGTTTTGGCTTTGCTTTCTGAGCAACCGGCTCTTATATCCCGTAAGTTACCGAAGCGGAGAGAACGGCTACCAATTCTCGCGCACGTCACGTTACTCACGAGAGTATACGGGATTACGGAGAAAGTCGTGTAACCCCTAGACCCGGGAGCCATGCATAGTAAATTTTCTACAGAGAGGTAAAATTAATCAATCAGAAGTTATCAAGAAAACAACAAACACAAATGACCACAAATATAATATAGGCAACGACAGCCGGTTGAACAAGGTCACATTTTTTTTTCTAGTTTAGCTGTTGACTTTATGATTTAAAAAAAGAAAACTGTTGATTTCACTAACAAAGCTGTTGAATTTATTATAAAACTTTTGACTTCACTAGAAAAGCTGTTGACTTCACTAACAAAGCTGTTGAGTTCGCTAGAAAAGCTACTGACTTCCTTAGAAAAGCTGTTGAATTCGCTAGAAAAGCTATTGACTTCATTAGAAAAGCTGTTGAATTTTCTAACAAAGAAAAAATCCAACATGGAATGAGACATATCAGGAGTAATCAGGAGTGTGCATGCTTACCTCGGTAGCTGCAGTCGTTCAATCCTTGACAGTGACATGATTGTTTTCTCCAGGCAGTATGGCTAAGGGTTCGACTCAGTCTCTTAAAATGAATATAAGAGGAAAGAAACAACTCTCTTATGCCCTAGCATATATTATGTAAGGGTCTGGCTCTTTGCACACTATCGATGGTATAAGCACGGGATTACCTTACTTATCTTACCTCCGTCCCTCCGTCCCTCCCTCCCTCTCTACCTACCTACCTACCTACCTACCTACCTACCTACCTACCTACCTACCTACCTACCTACCTAGTTCCTTACCTACCTAGTTACCTACCTAGCTACCTACCTTCCTACCAATTAGTTACCTACCTAAATACTTGCCTACTTACATATCTCTCTATTTTCACACAATCGCTTGTGGAGAATTCACATGTAGACATGATATTTGTGAGGAAATTTGGTAAAGTCGTATTATAGTCGTGCAAGCTGGCAGCATTGTTACTACGAGTGTTGAGAGTGTCCTGTATGTGAAATCACAGCCCAGACGCTAGATTCACAATAGCGTCACAGTAAAATTATTATCATGTGCTACGCCGACAGGCGTCGGCGATATTGGATAAACACATCACACGTTATTCTTGGTTCAAGTATGTGCTTTTGTCCTAATAATGTGCCAGAATCTCTCTGGTATTTATCTCTTTGTTTCCCCTTACTTTTAACCAGCAGGTTTGACAGTTGTCACTAAGATTGAAGTTTATTTCTCTTCATAACGCGGCGACAAATCTGGGCTACGTCTAATTGAATAGATTTACGCTTTCATCTTTAAGTACTATCTCGTACTTAATCTCGTTATACTCAGGAGTTGTTTATTTACTTGTTACTTGGTGTTTAAGTTCTTTTTTTTTTTTTAAATTCTCATTGATACTACCTGTCAAGGGACAACATAGCTGTGGAGCTGGTTGTGGCTAGATAACAACACGGACTTTCGGTGTACAAAGAGTGAGTGATCTTTCTCGGAAGTTCGGTAAATGTCCTGTGCTCTGATGGCCATTTGTTAGGAAACATCACTTTATACCCCCAAGGAGTCTTCTCGAGCCATGTCAAGTTTCTTAAACAGTGACTATTAGAATTTGTGAATTCATCCCCTATTTATTTGTAGTATACCATATCATCCATAATATTTTGTGCACTTTAGAAAATATAATAATAGTTATTTCATCATTGACATGGCCAAAGATCCGCAGAGTTAATTAATATGCTGTATAATACGAATATATTTGGGGCAGTGAGGAGCATTTTGTGTGATATTTACTGGCACAGGGGCGACCCTTGCTGTGGAGTTGGAACCGCGACTAATGACTAACTACCGAATATATTTGCTGAAAAGTTAATCTATATGGCACAGCAGAAGACAAATCAAGTTTCTCCTAAATGAATGTCATGATACATGAATGCATAATAAATTTATGATGATAAATGGCAATGTATTTATTTGTTAACAAAAACATCTGTTAAATTGTGGTGAATTCAACTACTTCATAACTTCGAATATATGCCATATGGGAAACCGCGCTAGCGTAATGGTTAGGCGCTCTCCTACCGGTGGTCGCGAGTTCAATCCGCATCGGGGTGGTTTTGGATTTTAAAATGACCTGGTCTCCCAAGTTTAAACAACCTAACATGGATATCAGGGAAGTCGTGGGATGTAAAGGCGGTCGGCGATATACCAGCCACATCATTAACTGAGTGCTGTGTAAAAATATGTATACAATAAGGGTCTAGTTCCCCGTACACAATGCGACTTAGGTTTGTTTTAAAGGGACAAATATTTATTACATATTGCTTGTTGGTGTAACGGTTATGAAGTTATGATGGCAATGACATGAGCGCTGTCGACGAGGTTCGATCCTGAATTTTCCAGTCACTATGGGAGGAAAAGAATGGCCACATATTCCTCCGTTCATTCAGGCCTAAAAGAAATTGTTTCCTAAAACTTCTCGTACTGATGGCAGGCCCCTGCTACGTTATTGCATGTACATGTAATGTAATATACCACATTGTCTGGTTACCGGTCGACACAGCCCACAACGATCACGACTTGCGGTGTTAGTCAGACATGTTCCAGAAGATGTTTATTTGCACAGAGATCAGAGCCTGCTGCATTACTCACAGTGTTACCCGCTATCTGATAAACTGCGCTGTGATAAATGATGTTTAACATCTTGGCCGTGATATCTGCTGCCCGCCTTGCACTTAGTTCAGACAAACAGACAGACCGACGGAGCGAACAAGAACAAACATTCTTATATAGTCAGACTAAAATAAACAACCTTTTTTGACGCCGAAGTGCACTTCAGGCATATGTTGCTATACCCATACTTTTATAGACCAAGCGGAACTAGGTGGCTGATGTGGTCATTGTCGCGCATTCTTATATAGCAGATTCATATTGCAAAGTAAAGTATTCATTCTTTAAGTATATATCTCATTGGCACCTTGCCGTCTTGACAGACGATAGTTTGTGCTTTAAAAAGGCATAATAACTTTTACCTATGGCGGTAGCGAGTGTGACTGATAAGGCCAATTTGCGCTGTAAATGTCCGTTCACAGTGGGTGCATGTGAACACGTGGTCATTTCCACCATCATGCACCATCTTACGTCTCAAACGCTCGGTGTGTGACTTATCTGCAATAATTTTCTCCTTTGTCTTTATTCCATTTCTGATGTTTGCCCTCCATGCAACACGTTCAGCAGCGACTTGCTCCCAATGTGCATTATCAATGTCTGTATTAATCATGTCCCGCTTACACACATCTTTGTATCGTAGTAGAGGTCGACCCTGAGATCTCTTACCCATCTGTAATTCACCCAAAAATATGTCCTTTGGTATTCTACCATCATCCATCCTCCTAAGATGTCCAATCCATCTAAGTCTACGAAGACTGAGCATGGAATAAACTGTCACACAACCTGATCTTTCCAATACTTCAGTATTTGTGATTTTGTCTTGCCACTTAATGCCAAGAATTCTTCGCAGACACCGCATATGAAAGCTGTTTAAATGTTTCTCTTGGTGTGAGTAAGTTGTCCAGGTTTCACTGCCATAAAGAAGAGTACTAAGGACACAAGCTTGATAGACAAGGACTTTGTTTTTGCAGTAAGCTTCCTGTTCTCCCAGACTCTTTTCTTAACCTGTTCATTGTTGTTGCTGCCTTACCAATCCGGATGTTGATTTCCTGATCTAGGGATAATTTGCTATTTACCACTGATCCTAGATATGTAAAATGGTCTACCATCTCTAGTTCGGCGTCGTCAATAAAGATTGATGGTACCCCATGTGCACCTTGTGACATAATCTGTGTCTTCTTTTGCATAATTGTTAAACCAAATTCAGAACAAGCATTGGAGAATGCAGATAGTAGACATTGCAATTCTTCCTCAGAGTGGGTCGTAACTGCAGCATCATCTGCAAAAAGCAACTCTCTGATCAGTACTCTCCTAATTTTGGTCTTGGCCTTCAATCTTTGAGCATTGTAAAGGCCGCCATCTGAGCGTGAGTGAATGTATATACCACCATCCTGATCACGAAAGGCATATTTCAGTAGAAGTGAAAAGTATATTCCAAAGAGGGTGGGAGCTAGTACACAACCTTGCTTAACTCCACTCTTGATTTCAAATTCTTCAGAAGTTGCACCATCAAACTTGATTATACCCTTCATGCCTGTGTGGAACGATTCCACAATGGACAGAAGAGTTGGTGGGCAGCCAATCTTCTTTAGTGCCTTGAATAGACCTTCACGACTGACCAAATCAAATGCCTTTGTGAGGTCGATGAAGGCAATAAACAGTGGTTGATTCTTTTCAGTATATATGGACATGTTTTAAACATACAGACAGCAACGAAAACGGATAGTACAGTATGAATATCACACATGTCTGAAAGACATGATAATATAATCTTGACAATTTGAAATATCAAATTTGAAAATCAGAACAAATGTAGACATGAGAAAAAAATTGTCATTTTATATTGGAATTATAATCCAGACAAAATGAAAAGAGTATTAGTGACATAAATACAAAACAGCACATAGACATAGACCGACAGACAGATTATCATTATCATGAGGCTTGGGCAATCATAGTTTGCCATCTCCAAGAGTCTTAGAACAGGTCAGTGATCTTGATCCCCATTATGCCATATTGCCAAGGCATCCAGGCATTTATCTTGTTTGTCTTCCCGTTGCTTTTTCCCCATAAAATTTGCCACCGTCGCTAAGTTTTCTCGTTTATTTCTTCCAGTAAGGTACCCAAAAAATCTTGATTGTGTGTGTCTAATTTCTGAAACCAATTCACGGAGTTAATTTGTTTTTTGAAGGACTGTCTCATTAATGTTCCTGTCCGCCCATTGGCTTTTCTCTGAAGCCATATTTCCCCTGCCAAAATACCTTTCTCAACTTTTATGTCTATTGCTCAGATATCACAGACATAAACAGTGCAGCCTCTATATAGCGCTTTACCACTATTTTTGTTATTGCACTTGACATCTGTTTATTGGTCAGTATGTTATCAATATTCTAAAGACGACCTTGCCATGACGCTTCTAGATCTAGTCTCCACCAGTCATCTTGCATCAGATGTTATGAGTGTTCCCGACGGTTGTACCGAATCATCTGTTTAAGAATGCTTCAATTTTCTTGTATATCACTTTATGGCAACCCTTTCTTCTTGGAAAATGGTTTCAACTCTCTCTTAGTCTTGAGCGACAGTTTCATAGAAATAGTTATTGCGTATCATATATTTGTATGCGATGTTAAACTGGAAGGTCGTTTTATTTTCTTATTGTGAAGAAATAATTTATTACATGATGATTTTAAAAAGCCCACTTTAATTTGTGCGTGATATTTCCATGAACACGAAGATAAAACGGAAAACGCCATTCCCCTGACAATATCTGTCCATTGAATGTATTATTTCTATGCACACATCATGTTGGGCCACGAAGACATTGTGAATCCAGTTACAGATATTCTTTGACGACCACAGTTCTCGAGTGTTGACGTGCTTAAAGCGAGAATGAGCTCTTTCTTTCTCAAATATGTTTATCGATTTTCATTTCATCGATTTTGTTTGCACTACCTAAGATCGTCTTCTTCTTCTTCTTCTTCTCTTCTTCTTCTTCTTCTTCTTCTTCTTCTTCTTCTTCTTCTTCTTCTTTTTCTTCTTCTTCTTCTTCTTCTTCTTCTTCTTCTTCTTCTTCTTCTTCTTCTTCTTATCTATGTCTCCTCAAGTAGTATGTTACGTCCTATTTGATTATATTTTCTGGATTGTGGTGCTGGATTGACCCCAATCCAGCTGGATTAGGGTTAGGGGTTAAGGGTTAGGGGTTAGGGTTAGGGGTTAAGGTTAGGGGTTAGGGGTTAGGGGTTAGGGTTAGGGGCTTAGGGTTAGGGTTAGGGTTTAGGGGTTAGGGTTTCTGTGTGCTCCTAATTATAATTTCTGGATTGACCTCGCTGGATTGCCCCCAATCCAGTTTGGGACCAGGGCGGTTTGGGTAGGGTGGGTACTTAGGTCATATGTAAGGGGTGATACATCTAAGAAAAGACATGTTTTCTAAGGGCAGATAACTGAGTGTGTGTATAATATTTTAACTAATTTTAAAAAATAAAATAAAAATAAATAACAACCAAAGGCGAGCGGGGGCGGTCGGCAGGCGCAGGAGCAAGCGCGACGGCTCGGTCGCGTGGTGCGGGTCGAATCCAGTAAAACAGTGTCTTGTAGTAACCAATTGGCCGGACATTGTTGAGTGACCACAAGGCGGGTCAGTGACGAGTGCGGGTGGTAGGGCTAGACGATTCGAACCCTTGAGCCGCGCCGGGTGTCATATGAAAATTGTAATAAGTAAAAAGGTAAATATGGCGTGTACATGATCTGTAATGGGTCGTAGTGGCCTATAAACTATCATCATGTAGATTACACCTCTTAAAATAAAAACCTTAAAAAAGTAAAGATGGCCGGTAGTAACGGATGTAAGGGGCGTGGCTTCGTGGTATTCGTTGTTAAGGGGTTGGTGAGCGGAGAAGTAGCTAAAGAAGTGCTTCTGGACATTTCAAAGGGATGGGCGAGTGGCGAAGTGGCTAAGTAAATGCGTCGGTTCCTTTCTAAGAGACAGAGGAGTTGCTAGATAAAGGCTCCAGGTCGTTGTCAAGGGGTTGGTGGGTGTACAAATAGCTAAATAACTGCTTCTGACCCTTGTTAAGAGGTGGGCGAGGGGCGGAGTGGTTGGATAATTACGCCCGTTCCTTGGTAAGAGCCAGGGTGATCGAGTGGAGAAGTGGGTAAATATAGGCATGGAGGTATACCACCGACACATTCAACGCATAATTTCGGCGTCGGTCGTCAGAAGACCTAGGATAGTTTCATTATATGTCTATTGTAAAGTGGTCGACTGTTTATTATAACGGTGGTTACTATTATCTGTAGTTAAGGGGATGTAAATACTATGATCATACCGGTTACAACTCTTCAAATGAAAACCTTGAAAGTGGTCGATTATACTGGTTTAGTTGGCATGACTTTGTGATATTCATTGTTAAGGGGTGGGGTGAGTGGTTGAGTAGCTAGCTAACGCTTCTGAACACTATCATCGGGTTCGAATCCCAGTGGGGCGATCTAGTGGTAGAAGAAATATTGATAATATTTGGTTACTTAGTTGTGATTTCAAGCTCTGGTGTTATTAACCCGGTTATGTTTAGAAAAGTAGAGGTGATGTGCTGGTTGCGGAGTATGTTTAGGGGGTACCCCAGACACCGTGGAAGTGACAGGTTCGAATCTCGGAACTTTGTCGTTGGTAAGATTGCCAGTCAACAACGTGTGGGTGTCTAGTTAACCATAGAGGTTAGGGTCGCTTTGTCCGGCCTTGTCGCAGCGGCCACAAGTCCCAACGCTGCTGAAAAACACAGGCAGCAGATTTCACCGTTGCACCTACGAGTCACAAAATATAACCTAACTTAGAAATCAGAATATGACCTCAACAGGTGTTGCCAAAAATCAATACTCATTTTCATAACGGCTAATCCATGGGATTATCATCCTCGTAATGACCAAGTCAGGTTAATAATATTTCTTATATCTCCGCCATTGCAAATAGTTCGCGATATTAATAAATGTTCATATAAAGGTTGGAAGGGGATTAAAAGATTAACACCTATTGTCGGGACATCCAATAAAAATCAATAACACTACCCTCGATTTTTCTCATAATTGCCGATTGGGGATCATGGGCTAGGTGTATGTGTCCTTATTTAGTTAAAACAGGTGGTATGAGTAGGAGATGTCACAAACAGTATCAGCATGTGCCACTCTGATCTTAAATATCAGTAGTTCGTTATTCTTGTGACATTGAAAACGCTTGAGGTGTGAAGACGGATGGTGTACTATGTTATTGGGCGGTGTATATAGATTGACCAGTATGTGAAGTTGATAAGGTCACCCTTGTCAGCGCATCGTAGCTGTGTTGTGAATTGTCGCCTATTACATCCGGGTGTAAAAATAACCAAAAATATTTCACATCAACTCAGACATGCCTCTATATAGCTGCACTGCGAACATGGCTAGAGTTTGCTTTAGGAAAGTATCGTGTATCTGTGTATATGGGTAACCACTGCTTATAGATGTGTGCAGTATTATTGGAAAGCGGCCGTTATGTAAACATTATCAAAGTATGTTGCCTTACAGAGCTGGTATAGTATCTATGTGTCTGCTACGTTGTATGTTTTGTCATGTTGCCTTGTAGTATTTGGAGGGAGTTTCATGCGGGTGTCTAGTGAACTTTTTAACAACGATGTCTCAGCTATCCACAACTGCCACTGGCATTAGAGGCATTTCAACTTGTCTGCTCACTGACCTCGCTTCACAGTCATACAAAAGTACAGGGTTCTATGTAGTACTTAAACACTCCTTTTATTTCTCATTACAGTTGTCAACTTTATATTAGTCAGTATGTTTTCCAATTTGCAAAAGACAACCTTCATCACAGCGATTCTTGTTCCAACGCTTTAAAGCCACCTCCTATCAGACATTGTTGTCTTTCTTTGTATGCTCACGGCTACTGTTTCCCCATTTCAAGCTCCATGTCTCTACTCGTATGTATTAGTGTGGTAGAAGTAAACCAACATCTCACAAGATAGACATATATTACCACAATGTATATGGACCTGTGGGAAACGGCTACATCCGGGCAAAGAGGGCGTTGTATCTGTCACATGCGTATGGATACAGCCGAGACACGTCGTTAAGAGGGATACTACAGAAAAAAAACGGTGTTCTGTTGGCGATCGAACCAGGGGACCTAACTCGTGATGACCACCATGTACGGGAGTGATTCTTCCCCCTCGTCAACAGGGTGTCGGAAGCTTAAAATTGTCTCCTTCTCTCGCTTTTCTATGTCCGCGTCGTCCTAGGGCCACCGAGTAACACCAAAGAACACGAAACTACTACTACCAAGGCATGTATACATCACAAGGCAGTTTCGAATATAGTATACACAACTATAATCAAGTCATCACTGTGTTCGACTAACCCGTTCTCATAGACATAGAGGAGAGATGTGAGCACCGAGGCCAGTTGGGGAGGTGTACCTTTTACTTAACATCTATCGGGCCATACACCGACGAGTGTTTAGCTATATTTATCACTATAATATTACCCGTGAACACAACAAGCTTCCCCGGATCAATCTTAGGCTTCTCATATAACATGACATATCACGTACCCGCTGTCCTGACCAGCAAAGTTATCGCTTCTCAGAGCAGACATTTACACTTTCATTAATTCTTCTGCCTGGCCAAAGGGGGTCTTTGCATCTTTCCGCAGAAACCTAGTTCCAATGCCTAATATATGTTTTTCAATGTGTCGGCTCATTACCACATTTCACATCCTGACAAAAGTACAGGTTCTATGTTCCACTCCAACAGTCAAATAAGAAAAAATGTTAGCCAAATTATTAAAATGTTGGCCAAATATAGAAATATATCGACCAGACGTATAAAGTATAGTAAAATATGTTAGCCAAACTTATAAAACTCGTGGTCAAAATAAGAAATATCTCAACCAAGCGTATAAGAAATAGGAAAAATGTTAGCCAAATTATTAAAATGTTGGCCAAATATAGAAATATATCGACCAGACGTATAAAATATAGTAAAATTTGTTAGCCAAACTTATAAAACTCGGGGTCAAAATAAGAAATATCTCAACCAAGCGTATAAGAAATAGGAAAAAGGCTAGTCAAACTAATGAAAATGTTGGCCAAATACAGAAATATCTCGACCAACTTATAAAATGTAGGAAAAATTGTTAGCCAAACTGACAAAACTGTTAGCCAAAATAAGAAACGTCTCGGCCAACTTATAAAATGTAGGAAAAATTGTTAGCTAAACTGACAAAACAGTTGGTCAAAATAAGAAACGTCTCGACTAACATTATAAAAAGTAGGAAAAATTGTAACCAAATTAATTTAAAAAGGTGACCAAAATAGGAAATATCTCGACCAAACTTATGAAAAGTAGGAAAATTGTTCGTCAAATGTGACAAATATTGGGCAAGTAGGAAATCATGTTAGCCAAATAGGAAAAATATCGATCAAACTTATAGATGTCTCGGCCAAACTTATAAAATGTATGAACATTTGTTAGCCAAAGGTGAAAAAACATTGACCAAGTAATGAAATATCTCATCCGAATTTATAACAAGTAAGAAAATATGCTAGTAAAATCAAGAAATATGTCGACTGAAGTTATACAATAGGCGAAACGATGGACAAACTTATAAAGATGTCGACCGTTATAAGAAAATGTATTACCCAAATTAGGAAAAAATATTGACCAAGTTTTGAAATATCTCGACCAAACTTACAAAAAATAGGAAAATATGTCGACTAAAGTAGGAACATTTGTTAGCCAAAGATGAAAAATATTGGTCAAGTAAAGAAATATCGCATCCAAACTTTTAAAATGTAGGAAACTTTATTAACCAAATGTGAAAAATATTGTCCAAGTAAAGACATGTTACAACTAATCTTATAAATATCTCAACCATACTTATGAAAAGGAGGAAAATGTGTTAACCTAATGGGGAAAATATTGGCCAAGTGAAGAAATATCTCATCCATTCTTATAAAACTTAGGAAAATGTGTTAACCTAATGAGAAAATATCGCCCAAGTGAAGAAAAAAATTACACAAAACTTATAAAACTTAGGAAAATGTGTTAACCTAATGAGAAAAATATCGCCCAATTGAAGAAAAAAGTTACACAAAACTTATAAAACTTAGGAAAATGTGTTAACCTAATGAGAAAAATATTGACCAAGTAAAGAAAAACATACACCAAACTTCTGAAAAGTAAGAAAATTTGTTAACCAAATGGGAAAAATATTGGCCAAGTGGAGAAATATCTCAACCATACTTATGAAAAGGAGGAAAATGTGTTAACCTAATGAGAAAATATCGCCCAAGTGAAGAAAAACGTTACACAAAACTTATAAAACTTAGGAAAATGTGTTAACCTAATGAGAAAAATATCGCCCAATTGAAGAAAAAAGTTACACAAAACTTATAAAACTTAGGAAAATGTGTTAACCTAATGAGAAAAATATTGACCAAGTAAAGAAAAACGTACACCAAACTTCTGAAAAGTAAGAAAATTTGTTAACCAAAAGGGAAAAATATATGGGCTAAACTATGAAATATGTTGACCGAACTAAGAAAGTGTGTTAACCAAAGGGGGAAAAATGTTGGTCAAAACATGAAACATCTCGACCAAGCTTATAAATATCTCGTGTAAACTTATAAAAAAAAGTAGGAACAAATATTGCTTCTGTAGTTATGTCAAACGTGTCTTGAACTTTTATCTGAACAGACATTTCACAAGACATAATCATCAACGTCAACACTTTCCCTCTTTTACATTACCGAAAGTTTCAACTTATCAGTCCAGAGTATCCACTAAAGAAGCACTTATGCATACTAATCACCCAGCTCTTCACACTCTTGGTTTTTTTTTCTTTTCTAACGCAAAGTGTCTCTGTCTTTCATAGATAGCTTCACAACTTTTCTATGTAGCACCACTAACAACGCCAAACCTTCGTTTCACATGAGCTCTAATGAAACAGTCATAACAACATTTAGGGCAATCTGTGGCTCCACCTGGGATAGTTTCAATATCATCTGAGTATTCGTCAGCAAAGATCCACTTCCCATGGCTGATATCTTCAACTTTCTATACCACAATGTCTGCTACACTAACCTTCCATTGGTCCATCTTTCAACAATACAAAGAGTGTTCTCGAAGTCTAGCTAACATAACATTGCTTACTTTGTCCACCTCTATCACACTTTGTCATTTCACAGCTGCAATAGCGGCAAGTCTGCAACCAACCAACAGTGTCTGTTATGAAGTCGACCTTTCTTAAAGCCACGTCTGCCTTACTGAACCCTTGAATACCCTCTACCACATCGTCTAACCGACTTTCAACATTTCATACCAAATAACATTAACATTCTCTTTGATTACAGAACAACTGATTTTCTGCTGACTAAGCAGATTTTCCAACCCCGTGGAGATAAATCATATGCCCCCTAACCTACTAGGCGCTATTCTAGACAACGAATATGGTCATCGACCAGCACCCCTAGGCAGAACTTGAAAAAACAACAGAGCTTGGGTTATTGAGACGAATGAGTTGCATTCCTTGGACTACCAGAAAGACATCAAACACAACAAACTCTTTCTTACTAACCCTAACCCTAAGTATACATCAACTAACCCTAACCCTAAACCTAAGTATACATCAACTAACCCTAACCCTAACCCTAACTATACAACAAACTCTTTCTTAAGAGACATAGATACAAACCAAGTTAGAAATGAAAAAGTTAAATTTATGTGATTACATTTTAATTAAAATTTAAAACTAATAAATCGCACTTTTATTGCGCGCTTCACTTAATATACAGATATAGGGTAAGTATAGGTATAAGTTAGGTATAGGACATATATCAAACTTACATCTTGCGCAATAAAAGTGCGATTTATTAGTTTTAAATTTTAATTAAAATGTAATCACATAAATTTAACTTTTTCATTTCTAACTTTGGTTTGTATCTATGTCTCTTAAGAAAGAGTTTGTTGTATAGTTAGGGTTAGGGTTAGGGTTAGTTGATGTATACTTAGGTTTAGGGTTAGGGTTAGTTGATGTATACTTAGGGTTAGGGTTAGTAAGAAAGAGTTTGTTGTGTTTGATGTCTTTCTGGTAGTCCAAGGAATGCAACTCATTCGTCTCAATAACCCAAGCTCTGTTGTTTTTTCAAGTTCTGCCTAGGGGTGCTGGTCGATGACCATATTCGTTGTCTAGAATAGCGCCTAGTAGGTTAGGGGGCATATGATTTATCTCCACGGGGTTGGAAAATCTGCTTAGTCAGCAGAAAATCAGTTGTTCTGTAATCAAAGAGAATGTTAATGTTATTTGGTATGAAATGTTGAAAGTCGGTTAGACGATGTGGTAGAGGGTATTCAAGGGTTCAGTAAGGCAGACGTGGCTTTAAGAAAGGTCGACTTCATAACAGACACTGTTGGTTGGTTGCAGACTTGCCGCTATTGCAGCTGTGAAATGACAAAGTGTGATAGAGGTGGACAAAGTAAGCAATGTTATGTTAGCTAGACTTCGAGAACACTCTTTGTATTGTTGAAAGATGGACCAATGGAAGGTTAGTGTAGCAGACATTGTGGTATAGAAAGTTGAAGATATCAGCCATGGGAAGTGGATCTTTGCTGACGAATACTCAGATGATATTGAAACTATCCCAGGTGGAGCCACAGATTGCCCTAAATGTTGTTATGACTGTTTCATTAGAGCTCATGTGAAACGAAGGTTTGGCGTTGTTAGTGGTGCTACATAGAAAAGTTGTGAAGCTATCTATGAAAGACAGAGACACTTTGCGTTAGAAAAGAAAAAAAAACCAAGAGTGTGAAGAGCTGGGTGATTAGTATGCATAAGTGCTTCTTTAGTGGATACTCTGGACTGATAAGTTGAAACTTTCGGTAATGTAAAAGAGGGAAAGTGTTGAAGTTGATGATTATGTCTTGTGAAATGTCTGTTCAGATAAAAGTTCAAGACACGTTTGACATAACTACAGAAGCAATATTTGTTCCTATTTTTTTTTTAATAAGTTTACACGAGATATTTATAAGCTTGGTCGAGATGTTTCATGTTTTGACCAACATTTTTCCCCCTTTGGTTAACACACTTTCTTAGTTCGGTCAACATATTTCATAGTTTAGCCCATATATTTTTCCCTTTTGGTTAACAAATTTTCTTACTTTTCAGAAGTTTGGTGTACGTTTTTCTTTACTTGGTCAATATTTTTCTCATTAGGTTAACACATTTTCCTAAGTTTTATAAGTTTTGTGTAACTTTTTCTTCAATTGGGCGATATTTTTCTCATTAGGTTAACACATTTTCCTAAGTTTTATAAGTTTTGTGTAACTTTTTTCTTCACTTGGGCGATATTTTCTCATTAGGTTAACACATTTTCCTCCTTTTCATAAGTATGGTTGAGATATTTCTCCACTTGGCCAATATTTTTCCCCATTTGGTTAACAAATTTTCTTACTTTTCAGAAGTTTGGTGTATGTTTTTCTTTACTTGGTCAATATTTTTCTCATTAGGTTAACACATTTTCCTAAGTTTTATTAGTTTTGTGTAACTTTTTTCTTCAATTGGGCGATATTTTTCTCATTAGGTTAACACATTTTCCTAAGTTTTATAAGTTTTGTGTAATTTTTTTCTTCACTTGGGCGATATTTTCTCATTAGGTTAACACATTTTCCTAAGTTTTATAAGAATGGATGAGATATTTCTTCACTTGGCCAATATTTTCCCCATTAGGTTAACACATTTTCCTCCTTTTCATAAGTATGGTTGAGATATTTATAAGATTAGTTGTAACATGTCTTTACTTGGACAATATTTTTCACATTTGGTTAATAAAGTTTCCTACATTTTAAAAGTTTGGATGCGATATTTCTTTACTTGACCAATATTTTTCATCTTTGGCTAACAAATGTTCCTACTTTAGTCGACATATTTTCCTATTTTTTGTAAGTTTGGTCGAGATATTTCAAAACTTGGTCAATATTTTTTCCTAATTTGGGTAATACATTTTCTTATAACGGTCGACATCTTTATAAGTTTGTCCATCGTTTCGCCTATTGTATAACTTCAGTCGACATATTTCTTGATTTTACTAGCATATTTTCTTACTTGTTATAAATTCGGATGAGATATTTCATTACTTGGTCAATGTTTTTTCACCTTTGGCTAACAAATGTTCATACATTTTATAAGTTTGGCCGAGACATCTATAAGTTTGATCGATATTTTTCCTATTTGGCTAACATGATTTCCTACTTGCCCAATATTTGTCACATTTGACGAACAATTTTCCTACTTTTCATAAGTTTGGTCGAGATATTTCCTATTTTGGTCACCTTTTTAAATTAATTTGGTTACAATTTTTCCTACTTTTTATAATGTTAGTCGAGACGTTTCTTATTTTGACCAACTGTTTTGTCAGTTTTAGCTAACAATTTTTCCTACATTTTATAAGTTGGCCGAGACGTTTCTTATTTTGGCTAACAGTTTTGTCAGTTTGGCTAACAATTTTTCCTACATTTTATAAGTTGGTCGAGATATTTCTGTATTTGGCCAACATTTTCATTAGTTTGACTAGCCTTTTTCCTATTTCTTATACGCTTGGTTGAGATATTTCTTATTTTGACCCCGAGTTTTATAAGTTTGGCTAACACATTTTACTATATTTTATACGTCTGGTCGATATATTTCTATATTTGGCCAACATTTTAATAATTTGGCTAACATTTTTCCTATTTCTTATACGCTTGGTTGAGATATTTCTTATTTTGACCACGAGTTTTATAAGTTTGGCTAACATATTTTACTATACTTTATACGTCTGGTCGATATATTTCTATATTTGGCCAACATTTTAATAATTTGGCTAACATTTTTTCTTATTTGACTGTTGGAGTGGAACATAGAACCTGTACTTTTGTCAGGATGTGAAATGTGGTAATGAGCCGACACATTGAAAAACATATATTAGCATTGGAACTAGGTTTCTGCGGAAAGATGCAAAGACCCCCTTTGGCCAGGCAGAAGAATTAATGAAAGTGTAAATGTCTGCTCTGAGAAGCGATAACTTTGCTGGTCAGGACAGCGGGTACGTGATATGTCATGTTATATGAGAAGCCTAAGACTTGATCCGGGGAAGCTTGTTGTGTTCACGGGTAATATTATATGATAAATATAGCTAAACACTCGTCGGTGTATGGCCCGATAGATGTTAAGTAAAAGGTACACCTCCCCCAACTGGCCTCGGTGCTCACATCTCTCCTCTATGTCTATGAGAACGGGTTAGTTGAATACTGTGATGACTTGATTATAGTTGTGTATATTATATTCGAAACTGCCTTGTGGTGTATAGAGGCCTTGGTAGTAGTAGTTTCGTGTTCTTTACTGTTACTTGGTGACCCTATGACGACTCGGAAATAGAAAAGCGAGAGAATGAACACCCTTTTAAACCTCTGACGCCCTGTTGACGAAGGTGCAGAATCACTCCCGTACATGGTGGTCATCACGAATTAGGTCCCCTGGTTCGATCGCCAACATAATACCGTTTTTTTTTCTGTAGTATCCCTCTTAACGACGTGTCTCGGCTGTATCCATACGCATGTGACAGATACAACGCCCTCTTTGCCCGGATGTAGCCGTTTCCCACATGTCCATATACAGTGTGATAATATACGTCTATCTTGTGAGATTATCGGTTTACTTCTACCACACTAATAGCATACGAGTAGAGACATGGAGCTTGAAATGGGGAAACAGTAGCCGTGAGCATACAAAGAAAGACAACAATATCTGATGGGAGGTGGCTTTAAAGCGTTGGAACAAGAATCGCTGTGATGAAGGTTGTCTTTTGCAAGTTGGAAAACATACTGACTAATATAAAGTTGACAACTGTAATGAGAAATAAAAGGAGTGTTTAAGTACTACATAGAACCCGTACTTTAGTGTGACTGTGAAGCGAGGTCAGTGAGCAGACAAGTTGAAATGCCTCTAATGCCAGTGGCGTTGTGGATTCTGAGACATAGTTTTTTAAAAGTTCACTAGACACCCGCATGAAACTCCCTCCAAATACTACAAGGCAACATGACAAAACATACAACGTAGCAGACACATAGATACTATACCAGCTCTGTAAGGCAACATACTTTGATAATGTTTACATAACGGCCGCTTTCCAATAATACTGCACACATCTATAAGCAGTGGTTACCCATATACACAGATACACGATACTTTCCTAAAGTAGACTCTAGCCATGTTCGCAGTGCAGCTATATAGAGGCATGTCTGAGTTGATGTGAAATATTTTTGGTTATTTTTACACCCGGATGTAATAGGCGACAAGTCACAACACAGCTACGATGCGCTGGCAGGGGTGACCTTATCAACTTCACATACTGGTCAATCTATATACACCACCCAATAACATAGTACACTATCCGTCTTCAAACCACAAGCGTTTTCAATGTCACAAGAATAACGAACTACTGATATTTAAGATCAGAGTGGCACATGCTGATACTGTTTGTGATATCTCCTACTCATACCACCTGTTTTAACTAAATAAGGACACATACACCTAGCCCATAATCCCCAATCGGCAATTATGAGAAAAATCGAGGGTAGTGTTATTGATTTTTATTGGATGTCCCGACAATAGGTGTTAATCCTTTAATCCCCTTCCAACCTTTATATGAACATTTATTAATATCGCGAACTATTTGCAATGGCGGAGATATAAGAAATATTATTAACCTGACTTGGTCATTACGAGGATGATAATCCCATGGATTAGCCGTTATGAAAATGAGTATTGATTTTTGGCACCACCTGTTGAGGTCATATTCTGATTTCTAAGTTAGGTTATATTGTGACTCGTAGGTGCAACGGTGAAATCTGCTGCCTGTGTTTTTCAGCAGCGTTGGGACTTGTGGCCGCTGCGACAAGGCCGGACAAAGCGACCCTAACCTCTATGGTTAACTAGACACCCACACGTTGTTGACTGGCAATCTTACCAACGACAAAGTTCCGAGATTCGAACCTGTCACTTCCACGGTGTCTGGGGTACCCCCTAAACATACTCCGCAACCAGCACATCACCTCTACTTTTCTAAACATAACCGGGTTAATAACACCAGAGCTTGAAATCACAACTAAGTAACCAAATAGTATCAATATTTCTTCTACCACTAGATCGCCCCCACTGGGATTCGAACCCGATGATAGTGTTCAGAAGCGTTAGCTAGCTACACATCCACTCACCCCACCCCTTAACAATGAATATCACAAAGTCATAGCCAACTAAACCAGTATAATCGACCACTTTCAAGGTTTTCATTTGAAGAGCTGTAACCGGTATGATGATAGTATTTACATCCCCTTAACTACAGATAATAGTAACCACCGTTATAATAAACAGTCGACCACTTTACAATAGACATATAATGAAACTATCCTAGGTCTTCTGACGACCGACGCCGCAATTATGCGTTGAATGTGTCGGTGGTATACCTCCATGCCTATATTTACCCACTTCTCCACTCGATCACCCTGGCTCTTACCAAGGAACGGGCGTAATTATCTAACCACTCCGCCCCTCGCCCACCTCTTAACAAGGATCAGAAGCAGTTATCTAGCTATTTGTACACCCACCTGCCCCTTGACAACGACCTGGAGCCTTTATCTAGCAACTCCTCTGTCTCTTAGCAAGGAACCGACGCATTTACTTAGCCACTTCGCCACTCGCCCATCCCTTTGAAATGTCCAGAAGCACTTCTTTAGCTACTTCTCCGCTCACCAACCCCTTAACAACGAATACCACGAAGCCACGCCCCTTACATCCGTTACTACCGGCCATCTTTACTTTTTTAAGGTTTTTATTTTAAGAGGTGTAATCTACATGATGATAGTTTATAGGCCACTACGACCCATTACAGATCATGTACACGCCATATTTACCTTTTTACTTATTACAATTTTCATATGACACCCGGCGTGGCTCAAGGGTTCGAATCGTCTAGCCCTACCACCCGCACTCGTCACTGACCCGCCTTGTGGTCACTCAACAATGTCCGGCCAATTGGTTAGTACAAGACACTTACTGGGTTCGACCGCTCCACGCGACCGATCCGCCGCGACCGCTCCTGCGCCCGCCGACCGCCCCGCCTTTGGTTGTTGTTTATTTTTATTTTTTTTAAAAATTAGTTAACATATTATACACACAAATTCAGTTATCTGCTCTTAGAAAAACATGTCTTTTCTTAGATGTATCGCCCCTTACATATGACTTAGATACCTACCCTACCCGCACTGGCCCCGAGCTGGATTGGGGGCAATCCAGCGAGGTCAATCCAGAAAGTATAATTAGGAGCACACAGAAACCCTAACCCTAACCCCTAAACCCTAACCCTAACCCCTAACCCTAACCCTAACCCCTAACCTTAACCCCTAACCCTAACCCCTAACCCCTAACCCCTAACCCTAATCCAGCTGGATTGGGGTCAATCCAGCACCACAATCCAGAAAATATAATCAAATAGGACGTAACATACTACTTCCTCAGCCCTCTAGTCAACTTCTTTTCCAGACACATGAGGAAGTGGAGCAGGAGGAGAGGTAGAAGAGGAAGAAGAAGAAGCGCATTTCTTCACAACAATGCATTACTGATGAAAACCGCAACGTGTTAACACATGGAAGCCAGAAACGCTTTGTAGAAACCTTGGAATGGAATATGTTTAACTTCGTCTGACTTGTCTCTAAACTCCCTGAATGGCTATTTGTGCTATTCGGTCAATTTGTAGCGGTGTGTTCAGCCACAACAAATGGCTCACGGTTTACTTACAGCCAATCGATGCTGAAGGTGTGCCCTTGGCGTTGTGTATTCAAAGGACATTTACGTAGTTAGCAAATGGTATTATAAAGATTGCATGTCTAGGGTTCGATTCAAATATCTATACTTGAAGTCATTTACGATTAAAAAATCTATACATGAAGTAATTTACGTTAGACACATTTATACGTGAAGTCATTTACAGAACATGTGTAAATACAAAACCAGAGAGAGAGAGAGAGAGAGAGAGAGAGAGAGAGAGAGAGAGAGAGAGAGAGAGAGAGAGAGAGAGAGAGAGAGAGAGAGAGAGAGAGAGAGAGACCACATCCCTCTTCTTCGTTCCACTTTCGAGGGAAGTACACCACGCCTAGTTATGCTACTCTGTGTGTTCCTCTTCGGTGTACATGCGGTTTTGGTTTTCTTCCTCTAGATATATCTCACTCAAGATAACGGACTAACAATGTTTCCCGGGCAGCGACATTACTGCCTACTCTCTTGGACTTTGAGCTGCCCTAGAAGTTTTAACGTCGACAACTTGCACACAGAACCTCCTGTTTTTCGCCGCTATCCCACAAGGTTAGGTGTCTAGTCTCACTACCCAAGAGATAAACGGAGACATGCGGTACCAGTAGCCACCCATGGTTCTTGTAAAAATTCCAAGCCTTTTGCCGAAATCCCAAATATAACCCAGGAGTGTGTAGCTGGGTAGTACACATTTAATTTGTTAAAATTGCATTGTAATATTTAAAATAATGTATTCCCTAAGAGATTATAAATACAAAAGCCACAAATAATAGTTTGCAGAATTTATTGTCTGGCATATGTTCGCTGCATCTCGTCAGGTGCATACGGCAAAGTTAAATATCATTTGAAATGAAGAAATGAATCACATTTTGCTTGAAACATATATCAGTTATGCATCTAAAACTGAGGTTATGCGGGCAGACAGACTTAATTGTGACTGCGATTACCGTGGGAATAACAAATGCTTCATATACGAACAGTATCAGCGAATATGTGTGTAATGTACCCCAGCCAAATTAGACTTATTTATTCACTGCATATAATATATAAACTCCGGAGCATGCACCTGCCAAGATGCAATGAAATATGCCACGCAATAAATTGTGCCACGTACTTTTTGTGGCACCTGTATTTTCATTGTTATAGTTATTGTTTTATGCAGGCATAGTTACGCTCTAAACAATTAAAATGATCCGACTTTTCATGAAATAAATGAAATCCTTCCGATACAAGCACTGTACCTACTAGTAAAACAGAACAACAGTTGCGACTAAAAAGAGTATGTACATACGTAAAAGCACTACAGCCAGCAGAAGCACCCACAGCACCGTTTGTCCACATGTCACTCACTGTCTATCCACACGAGAAATTCCTGTCGTGTTGTTAATTTCACACTTGTCCGGCACCTCCATTAGAACGAAGGAGAAAGAAACCAAACCCAGTAACAAGGAGACAGGGGGGCGACAACACATCAAGCAGAGACTAAACAGGCAGGAGCCGATGTTTCTGCTGGCTATAGAGCACGGATTGTTATGCGCTGGCTTGCTTTCTCGCCGGTAAAACGGGGAGACAAGATTGATTTTCTTTTAAACGAGCGCTAGAATTTCTATGTTCTAGATGACTGTTATTGTTTTGGGTTACTGGAAGGTCATCAGTGACGTACCGTCACTTAACTCTTTAGAGGCGGGAGGTAACATTTTCTGGCTGATATTTACAATTGTTCGTGACGGAACGCCAGTTTCAATGTGTAGTAACTTTAACCACAGATTTTGTCTAAATATATTTGTTTTTGTTTGTTTGGTTTTGCTTTTGTTCGATATCTTTGAATTTGAGCGTAGGTCATACAAGTGCTACCTGCTAGTAGTCGCTTTAACTAGTGAGTGCATTGGACTGATTTATCCGGAGGATTAGCTTTCCCTATTACTAGTGTCCCTCGCCATCAGGCTAACCCTTCTCCGACTTCAGAGTTACAATATATTTACGGATGTATTGATGTATAACATCAGTAGAGTAGAGATAACCTAATATGGCAGCTGCGCTTGATTTTTTTTTTTCGTAGGGCCCATAATGGAGGCAAAGTATAGTACCATGGTAACCTGTTATGCATGGCGTAAGAGTCATCAAAGGAGGCTTGACATGAGACCGGATACATCATTCTGAAGATAACTTTAGCTGCAGAATCCGACCAATCATGAACACATTTACAACGGGCTTAGCGTGAGTGTGTTGGGAGTCAAGGCTTCACTGGAGATGATATACTGAACAAGAAGGTGTGCTTAATAGTTGTCCTGGCTCAAGTTCCGGCAGTGGCAAGACTGTTTTCCGACCAGTGCGGATCTAGAGTCTACCCAGCCAAGACACATTAGTATGTGGCGATTTTCTTCGAATTGTCTGAGAGGGAAGGGCGGCGAGGAAATTATTCGGAGACCCAGGATATGTGAATTTCTAACAGTACACCCACCTGCTGCAATAACCGCAATAAGACAACCCTGACCTTTTTATACTATCATTACATTAATGTAATCCAAACGTGTAATCAACACACTTACACTTTAGCAATATAATAAAACTACGCAGAGAGAGAGAGAGAGAGAGAGAGAGAGAGAGAGAGAGAGAGAGAGAGAGGGGGAGAGAGAGAGAGAGAGAGAGAGGAACACTGAGACCACGGCGTCGCATTTGCAGAATTTCCGAATTTCCGCAGATTTCCGAATTTGCACCGAGACGTATTTGTAAAAATGACCTGGGCACCGAGTTCTACGCAGCCTAAAATGGGCATCATGAAATTACTTGGGAAGTAAAAGCGTCTGGATTTAAACTGACCATACCATCCCTCGAATGCGATTAGTCAATAAAATATGACGCTAGCACCACATTCCCAGTTTGCGTGAAAGTGTGGTCAAGAGGTCATTTTTATACTAACAAAAAGATAGAATAACATCCACATA